>JAEAOA010000217.1:600000-807500 GCA_016746295.1 Potamilus streckersoni
GACATGACGCGAATTATCCATAGTAGTCTAAAATGACTTCTAATAGTATTGATATGATCTGTAAAGGGGGAGTTCATTACACAAACATGTCACGAACATACGCACCAACATGTCACGAACATATGCACCAACATGTCACAAACATACGCAAGGCTGCATATCTTGAGCTGAGACGCATCAGCTCCATTCGCAATTATCTTTCAGTTGGCGTCACTAAAATACTTGTGTGTTCCTTAGTAGTTTCAAGACTGTACTATTATAACTCAATTATGTTTGGTTTGTCTCAATATATACTCCAAAAACTTCAAAACGTTTAAAAGCACATCTGCTCGGATCATCCTTAGAGTAACACGATCAGAGCACACAGCTTCCCTCCCTGCTCTGTAGCCTACACTGGCTATCCATTCGATCCAGAATCAAACACAAAATTTGTTCACTGTCCTACTTTTCACTGACGGCTTCCAGTCCAACACACCTATCCGACCTCACCCATATGTACACCCACGCAAGACGCTTACAATCCTTTTCTGACACTCACATTCTCATTATTACCACCGTGAAAAATAAGTTATATGGACAAAGTTCTTTAGCATACCAGGGCCCAGCAACGTGGAACGAATTGCCCCCTGAACTAAGACAGAACGATACAGTGATCTCATTCAAGAATGCTCTTTAATCTCATCTATTTCGACTGCAAGAACAGACTTAAAGTCCTTATAACCTTTCCTTACCTTAAATATTTGCAGCGTGTTTTCTGTTTTCTAATTTCATGGTGTTTGTTCTTTTGTAATCTTATTATATATGTTTGTCCAATGTTGTAAAGCGCTTAAAGCCTTTAAAGATTGGACGCTATACAAAGTCCTCATTATTATTATTATTATTATTATTATTATTATTATTATTATTATTATTATTATTATTATTATTATTATTATTATTATTATTATTATTATTATTATTACTAGTAGTAGTAATTTTAAATTGAAATTAATGAAAATGGTAACCAGGTCCCAAAGCTTCGATGTTACATAGGCATATACATCAAACACAGGCTGGAAACGAAAACACGATTATTAAAACAGCAACAATAACACAACTACAAACATCATTATTACTTATCACTCTTACAGAAGCACCACTCTTAAACTAAATCCATTCCAATTTTCAACATTCTAATTTCAACCCGAGCAGTTTGACCGAGTTTAAATTTATGTTGCGGAAAGTTAATTGTTGATTGATTAAGCATCGTTAAGTAAATTTTTATTATTGATCCTTTACTCGCAGTGCCGTTTTAATGCATAGGCACACTAGGCAGGCACCTAGGGCCCCGCGCAGCAGGGGGCCCCGTGGTGGCCCAAAAACAAAATTTCGGTGTCGGGTGTGTTAGCAGTTTAGAACTGTATTAATAAATTTAACAAAATATGACACACATGCACATGGAAATGCAATGCAATACTCTGTATCTGAGACCAACAGATTGAAGCACAATTCTGGTTACTTTTAAGGTTAGTGCTTGTGCCTAGGGCCCCCAAACTTCTTAAAACGGCTCTATTTACTCGGTGAATTTTTGTTTAAAAGAAGGTTATGATTTAGCAGCAATATTTATTGACCCCTGTCTGTCTGTCTGTCTGTCTGTCTGTCTGTCTGTCTGTCTGTCTGTCTGTCTGTCTGTCTGTCTGTCTGTCTGTCTCTCTCTCTCTCTCTCTCTCTCTCTCTCTCTCTCTCTCTCTCTCTCTCTCTCTCTCTCTCTCTCTCTCTCTCTCTCTCTCTCCAAAACTAAAAAGGATTTGTTTTTTCACAATTGAGCTGGCTTTAACTAAATAGTCTCTTTCCACCATTCGCTGTAAGCTATATAATCCTCAGTAATTAGGCCACGCTTTGCCGCCACCACGAGGAGATGCTAACTAGTTTACTCTGACACACACTGGAAGAACATCACTCTTGTCTTGACAAAGGTCAAAATAATAAAGTGTCAGTGGCGGACATTCATTGAGTTTTGAAAAACGTGTAATTAGAGACTTTTAAAGAATACATTAGGATAGTGGCAATTTTAAATGAATTCGAAATTCTTAGGTTTAATAATATTCACTGGTTTCATTTACATTCACTTTATAAGCATCATTAGATTAAGTATTAAGCTTAGACCAAAAGAAAATGTTTTGAAGCCATGAAAATCTTAGTTCCACAACAAAATCTTTGCATTAGTTTTGTGATATTAAATGCCACATCTAAATGACATAAAAAATTAAATAGTACATCCCAGACACACAAACACACACGCACAATAAAAAATAAAGAAGCAAAATGCACACATTATGTACATCATCTGCCTCGGCCATCTTGGCACCAGAAATCTCAAGTGCCAAGTATGTCCATGTGCGTTTAAAGCAGTTGAATATGTAGGGTTCATTTCTGAAATCAAACTTTGTGGAGTCGTGTTGTTCTTCCTTCACTAAATATTCTAGCCGCCATTTAATAGCCTATCATGTGCTGAAAATTGGCGATAGCCTCATAACAGCAAAGACTATGATCTATTTACATAAGCAACTATTTGAGCAAACAAATCAAATTAAGACTGAGCAATAATGACGTAAAATTGCCAAGACCCTTCTTGTATCTCAAAGGAACAAAGTAGGCGTGAGATTTAACATGATAGCAGATACTCGAAACACGATTTTGACAACTGACCATAAAGGATGCAGGAGATACAGGAGAAAGCACTCGGTTTCGGAGCAAAATATATCGCAAAGTAAGTACGACTGTTTGGTTGTTTATTTTTCTATTTATGTTCTAAAATGAAGGCAAGCTGTTGAACAAAAAGAGAGGTCAACAGCATTTCCTCTAAAGATTTATGTGAATGGCTCACGTTCCCTGTATTCTGACAGCCATTGGGAAATAAAAAGCGAATACTAAAACAGAGGAAGCTAGGTCCAAGGTTTATTATTCAGCCATGCAGCCATGACATGGTTAATACATATCTGACAGGGGTATGTACACCGGGGGATTTATGACTTTCGTTGGTTTGTGCAACATAATGGTCAAGGAATGTCTAGGTTTCGATAGAGATCGGTACCTAAATGAACCACTTTGGTGTTTTTATTTCGTTAATATAGAAAAAGATCGGATGACCAGTGAGATCTGTTGTGATAGCTCTCTTCAGTGCCAAAGTATATTTGACCTGTACCTTATCGTCAACGTCAACTTCTTTCATTTTTATACGTTAATATTTTGTTATACACTTCAAAAGCTTTTGTAAATTGTCCCGTATCTGTGAAGATCTATGATGCATTTAGTGACATTGATTTCCAGCTCTACATCTTCTTGTCTTGGCATTTAAATGGGCGCATAACGAATTATGCATGTAATATGTCTGAAGTTGAAACTATTCACTGCCTCAAAAGATCACATTAAATGCAATTTATCTTCCCAGAACCCTCCGTCTATGAAATATTAATCAAGCCAGAGAGGATTAAAATCCTGATAGCACCTGTAAGCTCTCGAAATATTGTTTCTATGTCATATATCTTATTCTTTCAACATTTTGCCCTAAATTGTACCTCTCCATGTTTTATTTTTATTATTTTGCTTGATTTTCTGTCTTTTTTATCCACAAGTCAACCTGTAGAGTAATAGTCCATCCTGACTGTATTTACGTAGATTGTTTTCTCTGGATTTTCCCAGTTCTTCCATCTGATACACTGCTTCCAGTCATTCTTGGAGTTGCTGTGACTATATCGTGGAACTGGCGAAAATAATGATTCAGTCTTTCCCTTACTTTTATAGTTAAGTTATCCTTGGAGTGCACCAATTAAAAATCGTTATTTTTTTTCCAGAAGAATGTACGCAGCATTTATCCCTCTAGCGCCGTAACTTGTTCCCACCTTGCCGCTAGAAACGATGGGTAAGGCGTGTCATTTCGAACTTCGTTCCGACCGTCCGTCCGTCGCACTTTCGTCTCCACTCTATAACTTGAAAGCCGTTTGAGGACAAGGGATACAATTATATATATATATATATATATATATATATATATATATATATATATATATATATATATATATATATATATATATATATAAATATATATATATATATATATATATATATATATATATATATATATATATATATATATATATTTACATCACCATCAAAAGGCATGTGGCGGTCCACACAGAGTCCGAAGTTTAACGGCTGAATATTTTACGTTTTCTTTGATACTTTTTCTTATTTCTCCATGCACTTAAAGCCGCTTGTAATTAATGAATAAAACCTGGCATACTTATACAACATATTTGAAAGGATTGCATTGCATCTTGTAGTAATGGCATCTTCCAAGTCAAGGTCTTGGGTCCATATTTAAAGTTTTCCATCTTTCCCTTTCGTTACTGATGCTGCAAATTTAGGAATGAAACTTTAGTCTACTTATATATCATTATTTATTATTGAAGATACTGTCTTCAGACGCGTGACTGGATTAGCAGTGGAGTTGGTATGGTGATATGAGCGTTTTAAATTTGGCAATAAATGCAGTGAAATATGCTTCGGATCAGCAAGGTGACCTCCTGACAAGGCACGTGGGATGAGTGAACATATTTTTGTTTCTTTTCTCACGCGCTTATTATAACGCCCCGTTGAGTGTTTAGCGCCCCAATAGCTATGCATTCGATTAAGATTCTGCGTCTCACTTTGGTTTTGCTTGTAGGATTTTCTTCCAACTTGGATGTTCTAGACTGATTGTTTGTTGGTAAGTGGTAATCCTCCCCGCAAAACCTAACCTTTTCTCCAACTAAAAAAATTCTTTGATGAGCCCCAACCCCACTGTTGTTACGCCAGTGATACAATTTGATCACATTGACTCGCATAATTATAGTTTAAGGGACAACAAAATTTATGTATTGCATCCACCTTCTATTACGGTTGTGCCATGTACAATATTTAAACTCGACATGCTTTTCTGGAGTATATATGAACCCATGTACTAAAATTATTTTGTTGATCTCCATATGCTTGCAATCAATGTATGCAATCAGTGTTTGCAATCATATGTATGTATGTATGTATGTATGTATGTATGTATGTATGTATGTATGTATGTATGTATGTATGTATGTATGTATGTATGTATGTATGTATGTATGTATGTATGTATGTATGTATGTATGTATGTATGTATGTATGTATGTATGTATGTATGTATGTATGTATGTATGTATGTATGTATGTATGTATGTATGCAATCAATGTATGCAATGAATGTATGCAATCATATGTATGTATGTATGCATGCATGCATGCATGTATGTATGTATGTATGTATGTATGTATGTATGTATGTATGTATGTATGTATGTGTGTGTGTGTGTGTGTGTGTGCGTGCGTGCGTGCGTCGTACGTACGTACGTACGTACGTACGTACGTACGTATGTATGTATGTATGTATGTATGTATGTATGTATGTATGTATGTATGTATGTATGTATGTATGTATGTATGTATGTATGTATGTATGTATGCATGTATGTATGCATGTATGCACGCATGCACGTATGTATGTATGTATGTATGTATGTATGTATGTATGTATGTATGTATGTATGTATGTATGTATGTATGTATGTATGTATGTATGTATGTATGTATGTATGTATGTATGTATGTATGCAATGAAACGTTTAAAATCAATGTATGCAATCATACGTGTGTATGCAATCAATGAATGCAGTCATATGTATTTATGAAATCAATGTATAAAGTCATACGTGTGTTTGCAATCAATGTATGCAATGATACGTGTGTATGCAATCAATGTATGCAATCATACGTTTGTATGAGATCATGCGTATGTATGCAATCAATGTATGTAATATTCTTTTTTTTTTTACATAAATGATAGTTCTCATTGATGTCTTTATCTCTTAATAATAAATTGTTTTCTTTCTGTACAGTCCTTATAAAATATCACGTATCTTGGGTTTATCTTCGTATATTTGCATTTAAAATGTCATTAGGTAATGTGAGCCACATAGTGATATTTGTATTATTTGTATAAATTTTTTGGATGAATTGCTTTCTTTTGTAATCACATTTTGGATGATTACCATGCCGCCTTCTCGTTTTAATCAAGGCATCAATGTTGCTGATAAGGACATATATTTATTGATGATTGTATTAAAGTGATATCTTGACAATAAAAATGTGAAGTATAAGCGGTTATATATATATATATATATATATATATATATATATATATATATATATATATATATATATATATATATATATATATATATATATATATATATATATATATATTGTAATCAATCTTTATCCATAATAGGGTAGGAGCTGGGATTATATGCAAAATATCATGTAACTTATTATTATAATTATTATTATTATTATTATTATTATTATTATTATTATTATTATTATTATTATTATTATTATTATTATTATTATTATTATTATTTTATTATTATTATTATTGGCTATTTGTCTTTGCCTAAGTCAATTTTTTCAAAACTGAAGGGAATAATCCTGAAGTGAATGTATATGCATTTTGTCAGTTAATGCCCCACTTTGCTTATGTCATTTAAATAATAGCATGTGTTGAAACTTTAGCTGCTAATATACGAACGATTAAATGCAGCAAAATACGTTTTTAAATGAATCATATTCAAGCAGAACTAATTTATTATTATAGCTTTTAGATTTAATACATGCATTTATTTAATTTTCATATAGTTTAATCTGACTTGATTATCTAGGGAAAACAAATATGATTCAAAGAAGTTGACCAAAACCTTACTGCGAAGGAAGTTCAATTTATAACGGACGAAACTAGAAAATGATCCTGTTAAAATATACTAAGTCACGTCACTCTCTTTCTCTTTGTTATTTACACATACATACATACACATGCATGTACATACCTACCTCAATATAAGTGATTACTAGAAAGTACAGTGTAGTTTTCTATATTGAATTACATTTGAATTCTTTTAGTTAAACAATAACTTTAGGAATACAAAGGGAAACAAGAAAGTAATGAAACAGTCTTTCGCTAGAATTTCCTTGGTCTCAACAGTGCAGTATTAATATAATCTATATTGCTGTTTGGACCGAGACAAGGAAATCCTAGTAAAGGGGTTACATTATTTGTCCCCACCCCCCTGGCTCTGCCGAGTATATTTTATTTTAATCTTCTGATTATACTCAAAATTTTTGGGACAAATTTGCATAATTTACGTCGATTATCACATGAAAATAATGTTCTTTTTTACTAATTAATCTTTGCGTCGTCCGCCTATTATTATCTAACATTCATTTAGCAGACAAACGGACATCGACTGTTTTATTTCCGACGGTGAAGTTGTCAAAGTTAAGAAGTTCTGTATTAGCTTTTGTCAGGTGTACACAGTTTAAATCACGACTCGGTGAGAAACACCATGCTTTGTGAAACCTTTTTAATAATAATGAATTTCCATTTTTTCCCTTGTGATTATCAGCCTTCTCATTTTTTATTTCGTTTATGTCAACCAATATCAATCGCAATCCAATTGTCGCAAAAATGAAATTAACAATGAAAATGTTGTTGAAGACTGAGATGGATCATGTGGTAAATTGTTATTTGTACGTTCATTTCGGGATAGCCAGCAGGTTTATTATGATGAAGATGCACAAGTTTCGAGATTTATCTAAATGTTCTAAATCTATCAAGTATAAATGGTTTAAATGGATTCCGGTTTCGTACTCACCTCACTTTACTCAGGGGGCAGGTGCCAGTTGTTATGTACAAATTTAATGCCGCAATCAGTGACCTAGTACAAAAATTCATAAAAAAATCAAATACACAAGTGAGGGCAAGAATGTCCATATTTTAAGATACCTATATTAAAACAAAGCATAAAAATAATATCCACTTGACTAGAGAAGTCAGTGGCAGTTCATAGCAGAAGTTTATGCACCCCAACCCCAAATTTTATAACCTGCAATTTTCATGTCCGAAGGTCATGTTTGACACCATTTGGTGCTCACAGTGCAAACACAAGCCCTTTTCTTAGATGACAATTCTGCAAAACAGTGTATAGTAAACAGGCTGATGCAGTTGAAAATAGTTGTCATCCAAGCCGTTTTTGAGATAGTCTCCTTGCCCCAAACCTACGTGTTTTACTGCTATGAGAGGCTAGCTCTTCTTCCTAGACAACTTTTGGTATTTCACTATCAACATATTGCAGAATAACTATGGAAGGTGTACATGCCTGACATCAATTTCAAGAACAACACAAGCCCGAAACACCTAGTTCACAAATATATCCATATATTTAATTAGTAGACAAGAATTGCTGAAAAAGTAAAATCATAGCCTTAAGTTAAGAAATTTGCCAGGGGTCAAATTACGAAACTGCACCCTGCCTCCTCATAGCAACTATTGGTTGGCATTCCTTCCGCTTCCTCCCTTATCAAGTTTCGCGGAAATTGTGACCTTTGCCAGAGGTAGAGATTTGCTTGTAACGGCATAATTTTTTTTAACATGTCTTTCGTGTTTCTGTATCTATTTTTAAATTTGTGGGATAAGGTGTCCATTCGCAATAGTTGTTATTAATTTACAGTAACCTATATATTTTAATGAATGCATGTATACTATTCTCTCCCTCATTTATTCAATGGGTCCCCTGTTCACAAGGGTCCACCATAGGGTAAAATTTTGTTGTTGTCGATATTTGTTTAAAAAGTAGTTTTCATTGTATTTCGGTCGTGGTAAATATCTGTTGTTTCGCTTTGACTCTAGACTTACTAACACCTATAATATGCTTGTACTGTATGTATATCGGACATTCAGAAAATAATTTGTTCATTTAAACACCTAATTTCACTGGCTTGTGATGCGCAAGCAATTAACCACGCGGATGAATCTTGTCGCTGTAATCCAAACAATACAAATCCGTTCCTATTGCTTCCAGATTCACCAAATACCTTCAGATTCACACAGTCATTATCTTCGTGCTTATCTTGTAAATAAACGATAATCAAATCAAATGGTAGAAGTCTAACAAAGGATAATTATGAAAGAAAGGAAATGGTTCTAACTCTTATCATGCAAGTCGCGAATGTTTCATTATTGCATAATGCACCCGAACACATGCAAAAGTTTATGTATGTACATTGAAGGGTTTCAAATTGATTTATTACTTTGTATTATATTTATTTGTCCGATTCCAATTTTATATTTTCTGTAGGCTTCAGCAGATTTCAAAACCCCTTTGAAGACGAGATTTCTTTCTGTTTCTATTGTCAGTAATTAACAATAAGGTACAATCTGAAGACAACGACATTTTAAAGGTTTTTTTTGGGGGGGGGATGGGAAATGTGTGGGTGTAAAATGAATGGATTAATCAATTTACTACACCAGTCAGACTCTTTAAGAATCTACACTACAAATGACCATTAAAGTGAATGCAGTTCAAGGTGTCGCATCATTAATGCAGCCAATTAAGTGTTCTTCCATTCTATTTTAATCCATGACAAAGTAATTAATATTTGTTGACAGTTCCTGGAGACTTGCCAACCAGTTAACAGCGTAACTTGCGTTCAACAAAAATCATCATTAAAGCATAAACAGAAAATAAAATGTTAACTGAGTTCAGCTTCTTGTCGTTTGCGTAGTAAGACAAAGCATACAGGTGCTATTATGCCGGTTAAGGGTAACTTGCTCTAAATATTCCAGTCTTTCATTAAAATGTTACTATTTTCTGAAAATGCGACACAGCATATGTTATTTTTTTTATATATTGAGGCCAAGATTTGCATATCATGATTAAGATAGTCTAGCAGTCTAGGTGGATGTGAGACAAATATGTACGGACGTTAATTAGCGTATGGATGCCTAGAACGGTATGAACGGGAAAATTAATTGTAAACACGTTACTGATAATTAAGCATGATAGATTCATAACTAATTATGTGATGCATGGAAATGAAATAACTAAGTCAATTTTTAGGAATGCTGTGTTTTTATGATTTTATGCAAATGAATCTACTTTACACAAGAATTTATAGCAAGGTTGCACAGTCTTGAATTGATCTGAAACTTAATTTGAATGCTAACCAAATGTAATTGCGTGGTTGTTATTCTAAAGTTACTTTTTTGCCGTTTAGTACTGATACAACATGACTGGGAGTATTAAAATGATTTCTCTGTTCCAGTTAAATGTGGCCTTGCTTATTGTTTAGTAGTGCATTACTTATATAGCTTTCTTCAATGATATAATCTGCTCACCACGAGGTGGGTGATAGGTTGAAATCACACACACACATACACACACACAGTTTCAGTAAAATAGCAACATTAGTATCCTCCATAATTAAGACAAGGATTGTAGATAATTATCTTGTTGACGTTCAAGGACTGTAGAGAACCATAATGTGGTGAAATAGTTGTCAAGCTCAGAACCGCGTGAATACCGGATCGTGTATTTACAATTGGTGTGATATGATGTGGTGTGGTGTGATGTGATTATGATTTTTAACGTAGCTTTAACAAGTTTTCAGTCATATCGCTACGATGTCTACAGTGTGGCAGTTTATAGTGATGTCTAGCACTGGGGGCATCATGCCGCAGACATGTAGCATGATGTCCCACCCAGTCACAGTATCCTAACATCAGGCAAACAAGTCCTAATACTAACCTCTTAATGCTGAGTGCCAAGCGAGGCAGCTGTTAGCACCATTGTTGTAAGCCTTTGGTATTACTCGACAGGGGATCGAACCCACGACCTCCCGCATCCGAGACGGACGCTCTAACAACTAGGCCACCGGAGCAGTTCATTTACTCTTGATCCCCTTTTGACACTTAGTCACATAACTATCCCTTCCAACTATTCTTAGCAATTTCGGTACTCTTAGATAAACCATAGCTTGTTAAGAAAGTCTAAGTTAAACATAATTTGAGTATATATCTTTGTAAACACTAGACTTTCTCAAATTATTTGCCATGATGGTAACTCTGGAACCGATTGTTGGCTAAGATTCATTATTGTGTCACTCCACCGCCATCGAGCTGAATGGTAAAATTAACTTTACTGTGGTATAACCACGTAAAAGTTAACAAGTTAACATGCCATGTATAACCACGTAAAAGTCAACAAGTTAACATGCCATGACTTTCTATGAATCTCAGTTTCTATCAGCTAACTAGTGAATGTTTTTTTTTCTTCAAATCGAATCAAATAAAATAAAAGGGTCTATTAAGTTCTTTAACTTTAACGGTGGAATTATTAGTGGCATAACCGTGAGCAAACATTGTAAATATTATTTACAATCATTTATACTAGTTTTCACATTTTATTTAAATGTTTCAAAATGTCGGAATAATATTGCGATACATGAAAAATCGCGATATATCGCGATATGGCTGAAGACGTATGGTTGCAGTCCTAGAAATACCGTAGTTGCTGCCATTGGATATACAGGTACCCTGTTCACCAAAGGACATCATTTGCACGTTAAACACCATTATAAGGTTCATTATCAACATTTTGTTTCATTAAACTCGTGCAGATTACGGCAGGCTTGATAAATTGTTTACTTTGACAGTATATTATGTACTGAAATGCACGTACAATTCTATTAATGTACTGTGGTGCTTAACTTTGAAAACTTTTGTGTATGTTATATAAGCATGCGACGGCATACTATTCTCTAGAGTCTAATAGAATCAGTTTCTTACAGAGAAGAAATATTTGAAGACTGATTAGAAAATGCGCACTAAAATTATTTTTCACGCCCTTCCCTGTGCGATTGGATTGTGTTACCTTCACAGATGAGCAATAATTCAGCAGAAAAGAACCACGAGATTGAAAGAAAATTATTTCCCATCCGTATTGACATTCCGGAACGATGGATATTTGGGCTATTCCGCTTTTCATTTATATGTACATACCGTAGCGGAACCCTGGTCATATATAAAAAAAAAATACCTCCTGCATTCATGTCATACTTTGAACCCGGCAACATTCGCCTACTTCATAGCAGCCCTAATACTTGACAGAACTGCATTATTTAAGACTGTTCTTCGAAACTTCTTCTTCCAATATACGCGTTTATGGCTATTAGTATTCGAGTAATCACAGTGCTGGATCAGGTCATGTGTTCGGGGAAAGGTTTTCTAAAATTTCAAAACGGCAATGACTTTCTTAGAGAGGGTACCAAAGAAAAGATCAATTTGTCCATTTGCTCAAAGTGTACATAATGCCAAACACCCAATAAAAGTACTCAAGAATAAAACGAAGGGTAAATATAAAATGACAAATGTTTGATTTTTTTTTTGATTTTTTTAGGAGGGTGGATTACTGCACCGTGGTGGTCCACTCCCTGCGATCCGGCATTGAATCGATCGTATTGTAAACTGACACAGGCTTTACAGTGCTAAGATAAGACTAGCGAAGGGACAACACCTTGTTTCAATTAAAACAATACTTACAAGGCAGTGCCCCGTCCCGCAACAAATACAAGTGAACAACTGAATGTACGCTGACACCGTTCCAATAATACTCTAAAAACAGAATAGACTGTAAAGTAAACTACTCAAAGTGTCTCTGTTTTATAAGTGACTGACTGAATTTAATTCAGGTAAGAGGTTATGTTACAAACACAGCAACAGGAAATGTATATACAAAACGATTGACTGAATATTGTACAAATAAGAATGCGACAAGTTCCTATCCAGATGGTAGTTTGCAATAATTATTAGATTAATAGTGGCAATGCTCTTTATCGTAATGATTTCGCTTTCTTTAAACGATTTTTTTCCCTTTTAAATAGTTTTTAAAATGATGTATTTTAAAGAAAACAAAGCGAAAAGCAAATTAAAATTCTCTGCAATTATGATGTGTCATGATGCATGTCAGACCATTTGTACATGGATAATTTGTTGGATTGCTTCCCTTTTAACTATATTTAAAAACTTTCAAATATCTATAAAGAAAAAACAATACTGGACCACAATTTCTAAATTCAAGAATGATTTTGAAAATTACGATCGTTGCATGAAAATGTTCTGCTCCAAGAGTGAAAAAGTGAACAACATTTGGGATTTCAGATTTTCATATTATAGTTTTGTAAATTTGTTTATTGTTAAAATTACCCTTAAACCAATCTACTAAGGTAATCCATAAATGATTTACCTTTTCGCCTTCTCTTGATAAACTCACAACTGATTCATTATCCGGTTGCAAATAACACGAGTAACTCAACGACACATTATACGACCGCCTCATGTTTGTTAGTCCTCTATGGACATAATTTAAATTGTTGTGAAGAAGCCATTTTCTTATTTCTACCACGGTGACATTGACCTTTGACATCAGGACATCAATATAGATGTGTTTCTGCATTATTCCAAGTGCAATGTTTGATGGCACAAAATTTTGTCCATGTATGTGATGTAGATCGTACGTTATTGTACGTAAAATACTTTTCTTCTTTAGTCAGTGTCCTTGACCTTTGACCTTTTGACCGATAAATCACGAAGCTTCTTCCCTATCCCAATGCACGCCGTCTGCAAAATTTTGTAACGATTGATTGTAAAAACTCAAGCAATTGGGCAAACACGTTTGTCTTCTGTTAGTCGCAGTGACTTTGATATTTGAACTTTTGAGCTGGGAATTGGTATGATAAAAGATTGGTAACAATAGATGTTTTATATAGCAATATTTGTCTACTTTGAGTTTCATTGACATCGACCTTTGATTTATATAATGCAGTTTCTGGTTTATACTCGGGTTCCTTTCTAACAATGGCGTCTCTCTCTCTCTCTCTCTCTCTCTCTCTCTCTCTCTCTCTCTCTCTCTCTCTATATATATATATATATATATATATATATATATATATATATATATATATATATATATATATATATATATATATATATACCCTTTCTAATTCTTCCAAATTCATAATAAGTATGTTTAATTTACTACCGAATGTCTTGATATTTTAAATTATCAACTTTATATTTCCAGTTAATTTTCAACTGTCATTTTCATTCAACAAGTATATTTGAAATTTTTTTTGCTCTCGCCACTTATCTAAATATTATTAGTACTTTTAAGGAATATGTCATACAAAAGTAAGTCTTAAAAAATAACTCATGATGAGGAGAGCTATACATTTTCGTGTTAATTTGATTTTCGCAAACGTGATAGCCTCAATTCATGAATAAAATCTTTATTTCCTTACTACAGCAGACCACTATGCTAAAATCATTTAAAATCACATTTTTTAAAACACGAATTGGTAATAAATTTTAAATGAAACATGAAACATTGTATTCATGTTTTTTTTTCAGACTTAAATTGCAGGGGGGGGATGGTCAGACAGGGATTAAAACGTGTGGAAAGCTAAAGATTCCTTTTTGGTACGTCTTCATTTAAAAGTAATTTGTATCCGTTTCGATCTTTTAAGAATTGATTATTTCCTCTTCGTTATCTCCGTTGCAAATTAAAGCTCATATAATAGATCTGAAAAGTTTACACCTGAAATTTAAAACAAAATTGAGCCCAGTCTAATTAAAATTATTACTTTATTATGCACCAATAAAAATTTCCATAATTATTTCCACATTATGTTTTAACCCTGACATTCCTAAACCTATTAACACCTCTAATGTAGCTCTAGAATATATTTCACTAGTCTCAAACATTTAGTATCATCAACATATTAACAATATTGTTAGAAACTGCATTTTGCTTGTTAATATTTTCCTAACAACTTCAACACAAAATACAAAAGGATATTGAGAAATTTTATTGCCCTGTCTTCAACTTCATTTTATATTAATGAAATCATACATATATCCAGCTTCCAATATGATGGAATTAACTGCACTATCAAATAGTTTATTTTAATATCGAACACCCAAAGTAAAAAAGTATCTAAAATTGTCCCAATACATTTAAAGGGTGTGTTTGATTTGGTTATCGTGATCTAGAGGAAGATCAACCATGGTGTTATTGTCCGGATCGAGTGGATAATAAAAATATAACATGAAATTTAATGATGGAATAAACGGAGATCTTAATAGAGAGATAGAATACAACAACATGATCTCCCGTAAAGAAAAATATAACAATTTAATTATAGAGGATAAAAATGATGAACACTCTGGATACGTATGATTTGTAAGGGATTGGACATAAATATAGCCTGAGTGGTATAGACTGCATCAAAACACTTTGACATTATTATGCTATTTGAATGTCTAATGTCGATGAAATAATGCGAGAGGTTTACTGGCCGATATGTACCCAATGGTCTTACGAGGGCCTTGACTGACCATTCATGACGCCGATGTCACAATCAAATTTCTGTACCTGATCAATTTTATCTGGATTTGCATTAGATGATTCCGACTCAAAATAAACTTTGATCCCATATACTATTTTGACACATTTCCGATTGCATTTACTAGCTACGGTCTGAGCTATCTTGTATTTTGATCCACGGAAATGCCTCTACGGTTAATAAACCTATTCAATAAAAAAGAGAATGCCCAATGGGCAAATTAATTTTCTTCACAAAAATTACGATTCTAAAATGTATCAATTCTCCAATTTTTAATTAATATGGAATTTGAATGTAAAACGATATATGTTACAAAATGTTTGGAAATAATCGCACGGTAAGCCACGCTTTTAAATAACAGAACTTAGCTTGTGTTCGATAGATATAGTGTACATTCGTTTATGTTTTTTAAATAAATATCAAACTGATATTTTATTTGCATATTTCGAAATAACACGGATATTCTGACAAATAATTCCTCTCTACCAAGCAGTTAAAGTTTATGACAACTTTCGGAACAATATAATTATATTTGATGTCATCACTGCAATGTAGAAATAATAATAATAATAATAATAATAATAATAATAATAATAATAATATAAATGATAATAATAATAATAATAATAATAATAATAATAATAATAATAATAATAATAATAATAATAATAATAATAATAATAATAATAATAATAATAATAACAATGATAATAATAATAATAACAATAATAATAATAATAATAATAATAATAATAATAATAATGATGATGATGATGATGATGATGATGATGATGATGATGATGATGATGATGATAATGATGATATTTCGTAATTATGCCTAAAAAGTATAGAAAATGGCTATTATTCCCGACAAACATTGCTTTTTGACGAAGAGAGTGATATTTTGAAATTTACTTATTTCCGATGAGAAAACTGGCGAATTTGGGTCTTTTCATTCACATAAAATCAGAATAAAAGAACATATGAATTAAAACTAACATGTATTTATATTAAAGTAATACAGAAATGACCACAAAAGATTTTGTAGTGAGTAGTTTCTAGAGATTTACTATTATTCTGTAAATCACTTGCACGAATCAGCCCTTGGAGACCTATCATGAATGCCACCATTTTGAAGTCTCCAATGACCTCCAAGCCATACCTATCATACTTTAATGCATCTAGAAAGGCCTTGATGCTGTTGTAATCCTCTATGAGGTGCACCAAGTGAACCAGGGAAAGAGACGGGTACTTATTTCCATTATGGTGGAGCACGGCTTTGAGGCTTCTGTATGAGCTGTCAATGAAGAGGCGCCACTCATTCTGGTTACAGGCGATTCCGATTGCCTCGAATAGACTGGTCACATTGTGCTGGAAGAAGAGCCCATCTTGACAGGTGAAGAACCTAAAAATATTTTGGTTGGGGTAGTATGGGTTTCTTTCCTCAGATCCACCTCAAAAAATTGTCATCTGGATCTATAACGACCTCCTCGCTCTCAAAGTTGCTACTCTCTTCTAAAGACGGTTGCAATCTCTCCGGAGGAGTGGGTACGGGGAACTTAGTGCAGTGTGCCACTGGGGCGATGGATGAAGGAAGGTCCGGATACGTGATAGCTGGTGCATTCTTGCCAGTCCGACGTTTGGAAGGGTCCACCATGCTGAAGTAGCAGTTGCTTTAGTTGTCAATGGATTCCCGCAAACTTCTTGGGACAGCGAACTAATGTATAAGAGATTCTCGGAACACTTTTCATATGATGTATGTTTTCAACAACATTGAAAATTATAAATATTTTACAACTAAAAACGTTTACAATTTAAAACTTTTTAACAAATTTTATGATATAAAATTCTGAGCAACATTTGTCCATCTTACCTTCCAGAGTTTGTTTTCAGTGCTCGCAGGTAAAATAAGGTGTCCAGTGTGTCTTGATCTCTGACAGATATGCCGAAATATTTCTTGTAGGCCTCACACATCTTAGCAAATGCTTTCACGGAGTACTTTTTCGCTCTTGTCTTGATAAATTGTCCGCAGACGTAGCAATATGCGTGTAGCTTGAAAAATGCAGATATGTATCCACTTGGGCGGCTGAAGCTAAACTGAACTGGTGGGCTTAAGGCACCTGTATTGATACTTCTACTTGTTTAGTTAGAAAGATCTAGAAGTTACTCCAAAATTACTCAGCACTGAATTTGTCTGGAATGTTATGAAAAATACGTAGATTTCAAAATATCACTGTCTTGGTCACAAAGCAAGGTTTGTGGGTAATAACAGCCATTTTCTATACTTCTGAGGCATTAAACAATTAGAAAATAACACTACTACATATGAACAAAAAAAAGTTGTTACACTGTGCAATAATTATTATTATTATAATAATCCTTCCGTTAAAATTGCTATACCCAAATACTATTTTACTTCTTTTGGCTAAAAATATTTCAGTCTTTATTAATGCCCTTTTTTTTAGATTTTTTTTTATGTTTAATATTTTATTGACCAAAATTCATATTAGCACATCAAAATGATGGATCAAGTTGTAATGTAAACTTATTTAGATTTTACCGATAAATAACGAATGAGAAGCACACTTAAGAGCGTTGAAAGATTCAAAATTTAGGTGAAAATTAAGTATTTTATTACCAAAAGGGTTTCTTAAATCTCTTTAAAATCAAGTTTTGTAACGGCGTTCTCAAGCAAAAGACGGCGAATTTCGGCTGCAAATTTCTAATGTCCTAGGTCACATAACGGTATGGTTTGATTCAGTGTTTAATGTCATAGGTCACATAGCGATTTGGTTTGATTCAGTGTTTAATGTCCTAGGCTACTTAACGATTTGTTTTGATTCAGTGTTTAATGTCCTAGGTCACATAACGGTTTGGTTTGATTCAGTGTTTAATGTCCTAAGTCACATAACGATTTGGTTTGATTCAGTGTTTAATGTCCTAGGCTACATAACGATTTGTTTTGATTCAGTGTTTAATGTCCTAGGTCACATAGCGATTTGGTTTGATTCAGTGTTTAATGTCCTAGGCTACATAACGATTTGGTTTGATTCAGTGTTTAATGTCCTAGGTCACATAACGATTTGGTTTGATTCAGTGTTTAATGTCCTAGGTCACATAGCGATTTGGTTTGATTCAGTGTTTAATGTCCTAGGCTACATAACGATTTGGTTTGATTCAGTGTTTAATGTCCTAGGTCACATAACGATTTGGTTTGATTCAGTGTTTAATGTTCTAGGTCACATAACGATTTGGTTTGATTAAGTGTTTCATGTCTTAGGTCAAATAACGGTTAGGTTTAATTCAGTGTCTAATATCCTAGACCACATAAAGATTTGGGTTGGTTTAGTGTTTAATGTCCAAGGTCAAATAACGGTTTGGTTTGATTCAGTGTTTAATGTCATAGGCAAAATATTGGGTTGGTTTCTTTCAGCGTTTAATGTCCTAGACTATTTTGTTTGATTCTATGTTTAGGTGGCACTCACCAGTTATTATGGACTTTTGAGAGAGTGATGTATGTAAGGTTAAGTTGTTTGCATTTTAAACATGCACAGTGCAGAAAATGTTGGCATACCTATATGCTACTTTCATGTAATATGGCTGAAATTTCTTTGGATATTGTTCTTTTGGAAATTTTAAATGAACTTTGCAGACTTCTAACTAAAATGACTCTTCCCTTGTGCTCCAAAAATCAACCTGAATTAATTTGTCTAAAGTACAGTATTCTTGGCAGCTATTAAAATAGGGAAAATAAATTTTGCCAAACTAGACAATACTAGCTTCTAAAAGTGCAATTAATGAATTACCAAATACATAAAATGTAAAAAAAAGTTATTGGCTCTTTTTTGTACAATTTACCTTGGAAATTCGGGAAGTGAAAATGAGCAAGTAGAGCTAGCACTTTTATGAAAGGTGCACATCTGGAGTAAGGCCAAGCTGTATTCTCTATAACCCATATTACACCCATCAATCATACACCCAAATAAAGGGAATTGAAGGTTCTTTGAACAATACCTAATATATTCAAATTCTTTTTTAAAAAGCCAGTATAACTATTAAGGAAACCCTGAGAAATTCTTTTTCTGTAAAATTCTAACCCTATGCTAAATACGAAACTGTAGAGCGCCACCTTAAAACAAATATAAACATTTATGCAATTTTCTTTTTTTTCATATTATTATGCATAATGTTCTGAATAAAATAGTATATTAACATTGTTTATATTCATTAAAATAAGATAATTATGCTTATTTTTGCTCTAGCTTACATAATTTGCCATCAGGCATGTTTGTGTGAGCAATGACCTTCATTATGGGGAAATTAGAAGTCTATGAATATAGGAATAAAGTCAACATAAATTTAAAACTGTTGCATTAAGTAAAAGACATACATAGTGAAAATGTTTCTTTTCATTTATTTGCAATGAAATTAAAAAATAAATGATGACAAAGCAAATTTGCTTTCTTCCATGTTAAAAAAAGTTAATATTTTACCTTTGACCTTTATGAACCTCACTTGTTCCATCCCTTTTCAAACTGTAAAATGTATTGTTGACATCTTAGGAATAAATATGGCTAGTATCATGTTCTGTCTTTCAGCATAACACTGATTGCTATGTAGGCAAAATGCAATGCGCATTTTTAAAATAGTTTATCATAAGGAGGGTGTGGGGAGCTGTACCTGTTTGAGACTCTGACTCTAATAAATGCTGTTCTGAGGGGGGAAATGAAGGAAAATTATTCCAAAGGACTGTTTTGATTCTTGCGACTTAAATATTTTAGCCATACAATCAAATTTAAATCCTACAATAATAATACTCTTTATGGTGGCACTCACCAGTTATTATAAACTTTCGAGAGAGTGATGTATGTAAGGTGAAGTTGTTTGCTTTTTAAACATGCACAGTGGAGAGAATGATGGCATACCTATATGCTACTTTCATGTAATATGGCTGAATGTCTTTGGATATTGTTCATTTGGAAATTTTAAATGATCTTAGTACATTTCTAACTAAAATGACTGCTCCCTTGTGTTCCAAAAATAAACCTAATTCGTCTAAAGTAGAGTATCCTTGGCAACTATTAAAATAGGGAAAATGAATTTTGCCAAACTAGACAATACTAGCTTCTAAAAGTGCAATTAATGAATTACCAAATACATAAAATGTAAAAAAAAGTTATTGGTTCTTTTTTGTACAATTTACCTTTGAAATTCGGGAAGTAAAAATGAGCAAATAGAGCTAGCACTTTTATGAAAGGTGCACATCTGGAGTAAGGCCAAGCTGTATTCTCTATAACCCATATTACACCCATCAATCATACACCAAAATAAACTGAATTAAAGGTTCTTTGAACAATACCTAAGATATATAAATTCTTTTTTAAATAGCCACTATAACTAATGAGGAAAATCGGGGTAATTCTTTTTCTGTAAAATTCTAACCCTGTGCTAAATTCGAAACTATAGAGCGCCACCTTAAAGGAAACATCAACACATTCAAGGACGTATCAAGCCGAGAAAGACAGTAAAGTATTTTGCCTTTAATGGTCTACCCGTCCCATCTGAGCAGATTCCAAACTTGACACTTCTAATCGCAACTCTAGCAAGCTAACTGCTTGACCATAGCGGCTCTCTCAAATTAATATAGAAGTAATGCCATCACTTAGTAGCTAATGAATATTAGTTTTCAGGACTTAATTCTGTGTATTATGGAATTTTCTGTGAACTTAGACGACATTGTCTTTGAGTGGAGAACAAAACACTAATTTTTTATTAGACAAGGTGTTTTCTTATGCCATTTGCCACTCTGATATGCAGTCACCATCGCAATACTGATTGGTATTACAGCGTATCAATCAACGTATCAATGTATCACAGTGAAATGGGCAAAGATGGTACTTCCTAAGTCGAATAAAATGAGAATGCCATAACAGTTTTAGTACACGAAGTATTCGATGATGATGTTAATTAAGTTAGATTTATGGCATGAGATTTGTTGTTCATGGTGAATTTTAGTGTGGTGCCATTCTAATAGAACTCGTGAATGAATGACGTTTTTAATTGGTACAATTATCTTGAAACTATCTTCCAGCAGGTCGAACAGTTAGATGTGGAGGCGTAGCTCTGTGACAGATGAAAGAGAAATTAGGATGACATAGGCTATCAGAACAAGTTTGTCATCAAGCTATTTATCACCATCCTCTCCTGTTTCAGTTATCCTTATATTGTCATTAGCAGATAAGAATTTCTCCGCGGCATTTAGCCAGTGTTATCGGATTCCGGGAACAATGATCAGAGCAACGAATGCAAGCTTGAACAGTGTCACCGTAATAGGAAATATAAGAACGAGTACTCGAATAATCAGGTAGACATAAATTTTCACTTCCGTCTGCTTTATATTTTATGAATATGTTAGAACATATTTTGTTGTCAAACAATGTAAGGACCACCACATATACGTTATTATAAATTAAATTGTAGGTTTAGAGCTGCAAACATCAAGGGGTTATATTAGAGCTGCTTTACAAAGGATAAAGTTATAAATATATACATTGCATCTATTATATACCCGAACAATTTGAATTTTTGGTGTATAATGAGCAAGTAGAGCTAGCACTTATATGAAAGGTGCATATCTGGAGTAAGGCCAAGCTGTATACTCTATAACCCATATTACACCCATCAATCATACATCATATATATATATATATATATATATATATATATATATATATATATATATATATATATATATATATATATATATATATGCATGATTGATGGGTGTAATATGGAAATGACTCCGTAGATGATAAAATTATTGAAAGACCATAAACTATAAAGGAAATACCAGTGTCGTAGCTAGGATATTTGAGTCCTCATGCAAGCCCTCTATGCAATGCTTAACGATGGGTCTCTCCCTAATATATAATACAAGATGATCTCATATGCTTCTCATGCTCATACAGTATGGTAACTAGGCATTTGTGAAATTCCTATAGAGTAATTAATTTTCTTCACCAAATTTAGGATTTGAAATCATTAAAGTCTCCAGTTTATAAATAATATTTAATTCGAATCCGAAACTACATTTATTGCAAAATGTTTGGGAATGATTGTTTTTTAAGCCACACTTTTAAATAACAGAACATCACTCGCATTCGATAGAGACATAATATGTATTCCTTTTTTTATTCAACTGATTATCAAACTGATTTATTATTTGCATATTTCGAAATAACACGGATCGTATAACAAATAATTCCTCTCTACCAAGCAGTTAAAGTTATGGTAACTTACGGAACAATATAAATATATTTGATGTCATTATTTCAATGTAGAAATAATAATAATAATAATAATAATAATAATAATAATAATAATAATAATAATAATAATAATAATAATAATAATAATAATAATAATAATAATAATAATAATAATAATAATAGCTTCGGAAAAGACTCATTCCGTCAAAATTGTTGTACTCAACCGGTTAGTTATAAAAATACGTGGCAAAACTACAATGTATTGGCATTGCGCAAAGAATGAAACTGTTAAAGACGGCGCTTGGTGAGGCCAATAAAATGAAATAGTTTTAACAGTTTTTGTTCACGACGTATTCAATGGCATGATGTTTATTGGCCATGGTCACTTTTAATGTGGTGTCATTTTAAGAAAACACGAGAATGAATGACGTTGTTAATTGGTACCGTTATCTTGAAACTGTCTTCCAGCAGGTCGAACAGTTAGATGTGGAGGCGTAGCTCTGTGACAGATGAAAGAGAAATTAGGATGACACTGGTTATCAGAACAGCTTTGTCATCAAACTATTTATCACCATCCTCTCCTGTTTCAGTTATACTTAAATTGTCATTAGCAGATAAGAATTCCGTCGCGCCATTTAGCCAGTGTTATTGGATTCCTGGCATCTTAGCCAGAGAGACGATTTCATTCTTGAAATATAGAACAATAGAAGATTATTAGAATGAGTACTCGAAAAATCAGGTGGATAGAAATTTTCATTTTTTTGTCTGCTTTATTAAAGAAACACTCTGTAATATGTAAGTTCACTTTTTATTCTCTGAGAATAAATCTAAAATTTTCGATGATTTGTTTAAAAAAAGTAATCGTCATAAAATTTCCGTATTTCGGACATGCACAGCAGATATTTTCTATGAGATTCTTTTCCGATCTTCTTTTGCACATATTATCACTAAACCGTTTATATTTTGGTATTACATCATGACGTCCTGACCTATTTTATTCTTAAATAATGAGAGAGTTTTGAATCTGGATAAAGCAGTTTTAAATCCAGACACTCTTATGATATCCTGATACTTTTCAAAGAATGACAATTTTCATACAAAGCAGCATGATTTGAATTCTTTTACATGAATTTAACGAATTTTGTCTATGTACTCTTATTTCTCTTACATATGCAAATGCAATCCTAATATCTTTAGTTCTTCTACATATGTGAAAATCCCAAGTTGTGGAATGTATCCATGAGCAGGGCAGAGAATTAGTACCACCTAGGCGGGCAAAATTGTAGAGTATTTTTATTTTATACCATGTTAATGTAATTACCTTGTCTAAAGCACAGCTTTATTTGAAATATTTGAAATAAAAAGCTTTTGCATCTGTGCGGGATATTGTTAACGTTTGTGTTTTGGGAGGAATGAACATTTATGTGTTTCTTACAGTTTGAAATGTAGATAAGAAATTAAGGTAGTCTTTCTGAATTAGTGAACTAATTGCATTAATCTCTGTAACTAAAATTTGTGGACTAAACTCCTTTTTCTTTGCCAGAGTCACGTAGCATGCAACATTTGCAATGAAGCAATTTTTGCAAACATAATAATTGAAGTCGAGCGCCAATTTTCTAAATCTCCGAGTACAATACTATCTAATCATAAACATGGATTTAGGAGAATCGTCACGGTAATTATATAGCATTGTTACCATAGTAGAATAAAATTGCAGAAGAGAGGAATGTATGATTTGATGTTATTAATTTATGATAATGATCTTTAGAAAATTTCAGGATGAACATGACGTAGGACAAAAATACAGGCTTATTTTGAAAGTGAATTTTAATGTAGACTATACTTCTGCTTTACTTCCATAAATTACATCGCCTTAAAACTTAAATATTACTGTGTTTTCTTTTTACTAAAATAATGACCAGAATGCAGTGAAGTGTAATACTCATTTGAGAAGATTTTGTATAGTTCCTTTCAGAAAATAAAGTTTTAAAAAATGTAATTATTTGACCATCATAAGATAGGTATCTGTAAGTCCAAATGAAAAGATAAATCATTTGACCAACATAACCCAGCTCACGCGCTGCTGTCAGTCACTCGCCGCGAATCACGTTTGCTGCCACATTTCTTGGTCAGTTCCGCTATCGTAATGAAAGGATAATTAAAATAACTTTCAAACGCTCGCTGTCAATTATATCCAAAATACGATCCTGGAAACAGAGGGGTGTTTTGCACTTCCCTCGCATGAAAGATGTTTAATGACTGCAGGCAAAGTTTGGATGACATGTCAGGTCGAGTACATCAAAGTTCTTTCTTTAAAAGTAAAATTATTTTCTACTCTATTTTGTTTTTAGACTAATCATTTTGTCTAAATACAATTCGAATACAAATCCCAGCAACGCTTTTTGTTTTCGTCTGTGAAGAGAACAAATCAATTACAGAAGCAAATACTCATTACCTCTCTCTCATAAATGACACCAATATATAAAACAGTATAAAACAATAAAGTGGATAATGTATATCTACGTTGGTTTAGTAGATAAAAGACAGCTATTCACAAGTGAACTGGGAAACATTATGTGTTACGAGTGGCGAAACAGACTAGACCGAACAGGATGTGATAAAACTCATATAAAACAATAAACTTTCTTTTGTATGTAAAATGGAACATATTCAGAAGTTCTGTTCCTTCGGAATTTATAAGTTTCAATGTTCTCCGCAGATGAATGTATTGTAACTTTAAGGCAAAGAAGTTGAAATCATGAATCATGTCTGCTTTTGGCCCCTGAATTAATTGTATTGTATTAGACACTGGTCTTCGTACGCACTGGCAAAGAGACAAACACAACTTAATAAATAATCACAAGTCACTTTATCAAAAGATTTCCACAAATGTGTAAATTTGTCGACATCATCGTCATCATCATCATCTTAAACATCATCATCAGCAAAAACAAGGTCTTACTCATCCGTACAAGTACCACCACGAACACAACTCTCACCACCACCACCACCACCATCATCATCATCATCACCATCATCATCATCATCATCATCATCATCATCATCCCTTTCGTTTGAGAGGATAGGAGATACTTGTAATAACACAATTAGACTTTCGTTTTAGTTTTAGTTTTCTTAAAGTTCATGAATGGACTTAACTCTAAAATACAAAAACTTCTTTCAGAATCTCACAATGATGAGCATGCACTATTTAAATACTGCTGAAATATTCAAGTCTAGACTAATGACTGTTGACCATTTATGTTGTAACGTAAGATCATTTGGCAGGTTTGCTGTACCACAGACAGTACGGTATATATCAAAGGTTGAAGTTGTATTGACAGAAAACAAGGGGGTGCAGAGACGACATGTCCTGAATACAGGAGAGTGTTTCAGTTTTTTTTTTGGGAAGGTTAGTAAAACAGGGACCGGATTACTGTGAAAGTTTTTAAATTTAAAGGAGAGATGATATTTAGTGTGTGACAGTTACTATCATCCTCATTTTGATTTTATCAGAAACATTTGCTGATGCGTTCCATTTTCCAATAGTTCTTTTGACTCTTTCTGAAGAAAATATAAAGTAACAGCACATCAGTGCCTTGTGAAATGTAATGAAACGCCAAATAATTGCAACAATATTTTTAAGGGTTCTCCTGTCTAGTTAGTAATTAAATTGCTAATTCAACGTGTAACGGAACTAACATTAATTACGATAACATATTACTCCATTTTGTGCCAACAAAACCCAGAGAGAGAGAGAGAGAGAGAGAGAGAGAGAGAGAGAGAGAGAGAGAGAGAGAGAGAGAGAGAGAGAGAGAGAGAGAGAGAGAGAGAGAGAGAGAGAGCACGCAAAGTAGAGTCTTGCAACAACAACAAATTAAATTGTTTAATTTTTTTTTACAACACAACTGATCAATTACTGGATATTATTTGTTGATCTTTATAAAATAATGATATCATGTAGACATGCAAAGTGGAAACCTGGGATATCTGGTAACGCATGCAATTTTAACATTTTTTTTTTAAAATTTGCAGTGAAACATTTAATAGAAAATAATTATTTTTTTCACGCAAAAGATTTTGTGAAAACTTCTAGACGGCTGATTAAAAACAGACACAGACTGAAATCGCCAAACAGCTACTTGCTGCCAATTATGAAATGAATGACCACAAATCAAATAACCTTTGAGACGCAGACTATGCAAAAGCCGTCGTGCGGTTTTCCAATGTATGAATGAATAACTTAAAATAATGAATAAAAATCGTATCTATTAACTGATTATTCAGACTAAAAAAGCGTGTAGAGAACACATGGTACTAATTGTATTGAAAAATGGGAACCAGCCTAGAAATGGGTGAACTTTATATAGAGTATATACAGGTTTGGCTTAACCATAGTTGGTTAATAATATAAGTTATGTTTTTAAAAAGGAATGTTTTGAGACCTTATTCTAGTAGAAAGTGAATAACAATAGAGACATTGTTTTATTGATGGAATTTGAGTTCTTTAATAGTCTTGAGTTTGGAACACTCAGTACTAAAATTAGCACCTGACTCTGGTGCGGAATTAAAAGCACATGTTTTAAACATATGCAGCTCCAGAAAATGCTGCGGCTCATATCCTTTCCTCTGCACAGAAGCTGACTTCCAGATTTCATCTACATTGATAAATATAAGTTTGGTCATGAGCACTCCAAAATTTTAAGCTATTTAAATTTTTTATATCATTTTGCTTGCATAGGTTTACTATTGGAACTGAATTAGTACCGTGATTCCTAGAGGTGCATGTGGAGGGTATAGTGTGAAACCTAGAGCGGAGTTCTGGAGTGGATTCTGTAGTCTGGAATCAGGTATGTATTAATCTATAATAAATTACAGTGTTTGTTGTCATTAGCATGTGTTTATGTCTGAGCTTGTGTCATTTGCCTAAGTTACCGTATAGTTTATACATCTCAATTACCGTAAGTTTCTTCATCAGAAAAGACACGAAAATCATACTGGTTTCCTTTATCTCAAAAATTTTAATTGGGCTTTTTGCTATTTTTTAGATTACGACCATAAAGTTGTAACACGTAAGACAGACCCAAATTTGAAATATCAAGAAATGCCAATTGTTGATACAGGTTCCATGTTGATTTGTTTGTAGATGATGACCGTCCTTAAGAGGGCTCATCACACTTTACAACTCTGGAAGTCATCACAGTGATTAAACACGAATCGAAAGAAAGAAAGCAATAACACCAATTTGTTTGTTCTGTCTGTATTATCCAAGTATCATGTCTTTATAATTCTTGTCAAAACATATTCAAAACTTTTTCTTGTGAGAAATAAAATGATTAAGGAACTTTTCTAAACAATGAATGTTCAAAGTGCAATCTTCAGTTTTTTAAACGTAGACACTCCATAAATGATATGCTGATATTGAACAGTGAAATTATTTAATACATGACAGTAATAAATCAGTCAGACTAGATATTCATATAAAATACAAAGTTTTTATTTGGTAATAGGTTTTATATATTGGAAGATAAAAGACTGTAATTATGGCAGATAAAGATCAGATATGCACATAAATATAAGCTAAGAATGTAATTTTGCCGTTATACCAATTGCTTCAACTTGTACCACAAATGGTGTTTGCCCAAGAGTCAAGTCAAGTTGGGTTATATTTGTGATAAAAATGCTTTTATAAACTTATATTTTCATGTTCATTTCAAAATATATTATAATGACGAAAGTCTCTTTTTACGTATCTGTAACTTGATTACTTGCGATTAGTTTTAAATTCGTTATTTTATTTTTGCTTTATTAAATTTTTTTTTAATGATAATTTTCAATGGATTTGAATTTTTTTCTTCAGAAAGTCCTGTTCACTTCAGATAAATAATGCTGTTGCTACATTTTTGTTTTTAGTCGACCATGGGTTGCAAATTCGTAAACACTAAGTGAAAATGATTGGTTAGTATCAAGGTCATGTTCGGCCCACGTGTTAACCATGTTGTAAACAGTATTTTTAATTATTATTTTCTAGCATGATAATCTGAATTTTTAGATAGGCTATTCTAGCCTGCGTCATGAATGGCATTTTTTTTATTGCACTGTTCAAATTAGTGATAATGTAGTCCGTCACGCAAGCAACCATATGGTCTAAAATCGCGGCTTAAAATATCCATTTTCTAGCAGATGTTCAGTCGTATTTCTACACCTTAGAATTCAATGTGTTTTTAATTGTTGATGCCAGTTTGTTTTGAAGTTCGTCTATTTGTTGGGATTTAATAATTTATATTCTCTGGAAAAAGAAAAGTGCTTCTTCATCAAGTCTTAGACAAAGACATTCAGTTCAGATTATTTGGAATTCATTAACCGAACATTCAACGACGAACAGTTGCCATCAGTACAAGAACCTCATCTGACGCCATCATCTTCCATATGGGAACTTCATCCAGATTCGAACCTGGATTCAACTAGAACTGTTTAGTGATAGAACTTCTATTTTTCAATTCTAGGATATTTTTTTTTATGGATTATATTCACAAACTGTAAGTTCTTTTTCACATTTGTACTTTTTTCAGAGAAATATTTTTTTTTAAAATTCACAAAGCTTTTTGGCTTTGCTCTTTTTTGTTACTGTTGAACGAGCCTAAACGTAAGATAAAGAAAATTGGGGTTTGCGTCCTTGAGATATATTAATTTTGGCTAAAATATTTCAAAAAATGTTTTTGAAATTTAAATTCTCATAGTTTTTAAATTCCAAGTACTATTCCATATTTTGCTTGAATTTTTTTTAGTTGTATCAACAGGGTTTTATTCACAATGTCATCAAAGGTTGACATTGTTCTTTCTAGTCCTAAGGGCCCCGAGTGGCCAAGAGGTCTAAAGCGCTCTCTGTTATGGATCACTGCCATCTCACCTCTGCCTGCGTGGGTTCGAGTCTAAGATTCGGCGAATGTGGATATGTGAGAAAGCTTGCCAGTAGCTTCTGGTGGGTCGGTGGTTCTTTCCACGGATTTCCCGGTTTCTTCCTACACCAATAATACTGGCCGCCATGTATAGCATATCGTGTGCTGAAAAATGGCGTTAAACCCAACAACAACAACATTAACAACTTTCTAGTCCTATTCAGGAGAAGTTGGATAGTTTAAAAAAAGATGATTTGCTTGAACTTACCAGAAAAAAGTATTTTTCTGAAGCAAAATTTTCCTAGACGAAATAAGCATTTAAAAACATTTTGATTCAGCATTTGTTAGAGATGAATGTTTTCGATAAACGTGTTTTGGCTTTGGTCATAAAGTCTATATCACACACTGACACAAAAGTAAAATAATAAAAAATAAAATACAACCTATAATTAGTGTTCAGGAAGCTTCAACTTCAGAAAGAAAAAGAATAAATGTAGTTGCAATTTGAGAGAGAGAGAGAGAGAGAGAGAGAGAGAGAGAGAGAGAGAGAGAGAGAGAGAGAGAGAGAGAGAGAGAGAGAGAGAGAGAGAGAGAGAGAGAGAGACCCAGTTAGGCTAGTACCCCTTTTTTAGAGAAAAGGAAGTAGACAAATATTTTATTTATTTTGTAAAATTGCTTGAAAATTTTAAATGGCCAAGGGAGCATTGGACTCAATTATTGCAATGTGTATTTTTTTTGGTAAAGCCAGAAATATATATATATATATATATATATATATATATATATATATATATATATATATATATATATATATATATATATATATATATATATATACTTCCTTGTCAGTTCAGCAAAGTTCTGACTATGATTTGGTTAAGGAATGCATTTTAAAGGGTTATGTATTAGTCCCTGAGGCTTATCCGCAAACATTTAGGTACTATGAAAAGGAAGCTGGACAGACTTATGTTGAATTTGCAAGTGAAAGAGAGCAGTTATTTAAGAGATGGTGCTTAGCCGAGAAAGTTGAACATGATTACGAGAGTCTCGAAAAAACTTATATTACGTTAAGAGTTCAAGAACTATGATCTTCATGACATTAAGACTCATCTTGAACAGCATGAGATCGAAACCTTAGAAAATGCTGCTTTTTTCCTGCTGATAAGAATGCCTTAACTCACAAAGTTCCTGTTGCAAGCAAATCTTTCATTCAGCTGTCTACTGGTATAAAGGTATTTCAACCTAATACGACTCCTTCCAAAACTCAGTCTAGCACAACTTTTAAAAATCAAGCTTCTGATAAACTTAATTCTAATCCTTGTCTCGGCCTACGTGTAGCTGTTGCAAGAAAATAAGACACGTCATTACTGACTGCTTCAAATTGAAATATCAGCATCAAAATCAAGATAGATATATCCTAAGAGGCCAAGGTCACGGTCACGTATTGAAAGCAGTACATTTGCTGGGTCTAATAAACCCCAGTCTGATTTTATTATTATTTATTGGAGAATTATGAACCATTCATGTCGAAGGGTTCTATATCACTCTTGCGTGATTTGGCTAATCCTATCCCTATTAAAATTGTAAGTGATACGGGAGCTTCTTAGTCTTTTATTATCAGGTACTTTGCTTTTTCTGAGAAGTCCTGTTCTAATAAGAGCGTTCCCATTCAGGGAGTAGAGTGTGGCTTTGTCAATTTTCCTCTCCATTCTGTAAATTTGTCATCAGACTTAGTTTTAAGAACCGTGACAGTCGTAATAGTGTGTATTTTACCCGTTCAGGGCATTCATTTGTTACTAGGCAAAGACGTAGCTGGAGAAAAGGTTGCAGTAATTCCACGTGCAAATGGCATGCCTTCTTTGGATCAGAAAGTTGATCGAATTAAAAAAGAATACCCTTATTTATACCTAGCTTGTGCAGTTGCAAGAGCTATATCAAAGAAATCTCTTGAGAATGATTTTGATAAGGAAAGTATTCCTTTAGCTGACACATGTATTGGTCAGACTTTTGATGAGGTCACTTTCACTTCTTGTTTGGATTAATCAAAAGGTATTGATCACAGTGATCCTCTTTTAACTACTCATTCTCTTTTATCTAATCAGGGTGACAAACGACAATCATTTGTTGTGGAATAAGAAAAAGATCCTGAGATCTCCTGTTTGTTTTAGAGAGCATTTAGTGAAACTGAAGCCACTGAATTAGTGAATTAAATGTTTGTCACTTCATTAAAATGGAATTCTGTTGAGAATATGGAGACCTCCCATGGTACCTTGCTGGTGACGAGTGGTCAGTGAATTTTCAAATTGTAGTTCCAAAATCATACAGAGAGGAAATGCTTTTTTTGGCCATTGAAACTCTTCTGGCTGGTCATTTAAGGTTTAATAAAACTTATCACAAGATCTTGACTCACTTTTATTGCCAAAAATCAAAAGTGATGTTTTTAAATTTTGTAGATCTTGTCATACTTGTCAAATGATAGAAAACCCCAATAAAAAAATACCTAATGCTCATCTGCAACCTATTCCTGTATTTGACGGACCATTTAGCAGAATTATGGTAGATTGTGTTGGTCCCTTATCTAAGACAAAGTCAGGCAACTAATATATGTTGACCATTATGTGTGCGTACAAGTTTCCCAGAGGCAATTCCTTTGATGAATATTAGAACCAAAACTATAGTAAAAGCTATGATAAAGTGTTTTACTCAATTTGGCCTTGCTAAATCTGGCCAATCGGATCAAAGGTCAAATTTTATGTTTGGAGTTTTGTAGCTAGTCATGCTTGAATGTGGCACTCAGAAATTCAAGTCCAAAGTGAAATAAGGGTTTCACAGAACTTTAATGGAGAGAAGTTTTGAGAATTGTAATAGAGTTCATTATCTCTTGCTTATTCTTCAAAAGTTTTCTTCAAAACGTAGATTTTACAGCCCTTACAAAGTGATGAAAAAATTAGTTAAATTATAATAATATTACTCTAATCTAAATAAAATAATGGAGTACTAATATATTGAGAGATATATCCAAGTAAAGTAAAACATGAAATTAATTTAGTTGTACCTATCCCACAAACTGAGGATTTAAGTGATGGAATTCACTCAGACACAGTTGATCTTGGAACAACAAATCTTCGGAATTTAGAAAATATAGGAAAATCTGGACCAGAAACTTTTACAACAACAAGAAAGGAATGAACTTAGAGAGTTATTAGTTGAATGAGTTTTCTTGCTCATGACTCAGCTTTTCTTGCCACTGATTTTTCATTGGACGTTGGTGGAATATGGCAAAGATGACCTTAAACATATTCTTAGCTGAAGTAGTAGATATCACTTCACAACAAAAACTGAACCATCATTTATAAAATTTTACCTGTAATAGGTACTTGTTTGTTTTCTTTTGGTCTTTTGTTGTGGATTTATGCAACAGTGAAGATGTTATAATCATAGACTCATGTATAAATGTGCAAATTACAACAATCAAACACTGTAATTTAATCTAGGTTAATGCTCCACTCCAGTCTCCACTCCAGACAGCACTCATTATTTTACACTATGCCACATGGGGAGTACTTTGAGTGGATGCACTAACAATACTGTTCACTAATAAAATATTTTATTGAACAACACACTAATATTCAAATGTTTTAAAGACCCCATGAAGATAGTGTGAAAGTAGTTATTTAGTGTCCGTTCTTTGTTGTGCATAGTCCTTGGTGTAAATCCAAATCGATGTGTTTATGCTATGTTGTGTATAGCACTTGGTGTAAATCCAAATCTATATGCATTGTGTATGTGGAATGTTGTGTATTGTGCTTCATGTAAAATCCAAATATATGTTGTGCATAATGTTTGGTGTAAATCCAAATCGATATGCATGTGCTATATTGTGTATAGTACATGGTGTAAATAAATAACGATTATGTATGTGCTATATTGTGTATAGTGCATGGTGTAAATCGAAATCGATGTGTATGTGCTATATTGTGTATAGTGCATGGTGTAAATCCAATTCGATGTGTATGTGCTATATTGTGTATAGTGTATGGTGTAAATCCAAATCGATGTGTATCTCCTATATTGTGTATAGTGCATGGTGTAAATCCAAATCTATGTGTATCTCCTATATTGTGTATAGTGCATGGTGTAAATCCAAATCGATGTGTATGTGCTATATTGTGTAAAGCGCATGGTGTAAATCCAAATCGATGTGTATGTGCTATATTGTGTATAGTGCATGGTGTAAATCCAAATCTATGTGTATGTGCTATATTGTGTATAGTGTATGGTGTAAATCCAAATCTATGTGTATGTGCTATATTGTGTATAGTGCATGGTGTAAATCCAAATCGATGTGTATGTGCTATATTGTGCATAGTGCATGGTGTAAATCCAAATCGATGTGTATGTGATATATTGTGTATAGTGCATGGTGGAAATCCAAATCGATGTGTATGTGCTATATTGTGTATAGTACATGGTGTAAATCCAAATCTATGTGCGTGTACTATGTATTTAATGTTTGTATATAATGTGTATAATGTTTGGTGTAAATCCAAATCTATGTGCATTTTGTATGTGCTATATTGTCCATAGTGCTTTGTGTAAATCTAAATCAATGTGTATATGCTTTAGTATGTAAAGTGAGTGGTGTAAATCCAAATCTATGTGTATGTGCTATAGTATGTATTGTGCTTGATGTAAATCCAAATCTAAGTGCATAGTGTTTGTGATATATTGTTTTTTGTGTTTGGTGTAAATTCATATCTATGTGCATTGCGTATGTGCTATATTGTCTATAGTGCTTGGTGTAAATCCAATTATATGTGCAAGTGCTATATTGTGTAAAGTGTTTAGTGTAAATCAAAATCTAAGTGTATTGTTCTTGGTGTAAATCCAAATCTATGCGCATTTCGTATGTGCTATATTGTGTATAGTGCATGGCGCAAATCCAAAATCGATATGCATGTACTACATTGTGTAATGTGTTTGGTGTAAATCTAAGTCTATGTGCATTGTGTATGTGCTAAATTGTATATAGTGCTTGGTAAAAATCCGAAACTATGTGCATGTGCTATATTGTGTAAAGTGTATGGTGTAAATCTGAATCTATGCGAATTGTGCTATATTGTGTATAGTGCTTGGTGTAAATCCAAAACGATATAAATGTGCTGTATTGTGCATAGTGCATGGTGCAAATCCATATCTATGTGTATATGCTATATTGTGTATAGTGCATGGTGCAAATCCATATCTATATGTATATGTTATATTGTGTATAGTGCATGGTGTAATAGTGTTTGGTGTAAATCCAAATTTATGTGCATTGTGTAAGTGCTATGTTGTGTAAAGTGCTTGCTTAAAATCCAAATATATGAGTGTTATATTGTGTATAACGCATGGTGTAAATCCAAATCGATGTGTATGTGCTATATTGTGTATAGCGCGTGGTGTAAATCCAAATCGATGTGTATGTGCTATATTGTGTATAGTGCATGATGTAAATCCAAATCGATGTGTATGTGCTATATTGTGTATAGCGCATGGTGTAAATCCAAGTCGATGTGATTGTGGTGTATTGTGTGCAGTGCATGATGTAAATCCAAATCTATGTGCAAATTGCTTGATGTAAAACCGAAACAAGAAAAATCGTCATTCAAACATAATAACTGTAAAGTTCTCTAAAAGATAAATAAAATAATGAGAATACTACTATATGCAACTTAAAAATTCACATAATTACCTTAAAACGTAAAACTTTTTGTCTTACTTGTTTCCTAATTGAAATAAAGTATTGTTTAAACTTCAATTAATTTGATTAGATTGACATTTAAAGTAAATCTATTTAAAAATGGAGTTCTTTTTAAGGGAAGGGAGAAAAGCACCAAAGTCAGCATGATTTTAAAATGAATTGTTGACGGCAGTAAATATCCTAAATGTTCTAATTAAGTTCCAGCTTATATTAATCATCTGTATTTATTTTCGAATTACTTTTATGAAGTCTTTTTGCGAGGCCGGAGCATTGTATTATAAATTACATCCGTATTTTTAACCAATGTGAAACATTTCATTTCAAATACTTTACCTTACATGCACACAAAACATAAGATAAAATGTCATTTTTTAAGCTGACGTAATTTTAAGAGCATACCATTGTAGAAATTGAATGACTTATTTTCGAGGTAGGCTCAGTTTTTAAGATTTAGAATATATCACGTGAAATAATTTTACATTTTCTTCTCTGAAGACTTTCTTGTAAACTTTGATATTAAACATATTTTTTCACTAGGATTTACATAGCTGGAATAACTTTTTTATCGAATATTTTGTCTCATTCCAAGACAGAAACAGCATATCCTACCGTCTGTACAGAAACCACATTCCTACACAATATAAAGGTTGTGAATAGGTCATGTTTTCCTTAATGCGCAGCACTTTGCTATGATGGAAGCAATAAACGTGCTCGGAGCTGATGGAGTGTAGGCCTAATATAATTTGATTATAAAGGTTTTAACTCTCTATCTACTCAATGCATCATATATACCATTTTTGGCTGTATGTATGTATGTATGTATATATGTATGTATGTATGTATGTATGTATGTATGTATGTATGTATGTATGTATGTATGTATGTATGTATGTATGTATGTATGTATGTATGTATGTATGTATGTATGTATGTATGTATGTATGTATGTATGTATGTATGTATGTATGTATGTATGTATGTATGTATGTATGTATGTATGTATGTATGTATATATGTATGTATGTATGCATGCATGCATGCATGCATGCATGCATGCATGCATGCATGTATGTATGTATGTATGTATGTATGTATGTATACATACAGGCATGCATGCATGTATATATATATATATATATATATATATATATATATATATATATATATATATATATATATATATATATTAATTGCATATGCAAGGCAAAATAATGACAACTAAGTAGAGAAATAATAAATTTAAAAATACAACCTTCATAAAATAATGCCTCAGGAGATGGAGTCAATAGGTAAATCCGTAGGCTTGGCATGAAGGGATATTCTTAACTTTCGAAGCTTTTCACCTTTAGCAAAAACAGTGGTCTTCTTGAAAATTGGCCGTGATATACAGATTTGACTATTACTGGAAATGTTGGAGAACCTTCAAGTCCAAATATGAAATGATCATTTTACACACCCTCATTCCATATTTTGAGTGATATCAGTTTGTGAATATAATTTTAATCAAGACTATTTTAATGTTTATTTGACAGTTTCTACAGTACAATAAAACATATAGATGGAGACTAAATACTAATAATATTTAATACATCCATCCAATGTTGCAAAGAAGACGTATGCTAATGTGTTTTCCCCAAAATAAAGAATGTTATATTTTCCTTTTTGTTTTCCTTAGCTATCTTAGGTTTAATTAATATAAAACAAAAACAAAATGTCATTCTTAGGGTTCAGAATTCCATGCAATCTCCTGTATCCAGTTTTGAGATTAATTAAATACGTCAACAGTGAAGTGTTCATTCACATAAGTTCAGCATACTTGTTGTCTTCTCTGTTTCAGATTGCGAATTAAATATAAAAAAAGTTTCATGCCCATGGCTGTCTAATCTTGAATCTATACCTGGCCGAAAAATTAAATCCTTAAGATTTGTAATTCTTGAAAAAAAAATGTTACGTGTAAGCACGTACAAATGTAACAGAAGAAGAGTGAAGTCAACAAAATAATTGATTTCCCTAGAAAACAATGTAAAAATTAGTAAATATGACTTTCAGTTTGTGAATATAATCCAAAATTTGATCCTAAGAATGTAAACACAATTCCTATCACTCAATAGATCTATTGGAATCCAGGTTCGAATCTCGACGACCTACAAATATGGAAGGCGATGTCGTCATATGTGGTCAAATATACGAATATCAACAATTCCTCAAATTAATCGCTGTTTTTGTTTCCGAATAATTCCAGAATAAACTTCCATGAATATCTTTCAGAACTTTTTATAAGAAGGTCATCTTGTTGAGTTTCCAGGAGAATAGATTATTAAGTCCAAAAATCTGATGAAAAACAAACAATATAGCAACATATAAAAATAACACATTGTTCCTTCAAGATGTTAAAACGATTCTGGCAGAAGAATATTAAGAATGTGTATTTACATCCCAAAAACATCATTTCAAGTCACGCGAGATGGGTCATGTGGTCTCTTACTACAAGAAATCCATCATGTACGCCAGTTTAAATCCAATTGAGAACCAATAGTAAAGAAACGTTGTTTACACGTAGTGATCACGCAAGGAAAGTATGGTCCTAATACTTAAGAATTATTTTAACTGCCTGTTTACAAAGTTTTCAACCTAAGACGAAGTTGGTTAACTAAAAATAATTCTCATGTAACACGTTTTACGTCTTAGATAAAAAAAACATTTAGTAAAAGAAAATATCGAATTACTGAAAAAGAATCCGATAAAAATATTCACTACAATAAAACTAAAATAAAAAGAGTTTCAAAACTAACACACAAGCAATTTAATTACATATACGTAACAAAAGCAAGCTTCGAATTTAAGCTACTGAACATGTGTATGTGGTGGGAGATTTATGGCTTCGTGCAACATGCCATTGCAGTCAAAAAGCTCTTCGTCATTAATGATGACTTCAAATATTTTCATATGCGCATTAAATTTCGAGAGTAACATTGGATAATAACATTTGCTTCCTATTAATAGTTCGCACGATTGATGAGCCTTCTTATCGTTAAGCCCTGTCAATCAACCGTACCGATTAGGTGACGCAATATTGCTCCGCCTTCAATGTCAGTAAAAGAAACACTTTACTTTGTCACTGCTTTTTTTTTGCCTCAAGGAGGTCCATTTTTTAAATAATATATTTGTTTCATATTTTTTTTTACCTAAGTTGTTTGTATGTATGTCTTTGTGTGTCATGTTATGCATTTTCTGCAAAGTTCATTGATTCATGGCTATCAATGTCACTGTACCACATTTTTTTCTATAAATGATAGTGTCGAATTATATTTACCCCTGGGGGGGGGAGAGAGAGTTAGTTTTTTTATTGTAGCACAACATGGCGTTTGAATGAAATGAAAGAAATAAAAGGTGGGAAGAATTTACAGAAAGTTCACTTTTAATTTTTCTATTTTTTAAGTCAGTATTTATGAGTCCGATGCATTTGAAAATATCATTAAATAGACGTTAGATAAGTTAATAATGGACATAATCGCTTTAATAAAACATGAGTTATGGTGATAGATTATGAAGGACATATAACACCAAATGGAATTAAATCCAGAAGGAGTATTATCTCAAATTGTATTTTTTCCCCAGAGATGTAAATAAATTATATTGATGTCACAGTTAATTTTGCCTCAGAAAGAATTATTTTGACTAATATATTTCCTTTTTTCTCTCAAAAAGATTTCCTTCTCACTGTCAATTAATTACTTTTACCGGAAGGTTTTGCGCTTGGGCATATATTTTTTTTTTATATTCAGCCATGAAATTTAAGTAAAACGATATTTAAAAGATATAAATTTCACGCGCAAGAAAGAATTTATAAAAGGCATGGCACGTGTTTCTGAAATTAGAAACACCTGTTCAAGTCGTCCGAGTTTTGCTGTTCCATAATTACGTGCGAGTTTGTGTACTAAAATACACACCAGCTAGATAACGTGAAACACGTTTAAACGTTATTTTAATATGGCTATAGTTTCTTCTATTTCTCATATCGTATGTAATTTTATTTTTTAAAAGAATATACTGTTTGTTGATCACAATTCAAAGTTTTAACAGAGTCAGTGGAATAAAAATTGCGATTATGTGTCATGACCTGGCGAAGGAAGCTGTTTAATAAAATATCATTTTACCTGCATTTATGTGAGCTGATTGCTGTGTGTATCGAAATACATTATCAATCACAAACATGAAGAAAGAACACAAAATTTAAGAATGTCGGAAATAGCTTTCTCTGACAGAATACAAAATGTGCTGCATGGTTTTATAGGATTGCACAGTAAATCAGTCTTTTTCAATTTCAAAGAAAGAAAACATTACTCTCGAGAATTATTGTGTGAAACATCATATTTAGATCAGTTTCAAATATTAGAACACAATGTCTGACACCTATATCTTTTACAACCGTTTACGTAAATGAAAGCACATAACGGTAATGTAATGCTTACAATAGATACGTACATTCATAAAACATTGTGAATATATAATTGCATATATATATATATATATATATATATATATATATATATATATATATATATATATATATATATATATATATATATATATTAAATATTCAGTGTAGTATACAGGTCTGCAAGATGACACTCTATCCAGGTCCGGCCCTACGATGTGCGGGGTCCAAGGCAGCAAGCAATGAGTATGGGGCCCAAAGCAAAAACGATGCATTGCGGAGAAGCGAGGGACTCATGGCGGTTGCTTCGTTCGCCTTGCCATAGAGCCGATCCTGGCTCTATCTGAAAACAGCATTATCTCAATGACTATGCTCAACATCTAGGTATAATTTTTAAAGTTGTGAGCATAAACGCATTAGGTAGAACAAAGTATGCACTTTTTGATGTTCCAATGAATGCTAACTAATCTGAATGCACAATATTGCGTGATATAATTGCCACGTGAACTCTCTGTGATCTGTTTTACCAAATCTCTATTAAACCTGTATTGAATTGTCTAATACTTATAAAACCGTTTTATTTCGCACATAAACATGGTTGCAAATCTGGTTCATCTCAAAAGAATACACTAAAAGAGCAATTGCCGTAAACGAAAGTCTATGACAAAAAATATTCACCCTTTGCACGCTTGCCATATGTCTATTTTATGTCCTTGAAGTTCTTTTCAGTTAAGTCTTGTATAAAGCTATATAAACCCCCCTGTATTAAGAAAAAAGCTTTCATTTATTTCACTTTCTTGTTATTATACATAGAATGTCTTTGACTGGAAACAAATAGTAATGCTTGGTTGAAGTGAAAAGTCGAAGTTCAGTTTATAAAGTTAATAAATTAAAGATTTGTGCAAGTCCGTAGCAAAGTTGAAAGAACACAATTTTCATTTGAGATCCATGAGTATTTAGTTATAACAAACACCAGCCATTATTTGTTTAGATCAGATGATTCGAGAGCTGAACTTGGCATAAGAAAGAGACCAACGAGAAACTTCAAAAGACATAATAATTACAGAAGGACAGCTGCGTTTAAAGAGATGTGCGCATGAAGCTGCAATCTACTTCATAACGAGCTTACATATTAATATTATTGTGTGTATCACATACGCCAGTATTTAGGCTTCAAAACCTGCCTAAGGGCATGGCGTGGCAAGGTGTTTTAAGTCGCTTACTGCCCTAAGGCTGATACGACTGCTTACAGTCCCGGGCGTGGACTGCAGTCTCTTTAAGAGGGCACTTGGCCTTGGAGCTAGGCCTTTTACCTGACCCCTAGAGGTCAGAGACCCCCCAAAAGACCTTATGAAGCGTATTGTAGCAGAGCGTACCGGATTTCCCACTCGGGCCTCAACTCCAGCCTACCAAAGTCCCCAATGTCTCCTGCCTAAGGGTCTTATTAGTGTAGGCTAAGTCTTGCATTATCCTTGGACGTGAAAGAAAACACGGAAATACTAAGACCGAGTCATCAATATACTCTAGTTCTTAAGAATCCCGTCGTTAAATCAAAGTATATTAATTTTCTTGCTCTATTTGTATGGTTGGCTTTTTGTATATGAACAACTGATGCAATTGTTTTTTCAGTGCTGTGCCAAAATTTGAAATAAAATGCTGTACATGATGAATTATTATACGGCCAAATTCCTACTTGAACATCACTTCCGTAACTGTTGTACACATTTAGTATTCCTTGAATTTACCTCTGTTTTTATCGTACTGTGTTCTATGACTATTCTACAAAAACTGATTAGAAACAACAAATCAATATGTCTAACGTACGATAAGAATGCAAGTTATGTATGTCTAACGTATGAGATTTGTGCTGCCTCTATGTCTAACGTACAACAATAATGCAATGTCTATGTGCAGCGTACGATAAGAATGTTATATCATTATATCTAGCGTACAAAAAGAATGTTATTTCTCTATGTCTAGCTTTCAACAAGAATGCTATGTCTATATGTTAATCGTACATAAATAATTATGTGTATATATCTAGCGCAGAATATTATGTCTCTATGTCTAGCGTACATAAACACTGATATGTATATGTCTCTAGCATGCGACAAGATTGCTGTCTCTATGTGTAGCATACAACATTAATGCTTAGTTTGTATGTTTAGCTTATAACAAGAATGTAATGTCTACCGTACGACAATAATGCTATGTCTTTATATCTAGTGCACGACAAGAATACATACATACATACATACATACATACATACATACATACATACATACATACATACATACATACATACATACATACATACATACATACATACATACATACATACATACATACATACATACATACATACATACATACATACGTACGTATATACATATATATATATATATATATATATATATATATATATATATATATATATATATATATATATATATATATATATATATATATATATGTGTGTGTGTGTGTGTGTATGTATGTGTGTGTGTGAATCGTACCACAAAATTAATAAAATTTATACATATTTTCCGATTGGAAAGTTATGTTAGATCATTGTTTATCGGTGTTCTATAACAAGAAAATCACGATTTCTGCAACATAGAGTTGCCTAATGCTTTATGACACGTATTGTTTGTAATATTGTATATACGGTTTGTTGAAAATCTTAAACTGCATGTTCAACATTCTGCAACTGAAGTTGTCATATAGTCTGAGAATTTCTGCCGGTTCACAATTTTACCATTTAAATTATTTTTTTTTTTTGTCTTTGGAGAAAGGGTGGCGGTGAGTCGATTATTGTCTCAATAACATATAGACCAAATACACCTAGGGAACACGTGACGATAATTGATATGAAAATAACCGTTCCATAGTGCAGCTCATATCTGGAACATGTACACTTACTTATATGCGCACAATCATCCAGAGTATGTGAGGATCCGACAGTGATCCTAATGCGTAGCACATGTAACCCATTAAGTAATGACTGCCCATTTCTCTTCAGCCGAGGTTGTTCTTTGAATCAACCGTATTTCAAGTGCGTATTTAATACCTGCGTTGTAGATGAGAGCGTACGATTTCTATTGACTCAATTATATATTAAGAAGGTAAGGTTCGTGCCGATGATAGGCAAACATACTTCTTAACAATTTCAGAAAGCCAATAGGACGAAATACAGGGGATAAAATAACTGCATTGATAAAAAGTATTTCTTCTTTCTACCAATCAAACTGAGTGTAGCGTTAGTCTATGCCACACCGAGACAGAAGAGTATCGCTCTATGGCAGTGACATTACGCTGATACTACATTACAGATTATTTCCGAAACTAAAATAGCTTTCATTAACATTTGTTTTCTAATTCTGACACCGCCATGGTACTAGTTCTGCTTATTTTTGTTAAAAAACGAACTTTGAATCAGAAACTTTGTGTCTCTGCATTGGTCGTAGAGCAATAATTACGCCATCATGCTATTTTTCACATAGGCACATACCTCTTGTGATCAGTCGTAGGCTTTATTCTCCTCTCTCTAAAATGCGCTATAAAAAATGCACGGTGGATGTCGATTTAGCAATTCACGTTGTCGAAGGCAGCTACGGCTAATTTCAATCAGAATCTTTAGACGTTTTTCTCAACGTCCTTAAAGCATAATATTCCAAGCTATCAACGGTCTTTCTAACCTTATTACACATTATGCGATCCCGCACCCACCCAATGTAATGAAATTGCTTTTCTTATATTTTTTGCCGTATCATCTACAACATTACATTATTATTATTATTATTATTATTATTATTATTATTATTATTATTATTATTATTATTATTATTATTATTATTATTTATTATTATTATTATTATTATTGTTGTTGTTGTTGTTGTTGTTATTATTATTGTTATTATTATCTGCTGCATTGAATGCAATCTTTATTATTGAATTGTTCTTCAACCTAAAAGTAGTGTAAGACTCAAAAATATAAACTAAAATATAAAAATACAATAATTGATAATAGAAACAAACTATCACAGCTGAATTTCAACAAAAGGAAAAATTAAAAATGGTAATAATTCTTTATTCGTCATATTTTCCGCGAAATCAAATTTCGTACAAACTATAGTGTATTCCCATGTAGTGTCAGAAATCGGAAGCCATAATTCTATAACTTGTTGGAAGTCATCAATATCTAATTTAAGAATCACGCTCTCGGCAAAACATTTAGAAGGTTGAAGCCATTCTGTCTGTATAACATAATTATTTTTAAGAACGAATGAATTTCTTTTTGCATGAAATCAGTAAAACTTAACTTGATTCTATGCCAATGTCAGTGAGTGAAGTAAAGGACCGACTTTCACATAAAATACCTTCCTTTTCTCCATAGACAAAAGAGATTAGTGAGAGATTTTGCATCAGGTTTCTTAATTTCAGATGGCTCCAGTCTATTATTAAAGTTGATGATAAAGGAGAATAGTACGAAGCATTCTCCATGTGTAGAAAAAAAAAAACGTGTTGCTCAGGTTCACATAGGTTTCGTTTTCATATGGGTTCGAACCCCGACTGAGTCATACCAAGGACTCATTCAAAAAATGGTACAAGCAGCTGCCTTGCCTGATGCTCAGCGTTAAGAGGTTAGTGTTAGGACTGGTCGCCCTAGTGTCTGGATAATGTGACTGGGTAGGACATGATACTACACGTCTGCGGCATTATGCCCAAGAGTTCTAGACATCACTGTAAACTGCCGCACTGCAGTCGTAGCGATACGACTGAAAAATTGTTAAAGCTACGTTTAAAATCAATATCACACACACACGCGCGGGTTTTCAATGGTTTGGGTTTGAAAACCTAATATCTGAATTTCCAAGTTTGTATGAATGCTAAAAATGACATGCTTTAATATTAGCTAAGCAATGGCAGAATATTAAACACTTGACAAGAAAGCCAAGATGATATAAAATTAAATATATGTACTTTATAGTGATATATTTGCCATGATTATGTTTTTCGTGTGTTTTTTTTCTTTATTTACCAATGAATTCAACGATTTTGACTGAGCAGAACTACACATTTTGATCCTATTAGTTTTAATCGGAATGTTCTGTAAGAGTGATTTGCGACGCGGAACATCTTGACGTCACTGCACAAATCTGCAATAACAGAACGATCATCTCAGCGACTATATTAAAAGGTAATTTTATCTTCGATTCAGCATGTGGTTTCATTTCACCCTCTATTGTTAGTTTACATGCTTTTTCCGTTCAGCACATCAGGATCCGTTTTTTTTCCCCTCCAAATCAAGCGGTCACTTTCAACACCGGGAAGATATAGGTCACATAGTCAAATATACGGTGATCTTGTACATGTATAGATGTTAACATTCTGGTAGAATAAATAAATTTTTATAGAAGAATAAGAGGTATTTAACACACTGTAATGAAATAAGAATACGAAGCTCATACTGCGGAGAGACAAGATGTACCGGAGACCAAGCTTCATAATTAGTGGATTGTTAAAATTAATAAATCATTTGTATTCTTTCTTGCCGTAAATCATCGGAATACGAGAAATTGTTGTTTGATTGCAGATTGCCTCTCAAATATATAGTTTCACTTTTGAAATAAACGTTCCGATAATCTATATACAGTTTTACACGCAAAGAGTTTGCTTTATGGGGCTTAACGCCATTTTTCAGCACACGATAGGAGATGCATGGCAGCCAGTATTAATGGTGGAGGAAAAAACCGGGAAATCCCCGTAAAGAACCACCGACCCAGGAGAAGCTACTGGCAAGCTTTCTCACATATCCGTATTTGCCGAATCTTAGACTCGAACTCACGCAGACAGAGGTGAGATGACAGTGATCCGTAACGGAGAGCGCTTTAGATCACTCGGCCACTCGGTGCCCCTTTACACGCAAAGAGATTGGCGAGCATGTTTTACGATGTTATCATGCTGCTCAAATAGGCACTTTCATTTCATCAATTAGGCATTAATTGAGAATAAATACATGCGATTGTAAAATATTCGCTATTATAAATAAATAATTAGGATGTGAAAATACTCAATTCTCTTTTCAACTTCAAACCTAGCGTTTGTTCAGCGCATTCTTTTTTCTTTTTTGTTTGACAGTTAAGGAATTGCTATACGAATTACGTATTGATGTAAGAACGACAGGGAACGGCATGAGCGTCTCTACCATCGTCTAAACAATACCAATCTTCGAATTACTTCCAAGTTTGCTAAATTCTCCGTGATCAAAACCCAACAAGTGCCTTATTTCTTTATCTAGTAAATAAATGGGATGTAAATTCAACAGGAGAAAGTTTAATAAAGGTATATTGTAATTGAACCTGATTTTTTTAATGGAATAATTTCAAACTAATTCCGATCAGACATATATGATTTAATGATCTCATGCTGACATGAATACGCAGTTTTAGGCTCTAAATATTGTTATGTATATCTCATTTATTTTGTGTGCTGAAGCATTGTCGGTGACTGGGGGTAGAGTAGTTATTGCGAACCTAACTTAGCAAACTTACAATATTCTGGAATCAAATTTTTGACCCACATCCTGGTTTTATGAAGTATAATGATTCTGAGGTTTGAGATAAAGAAGATTATTTCATTCCTCCGTTAAGTCTATATAGTTATTTACTGTTGTGTTTAAATATAATTTGAGGTGAATCATTTGTTGTAATTATTCATTGGAAGCGCTCATTGACATTCTTGACCAAGAAAAACATTACTGTGGATTCATTCAAAGATAGCCTAGATTATATTTTTGTTGTACATCAGGACTTTTGGTACAACAAAACATTCAAGACTGTTGTAACAGCAATAAATTTAAGATATATTGGAATTCATTCAGAAAATTCTATAATGTTGTATTTGTGATAGAATACTTTTATGAGTATTATTGATTTAATACAAAGTAATGAAAGGTCCTCTTACATTTTCATTTTTCAACGTAGAAAAATAAATTTATTTGATCATTTTAATAAATTTGTTGATATCCTTTCTTTCCGTTTTTAATTTAATGCGATCCAGTCGTAACAATATATATATATATATATATATATATATATATATATATATATATATATATATATATATATATATATATATATATATAAATAAACAAAATATACTCATCAAAGCTGTTAAAGAAACTATCTTGGTCAAGACAGTCTTTAAGCTCCTGCTTCTACTGACAAATTGCTTTAAAATTAAATTAAAAACAAGATAGAAATGAATTAGCTTTATATGTTCAGTAGGACAAACCCTACTGTTAAATTCTTGGTTGTTTGAAATCACGTTTTAAGTGGCTTCATCATGACAAAACTTAATTAAATGATGAAGTAAAATATTTTCATTAATATTAAAATAATGTACATTGCTTTAAATATTCTTTGGTTCTGTATCACATAGCAGTTTTTTGTTTAGATATGGCTCCATACTGTGCACCATGAGAAAATAGTCTTTCATATTTCTTTTATAATTGGCAATATATCTGTATAATAAGGTACGATATTCAATGTAATGTATCTTTTAGACGAGAAGGTCAGATATATTATCTACTGTATCATCGCGACAGGGAAATAGATACTATATAATGTATCATCTGAACAGGGAAGTGCGATACAGTCAATATTATCTCGAAGGAGATACGACATACTATATAATGTATCATCCAGTCGAGGATGTGCGATATACAATAAAATGCATAATCTCAACGGGAAGGTCAAATATACTATATATTGTATCATATTGACAAGGAAGTTTGACATACTGTGTAATGTATTATTTCGACAGGGGTACGATATACTATATAATGTATAATCTCGACAGGAAAGTCCGATATGCTATATAATGTATCATCTCGAAAGAGGGAGTACAATATAACACATAACATGTCATATCGACAGGGAGGTACTATCTGTAATTTAGTAATATGAAATACACTCTCGTATAAAGTCTTCCGGATGGGTCTCCTTCAGTGTTTCAAGTCCTTGAGATTGGTACAACAAGAACCTGAAAGAGAATTAAAAATCATTTCATTCAATAAGAAATATTGTTTTATTCAACCCTCTCTTATGCACTACAAATACAAAGTGTCTGCAAAAGGAATAATTCAATACCATTTCAGTTTTGACCCCATAAATATCGCCTGTAATTGGTTTGGAAGACAATTTGTGTCATAAACGTTCCGCTTCCGCAACAAGACCGGATTGTTGTGAATTTTTTGTCACTCTCAGGAACGCAGAAATTCCGGATCTGACGTTTACTTGCCTCCGAAAACTGACATTACGTCAGATTCATATCTTTTCTTCAACAACATAGTTGGACTGTAATATACTATACTAATGTAACCGAGGCAAAAGGTAATGTAACAGAACAGTAAAGCTGAAAGATTAATAGAACGGAATGATGACTGACACAACCTTGGTCTTCAAGGATAGTTAACACAGAGGTCTATAAACCAAGCCTAATGAATTTCCTTCTTGCGGTACATGCAGAGTTGCGGTTGACATATGTAGGTAATACAAAATCCGTACTAATGACACTGAATATCCCCACTATTGACATTAAAAAGTTGAAAGCAAATAAAATATTATTAATAGACTTTACAAGGTTATATTGCTATGTAAAGAAAGGAGTACTTTGAAGAATAAAGCTTAGAATGACAAGAAAAGTGTGAAACAATGTGTCTGGTAAAGTATAAATTATTGATCGTGAACTAATATTAATGGTATAAGTACTATATATATATATATATATATATATATATATATATATATATATATATATATATATATATATATATATATATATATATATATATACATATACATATATATATACATATACATATACATATATATATAACACAGTAATGTTTGAAAAATGAGCAAGATCAATAAAAAGAATTTTAAGCTATGTCTCCGAATTATGATTGTTTTCACTTGCCGGCATTAAGGTGCGATCAGCATCTTCTACTGTGCCTGGATCGTGCCACGAATTATTTTTGTTATATCATCTTTAAGCAAATTATTATTTCGTTTAGACAGCATTCAATATTATTTAAACAAGATGCGAGGAACAATAGAGTATAATGTTAATGATGTATAGACGAATTTTTGAACCATATTATTGGGATATATGTTCTTTGTACTAGTAATACACTCATGTTATCTGCAGACAATTTAGGGAAAAGGTACTAATGGTATGGATAAATGGGAACCATTATTGGTTAATAATGTAAGTTATGTTTTAGGAAAAACAATCTTTTAAGAGTTTACCCTAGTTGTAACTGAAAAATATAGAGACATTGTTTTATTGATGGAATTTCAGTCCTTTAACAGACTTGAGTTTGGACCACTCATTACTAAATTTAGCACTTGACTCTTTGGTGCGAAATTGAAAGCACGTGTTTCAAACACATTCAGGTCCAGAAAATGCTGTGGCTCATACCGTTTCCTCTACACAGAAGCTGACATTCAGGTTTCATCTGTACTGATACATACAGGTTTGATCATGAGCGCTCAGAAATTTTAAGTTATTGAATTTTTTTATATGATGGTGTTTGCATAGGTTTACTGTGGGAACTGAATTAGTACCGTGATTCCTTAAATCAAAACGGAGCTGCCTGAGGATAATAGAAGTATGTACAGAAAGTAGGCACGTGACTAGTATTCGAGTATTTTCAGCTTGGGGAACATTCTTTCATCTCAGGGACAAGTCAATGCAATCAATGAATAGTGTCCTAGTGAAGCAATATTACGGTTCTCGATTCTAGATTTAAATTTGTCTTGAAATTAAAAAGAATGGACTTCTCAGTGTATGTATTTTGGTCAGAACTTTGTCACAAGTAACTCGTCAGGGTACTAAATAATAACAGGATTAGCTGGAATTGTAATAGGAAGCCAGCCTTTGGAAATAGTTTATTCTTCTTTAAGTGGCAGCATAGAAAATGCAAAATTGGACTGTAAAACTATGTAAAGATAAAAGAAACAATTTTGTTTGCGATCATGTATTCATGTCCTGCAGCTAGCATTGAATATCTAGCAATATCCATCCTATATTTCGCTTTCTTTTGAATGTACAGTTAATCCCATCAGCTATGGTTGCGTAATATTTGATCTCTGTATTGTATCAAATAATGACATTAATCTCCCTTCTTCACACAGTGTCCTTGGAAGAGCTTAAAGAGGTATTGCAGTAATCGCTGTTCATGAAGTTAAGACTGTCCTTGCAGTGATGGCTCTTCATATTGCGAACTCTAGTCATGGCTTCATGCCGTTAAGATATAATTATACACACATAATCTGCCTTGTACAAATAATTACATTTTCCATGCTTGACGAAAGTCCTAGGATACCATTGGAGAAGTATTTTCAAAGACACGATACGTTGCTATTTCATGCCAGAATTCGGTGATAGAACATTTACAATCACAGCGAACACTGAAAAAGACTAAGTTTGAAACATAGTGATTCATTTTAATGACGAAAATGAACTTGAAAAATACGATTCCTTAAGATGTATAAATTTTTTTTAAAAAAAATCCGAAACACCAATAAAAATTAAAATAGAACTTGGTCATAATTTCAAAGTCTTAATAAGAGGACTAATGTATAATACTGAAATATGTCATGGCAAAGACAAAGAATTTTACTTCTATCAAGGGAAAAGCAAGATGCTGTGTCTGTCTAATGAGTGTTTTCAAGAACCGAATCGCTTATTTTATAGAAGTCATAAACAATTATGAAACTTGAAAATCAAGTACACTACATGCATGGAAAAACCTTCGCTTCGTTCATGCTGTTCGTGCAGTTAAGACCGTTCTTACTGTGAATGTTGTTCAATCTGTGAACGCTGTTCTTGTCTTTAAGACTGTTCATACCGTTAATAATGTTCATGCTCTGAAAGCTGTACATGTCGTTAAGACTGTTCATACTGTAACGGCTGTTTACACATTTAAGACTGTTCTTGTCCTGAAGACTGTTTATGCCGTGACGGCTCTTCATGCCGTAAGGGTTGCTAATATCTTAAGACTGTTCATGAGAAGAATGATCGTGCTACGAATGCTGTTCATGCCGTGAAGGTTATTCCAGTTGTGAGAAGACTGTTCATGCCGTTAAGATTTTTCATCCTGCTAAGACTGTTCATGTCGTGAAGGTTATTCATGTTGTAAGAAGACTCTTCAGGTCATCAAGACTGTCCATGTCGTGAGAAAACTGTTCATGCCGTGAAGACTTCATATCATGAGAAAACTGTTCATGCTGTTAAGACTGTTCATGTCATGAGAAAACTGTTCATGCCGTGATGACTTTTCATGTCATGAGAAAACTGTTCCGGCTGTGATGACTGTTCATGTCATGAGAAAACTGTTCATGCTGTTAAGACTGTTCATGTCATGAGAAAACTGTTCATGCCGTGAAGACTTCATATCATGAGAAAACTGTTCATGCTGTTAAGACTATTCATGTCATGAGAAAACTGTTCATGTCGTGAAAACTCTTATGCCGTTAAGATTACTCATGCCATGAGAAGGCTGTTAGTGTCGTGAAGATTATTCATGCTGTGAAGGCTGTTTATGGCCTGAGAAGGCTGTTCATGCCCTTAAGACTGTGAAGACTTAATGCTTTGAAAGCTGTTCACACATAGCATTTACTCCATTTACAAGCTTCATGGCTCTGTGAATCCTGTATAATAGGACATTTAAATCTTATAACTATAAATAGTCATACAAATAATAATGTCTTACAAAAAATATTGATAGCTTATTATTGTAACCATTGTATGCAAAAACTGACAAAACGCATGAATACATTTCATGTTCCTCTTTGATGATATGACCAAATAACTTTTCATGTCTACGATACAAGAAGCAATTTTAACGAATCTCGGTGCATGATATAAAGGCGAGAAGGACATTTGTACCTATAAGTTAATAAATGGCAATAAAAAGTTAAATTTAACGTTAAAATACACACCTGGTTTTTGACACAATTAAATATTCTAGACGTGATCAAACATTTCACAGAAAACTTTTGTATTTATCATCCTTTATGTGAGATCCTTTTTTGACGGATTTTAGAAATGATTTCTTTCCGTAATTCCGTATTTACCGCCTGGAACCAAGATGATAATACTAAATATGCGAAACTGAGCTAAAATCCCACAAAATCTCAAAATTTGCTTAAGGAAAATGCATGAGACTACTATGGAAGTCTTATGTCAAGACAATAGAATGGGTCAAGGGTCCAACATTTGTGAAATATCCATATTTTAGTTATGTCAGTTTTGCTTGTTCGTCCAAGAATCAAAATATGCATCCACAAACAAGTTTGAATATGATAAATTGTTTATCATTCCACTAGTCAAACACGGCTGTACGTTTACTTCTCACCGCAGACGATATGGATCCATTTCAAACTTGTCAGGGCTCAGAAAGTAACACAATGGTTTATTGCCAGGAATGTGTTTTTGTTATTGCTTTATATTCTGTTTAATTTTTATGACATTCTAGTTACAATGGTGGCATTAGAGATGGAGACGTGTCCTTTAAGTGACCTCGGAGGGCTAGGTCTTTGATTTGGATATGAACCTAATGCAGTTTTGAGTTGGTTGCCAAGATCAAACTTAATCATTTGAAATTTCCTACCTATTTTTTTTCTTTTGTATTCGATGGGTCTTGAGACTATCACCACAACTCTAACCTGGTCGCCGCTCAGAAAGAATAAGAACCACTACTTTAATTGCAGAAAAGATTAATCATTGTGTCGTATTCGTAACGCACGAGCAGGGCAGATCTCACAATATGTTTATTCCATAGAGTGTTTTGGGTGCATGAATTATTTATTGAAATATCCATGTAAACCAAGTAGAAGGAAAGATTTTGACTTTTTCATTTGTTTATTTCCAAGGACTCGAAATGCACAACTGGGCGAAGAATGTTACTGGTTGCTGTCAACGTTCCCTCTAATATTTTTCCTGTGTGCGCGGAATTTTTTAACTGCTGCACGGCATATGTAATTGCTACCAAAACTCGTGCGCGGAATTTTGAAACTGCTGCGCGGCATATGTATTGCTACCATAACTTGTGCGCGACCTTTAGGAACTGCCTGGCGGGATTTTCTAATGAACTGCGTTGCTGCTTAGCCGCGCACCTGGGAGGAAACATTGTTTGCTGTTTGTTGTTACCTGGACAGTCGTAGTAATAGTATTCATCATCATCAGCATCAGCAGCAACTACAACTATGCTACAAGCATAACAGAAGGATGAAGGTTGATATTTAAATTTCAACTACACTACAAACACTTTGACCAAACACTTTGACACGCTGAATCTCTCTCTCTCTCTCTCTCTCTCTCTCTCTCTCTCTCTCTCTCTCTCTCTCTCTCTCTCTCTCTCTCTCTCTCTCTCTCAATTGTACAAAACACAAAACAGTACTCCTTACCAGGATTAGACAGTGTAGCAATATATATATATATATATATATATATATATATATATATATATATATATATATATATATGTGTATATATATATGTATATTTATATATATATATATTTATATATATATATATATATATATATATATATATATATATATATATACATATATATATACATATATATACATATATATATACATATATATATATATACGTATAAATATATATATATATATATATATATATATACGTATAAATATATATATATATATATATATATATATATATATATATATATATATATATATATATATATATATATATATATATATGTGTATATATATATATAAATATATATATATATATATATCTGTGTGTATGTGTGTGTTATAAAGAAAAATACAATCCTCGCCATCTTGTACTCTATTCTGAAAATAAATTTTTTAAAGTTAATTTTTTTTTACAATTTAGTCAGTATACACTATGCCCGTCTTTATATGACATAAGTCAGATTTTTAAAGAAATTCATAAAAGTACGTCATACCATAGATTCTTTTGTTAACACTTCCTATGAAACTTACCTTTTTTAAACGATTTAATCTCCATTATTTAATCCTTAAGACGGTAATTAGCCTTATACCTTGATCAGTAATAAATGCGAATATCTGCATGAGAAGGTAACACTTTTGAGAAACGAATGTCATTTGGGTGAAATGTTCATATTTTCGTGCCAATAGAAAAAATTCTGCAAAAATTTGTTTAGTTTAAACAAAATCAACGTAAAAGTACTCCAATAAATCTAGTGACCTATGATGTGGAAATTGAAGTTTCTAGTGTTACAAATAATCTGTTAATAATACTTTTGAAATCGAAAAAAAATCGGTAATCCATACAATATAATGCTTACTTAATACTTTTGAAATCGAAAAAAATCGGTAATCCATTCAATATATTGCTTACTTAAGACTATATGAGTAATAAGCAGAGGTATGAAGTTATCGGATTAACAGCTTCGTATCTCAAATCACATTTTCTAGCGTTATCGTAAAATTACTCTCTTTTTCTTCTTGGAACAAATGCATTCAAAATTTATCAATAATATAAAGTTTTATATGGAACAAAATGTTACTGTAACAAATATTTTATATTTATATATCTGATCAAATATTTTATATTTATATATCTGATATAGAGTGATTCGTGCATTAGTTTAGTGTAAATAAAATGTTATATTCACTACATTACTGCTACCGGTAAAGCTATCTGCTTTTCCCCCACGACAAAATAGGCTAGTATATATTTGCATTAATTATAATTATAAGTAAATAAAGTTTAAGTTTTAAAAAATTCAATTTTTCTTGACGAAGATCTTAAATCAAAATTAAATCAAAAGAATTTTCTGTCTGTCTGTCTGTCTGTCTGTCTGCCTATCTATCTATCTATCTATCTATCTATCTATCTATCTATCTATCTATCTATCTATCTATCTATCTATCTATCTATCTATCTATCTATCTATCTATCTATCTATCTATCTATCTATCTATCTATCTATCTATCTATCTATCTACCTGTATCTCTGTCTGTCTAACAATTTAGCTGTCAATGTGTCTGTTGGAAAAGAGGAAATTCTGCCTCGTCATCAAGTACTTTCTGCAAGAAAAAAAATCATTGAAAAGTATTTATGCTTAATCATTATATAAGTATTGTTACAAGCCAAGGGTTTTTGCTTGACCGAGCGGTGTCAAAACCCTGCCGCGATTTCCTCTAGATGTCATAAGTTTACCCCAAATTTTCAAAGACTTCTATACAACTTCAGTTGTAAGTTGGAAAGCATGCGTGTCCATTCAATACATAAATTTTTCTCTAATCAATGCAAGACTACATTATTCACAACTTGCTAAATATCCATTAACCGCACATCCGCATAGTTTCTCTACATCAATTTTCCGTACCGTCAGCAGTTCACACCGTAGAAACTTTACACCTATCCCTAGCACAGGGAACTATTTCAAGTACGTCATCTTATGCCAGTCAATATATGGTTTCAAGGTACATCACGCCAGTAAAACTACATCACATTTGCCACCATGGCGACATAAAAGGTATCTGCCAAGTCCCTTCTTGTTTATTCCATTGTGTAATTTACTGGTTTCCTACCATAAATACTGCCACTACAGTCACAACAACAAAGTACACCACTAGATTTTATAAAGTACTTCTCCAAGGACAGTCATGCGGATTGGGTCTGAATTCGCTACTCATTGACCATGGCATCTTGGAAACTCAGGAACACTTTCTCTCCGTGACGTTTGCTCTTCATAATTGGCTAATTATTTCGGACTAAGGAATATTTCCCATTGCACCGAATTCCAATAATCAAACAAGTAATCACATAAACCTAAGAATTGCTTAAACGGGGCGCTATAACCAGATGCGCATCTCCTTAATTTTATTACAGTATGCTCCTTGGGTCTGAATGGAATCAACAAAATAATGTTTCATGTTCTTTGGAAAGGTTTTTTCTTCTTTTAGGAAGATTATTTTATGGGTTGGAACTTCAGTAGTTTTTCTTTTTCACGCTGTCTGCGTTCACAGAACAAACTTGAATAATTTGATCATGTCTTCGTTAACAGTATGAGTGTGTGTTAAGTACAAAAATGGTGAATTGAGTTTGGACTAGATAAGGAATGCTCATAGATACCTATAAGTCTTTAATAAATTCACTTGACAATCTAAAGTCATCTGGACGCCAAATGTGTATATACTCAATAGTTGCAACTGACATGACGCCTGTAATGAGTATTGGAGAAGAAATGCAAGATGATACGAAAAAGGTAAAACATTTGTGCTATGAAAATGTTATGCTTAATTTTAGAAACTCGACGTAATGCAAATTATGTAGAACTTCCTTCTTTTAGATTTGCAATAAATATTTTTTTGTTCAAAATATTTTCCATTATTTTACGGAATTCGATATCTCTAATATGTTATATTAAAAACGGAAGAAAATGAATGTTCCGTATAATCGTATGGTTGCAAACCCCCCCCCTAAAGATAACATTAAAAATATAGCTTGAGAAAACAAACAAATTAATAATAAACTTTACTAAGTAAAGTACCTGACAGTTCAGATAAGCTAATGCACAGTTTATGACTCCGCTTTATAATCAATAAACATCTCAATCCAGTAAAACAAAAAAATTCTGATCTCGTACATGGAGTTGAAATAATATGTCCTTAATGTTGCTTTATACTAAAATGTGGAATGATTCAATTTTCAGGCGCATAAGTAGTCCTTCTTACCGGTGTCAGAAGCTTTTAATACGAATTTGAATCCAAGAAATAATTATTATGAAAAACAAGTTATTTTAACTTAAACAGCAGTGAATGCTTAATCCAAAAGGGGTGGTGACTCATCACAAACTTAATATCATTTCCTGAAAAGACGTTGAGGAAAAATAAACATTAAAATGATGTGCACATTATTTAACTGTTCATAAAACACTTTTATTTTTTATTTCATTTTCATTTAATAAAATATTTAGAGAAATAAGTCTACAGTTGAGAACGAATAAAAGTTATTTATGTAACTGATAAAATGAGCAAAATTTATTTGAAATTGTCTTCCGAATCCAAGGACAAAATCTCAAAAGATGTGTATTTTCTCAGTAGGCAGAATATTTCGCTATCGGTATCAAATGTATTTCAGTCAGCTTCTTTCAAAATTGTTATAGTCTACCCCTTTACATCTTAACGGCCATGCTCTTCCTTATGTCACCTGTTGTAAGTATTAGGGTCACATTTTAAAATAACGTATACAGTTTTGTTATTGTTATTTGTTATTGTTGTTGTTGATGTTGTTGTTGTTGGGCTTAACGCCATTTTCTGCACTCGATAGGCGATCAGTTTTAATGGTGGAGGAAGAAACGGGGAAATCCGCGGAAAGAACCACCAACCCACGAGAAGCTACTGGCAAGCACATGACAAGAATATCTAATGGTAAGACAGTATATCTTGAATTCTCTGTGGAACTATAACATATATTTAAATACTTTTATTATAAGTAGATGGAACAAATTACTTTACAAATATGCTACAATTTCATTCTTAAGAATGTCGGACACATGTTCAAAGTTGTCGATGTGTCTGCATAATTGTATATAAGATATCTTTGATCTTTGATGTTTAATTTTTTTTTTCTTCATATCTATATTTTAATTTAGATATATGGATTATATAGTCTAAAATAAATAATTCTTTTTTTTCATATCAGATATTATGCTGAGAAAGGAATAGATTCAAATTTTATTTAACTCGTTAAAATTTCGTTTTTAAATGTAAGTGCTTAATTAATCTCAATGCTAAATTTAAGTGCTTAATTAATTTCAATGCTAAATGTAAGTGCTTAATTAATTTCAATGCTAAAAGTAGTGCTTAATTAATTTCAATGCCTAATGCTGCTAAAATATATATAAATCTGAGCACTCTTCCACATCATTAAAATTGCAAGAAAATGTTAATCAATTTTATGGTATAAGAAACAATTACTATATGAAAAAAATCTTGACCGAGTAACATTATTGATCGTGACGAAAGTTGTGGTTTCGAATATGTTTAAAACTAAAATCTTGTAAAGTTTAATATTCACTGTCATTTACGTTAAAATGTTATGTTTAATTGTTATATTCATTATTATATTTATTTTATTCATTTCCATGCTCCTTTAACGACATTGATAAGACTAATTTCTAAACTATTGATACTCTTGAGTACGCTTAGAATCGTCAATAAAAAGTCAGTACCTAAAAATTGTACGATAAATTAGAAAACTTAAAATAATAAATATCTCGCAATGTTCAGACTCTTTGCAATTTCATGTAACAACTACATCCAACTCAAATTTACTGCTTTATAGCAATGTAATATTAATTCTCTAAATCCAGATCAATAGATTTAGAGAATTAATATTACATTAATATAGTCCTACCAAAGACTTAGAAAAATGGTACTAACAGTTTTCTCGCTTGGTGTTCAGCATGAATAGTTTAGTTGTAGGACTGATCAGCCTGGTGTCAGGATAATTTGACCGAGTGGGAAATCATGATACATGTCTGCGGCATGATGCCCCAGTGCTAGACATCACTATAAAATGCCACTCTGCAGACATCGTAGCGATATTACTGAAAACTTGTTAAAGCTACGTTAAAAATAATAATCACCAGATCAAAAAAACTGCTTTATAGCAATGCAATATTAATTCTTAAATCCAGATCCATAAACTACTTTATAGTAATGTAATATTAGTTCTCTACATCCAGATAAATTCACTGCTTTAAAGTAATGTAATATTATATATCTAAATGCAGATTCATACACTGCTTTATATTCATGTAATAAATATACTATAAATCCAAATCCATTCACTGCTTTATAGTAATATATTTCCTAAACCCAGATCCATCCACTGCTCTATAGTAATGTTAATTCTCTAAATCCAGATCCATTCACTGCTTTTATAGCAATATTATATTAGTTCCTAAATCCAGATCCTTACACCCATCGATTAGCTTTTAATGTCATGTCAAGAAGAAACAAAATGAAAGAATATTGGTTGTTATATACTTCAAATTGCAATTCAGTTTAATTTAAAAATTGACTATCTATCTATCTATCTATCTATCTATCTATCTATCTATCTATCTATCTATCTATCTATCTATCTATCTATCTATCTATCTATCTATATATATATATATATATATATATATATATATATATATATATATTCTTGCTGATACTTCAGTTCATTTCTTAAAATATGATTATGAGATAACGAAACATGAATACTTACTGCTACTGCTTAAAAGACTCCTGGCAATGCAATTTGATTTCAAATTCCTAAACATCGCAACAAAATAAATTCACGAAACAAATTCTGAAAAAAATACCGTTCTTTTAAAATCCACCTTAAATTCGCGTACAGATTTGTGGAATTCTTTTCGAAATTATTACTTTTCTCTTTATTGCTCAGTTCATTGAATGATCGTGCATTCCTCGTAATGCTTTACTTTCCTCTCCAAGAAAGACCGTATATAAAGAAGCAATAGGGGCGTATATTAACGGTATACATTCTGTCCAAAGGTGCAGAATATTTTCTACTCTGCCGAGCACGTGCTCGAAAACACAACACCTGTTCAGGTTACGTGACTAACACTGTTCCATCAGCCAAATGTCGATCTGTATTCTACATTAACACCGTTTGTTTAATGCAAAACACGTGCGGTACCGGTCTTTTCGCATCAATGTCTGAACCCATTGGTGTGCTTTTAAATGAAATGAAATCGTTTATACTGGTTGCGTCATTAATTGATCCTAATAGGATATTTTTGAGGTGTAGCAATGTCCGCGGCATTTCTTTTGAAGATAATATTTGTCGTTATGCGAAAAAGTGCATGATATTATTGCAAAACGCCCGCAGTAACGTGAAAGGAATGTTTTTTATGCATATACACGTGCTGAATAAGCACCAGCCTAAAAGCAACAAAAAAAAAAAAAAAAAAAAAACTCCATGACCATTGGCACAGCTGTGATCAAATAAGCAAAAATGATTTGGGGTTTTGTCTTAACGATTCAGGTCGAAAGAGTGACTAGCATCGATGATTTGTAGAAGAAAATTTTTGTTCAAATATCTACTGAATAAGAAGATATCGTGAGAACAATGACTACACATTAACAATGGAAACAATATATTGTTATTCAACCCAGAAAAACGACAAGCGCAATATTTTTCAACGATAAATAAAACTGAAGCTGATAAGATGTAGTTGTTGTTTAATTACAGTAAGTTGGTAATGTACGAGTCATTTATATATTTGTTTAAAAAATGAAAATCCATAAATTACACTATGCACATACAATTATCAGAGAATTCTGCTGGCATCAGCGGTGTGCAGGATCTTGTTTATATTTATGTAGGAATACTTTAGTTGAGTAATATTTGTTTAAAAAGTATTCGTATGTGTTTAAACTTACCCTTATTTTCGCCACAACAAAATTAATTTGTCATGAAGCTAAGATGTGTTTATTTCGTAAACTAAAATATTTTGGCTAAAATGAAAGTGTATGTTTGATTCAGTTAAATCATTGGTTCTTATATTAAACTGCATTTCTTTGTTTTACGTAACACAATCTACATATTTACCATTCTTTAAATTGGTCTAAAATAAATGAAGCTTAAGCATGACTAATACATTTTACGTACGATAATATGCATTTTTTTCATCTGAGATATTTGTTTAAGTTGAATAGCATATTTATATGATTGTGTATCATATATTAATATTATATTTATTAGGAATCCGTCTGGTCTACTCTCACATAAAGATAAAAATTTTAAAAAATCTGCACTTTTCATAGAATTATTTATAATGATTCTCCAAGAGAGTCAAACAAACTGTTTCCTACTCTGGTCGGAGAAATGTCAAGATACATTTTACGTAATCGACAAACTTCTGTAGATTAAACACAAACCTTGAAATAACCAAAAATATTTCTGTAATTCTAATATTCTAACCTGAAAATATCAAAATGTAAAGCGATTATTTAAAATGTTAATAATATAGTATCCCACAAATTCTTATTATCTTTCTTGTGATAGTAAATAAAAAGAAAGATCGGTAAGACAATCACGTGATAGATGATCCTTTTGGAAACGTGAGGTAGATAAAGTGAGTGCATACCATACGTTTTTGTTTGTATTCGATGCACATCTCGAACTTTAATTATTTTTTCCTGTTTAGAACCGTTATCTTTTTATATTCAGTACATTTTACTTTGTTGTATTGCGTTTTTTTCAATCTTTTTCTTGTTGATTAATGTGTACCTCTAATGTTGTGAGAACATATAGTAGGACAAAAATTGCATTTACTGCACAAAAACTTAAGATTAGTGTATAGTGAAAACAATTTGGAACCGTGATACTTTAAGTGTTTGGAGAGCACACAGGCAGTTGTGTACGAAATACCAGAATTTAAGTAGCAAAGAATCTGGAATATTACAAGTTTTACTTTCGTTTTCAGAAAAAAAAAATCAACATATACTAGAAACAACAGGTGCTGAGGTGTATTTAAGAAATAAATCAGACGGGTTCTAGGTTTAAGTAATGTATGCATCTGAATGGAGAGGCGAATCCAGAAATATCTTATGGAGGGGAGGGTAGAACCTAACAAGCTGGCAAGTTGAATGTTGGATGGAACCTCTGACAGAAGAGCTCAACATTAGTATTTAAACCAGAATAAAACTCAAAATAGCATCTTAAAGGTAAGTTGGGCTTTGGTTTTGTTTAACTGAACAGTCAATTACAATTGTAGCGATTCAGTAGGGTTAACAATGAAATGCTAGGAGTCGACCACTAATGCACCTTTAATCATCATTAGCTGCTGTCCAAGTTGCTGTCCTGGGTATGACAATGTTAGGAGTCGTCCACTTGCTATCTTTTGTGAAAAATGCTATTTTAAAACTGTGTGCGAAGATGTTAACGTTTTTAACAATGCCTTTTGTTCACCTATTTTTTTAAAAATTTATTTATAAATTTTGAAATTTAGAAGTGTTTTGTCCCTTATACATAACTCTTACAAGAACACACAAATATGACTGAAACAAAACGAAGATATATTTTCTTCATACTTTTTTCTTTACTTCATATAAACGAGGAATGATCACTACGCACATATCGAGTAAATGTTTAAAGGTTGTATGAATATTCAAACTCTACAGCATAAAAAGGGTGTATGAGTAAAATGAACAAATTTTTAAATAGAGGAATTTATTGCGCGAGTTAACGCTATAAAAATTCCGTAGTTATCCATGCAGTACGTATTACTAATACGAACAGTCAATTACTAATACTAGTCAAATGCTAATAGGACCAATTAAATACTCTCTGCTGATATCGCCTCTGCCTTTTCGTCCAAACAAATTTTTTTTTTTTTTTTTTTTTTACGGAGGATGTTGATTGATCGAGAGTCAAAATGGAATTAGTGGTTTCGATACTCCTTTCCGGTGAAGTGGCCTTTTGGGATCTTAGAATGTGAGGGAGGTCACGAGCTGGGAAGAAAGGACGAGCCATACTGGAAATATCTACATGTAAGAAAATGGATTTGTACATGAACTATGGATAAAATGGAACCGAATATGGTAATGAATTAATATTATAATGCTTCACAAAGAAAATGGAATGACACAGACTTAATGGACTAGAACATAAATATTTTGAAGTACTGGAATTGGAAAGAAAAAAATGGAATTTGATTTGTAAAATGAAGATAGTATGAACTTGCTGTAGAAACAGGAACATTTAGAAAGATATTTAAGAATACACTGACTTAACAGACGCACAGTTCTAGAAATTACCGACTGCTTACCTTACTTTGAACTACCCTTGCTATAACTTTATTTATGCTAATATTTAGAATGTATTTAAAATGGTATAGTTATTTAGAAATAGAAAAAGATAGAAATTTAGAACTTACTGAAATTGGGACAGAACATAAGGTAATAGATATTTAAAAATAGAATAAGATCGATATTTAGAACTTTCTAAAACTGGGTAGCTTATAATTTATTTGTAACTTTTATACACACGAACGTTAATCTTTAAAATATTAATATTGAACCAATAAATAATGTAAATATGTGTATAAATTAGTTTCGAAAAAACATGCTTATGAATTTGAATATGAGGAAATGGTGCAGCACGTGCACATGGTGCTCACTGTTGAGAGCACATGTGGTGCACGTGCGCCATGAACTTAATGGATTTGAAATTAATTGAGCAGCTTATGCTAATGCATTTAGACGAGTTAAAACAAAAACCTCTACTCTTTCTTAATAAAAAATACTATGTTAATCATTACTACGAAAGTATTATCAATAAAAACAATAACCAGAAATACAGAAATGTATCAAATTTGAGTGGTGTATATACCCTAATCCAAAATTTTAAAATCAAAATTTGAAAAATAAAACACAAAGCACATACACTTGGTTAAAATACAAATACACATAAAATGCAATGAATTTTAGAACTAGGGGGTCCCTCAGATGATGTTAATTCTGAGAGGGACCACACCAATAAAATTAAATACTAATACGACAATCAAAACACACACTGCTAACAGACTAAGCAAAAATCTAATGTATTTACATAACACAGGAAGTGAAGATGACAAAGAAGACCATTACAATAAGGTCCTGTAAAATAAAAATAAAATGAAAAAAACACATAATTTATTTACAATTTATTGGTCACAGTGTCATTCAGTATTGAGTTATTCCAAGACAATACGGAAATGGATGTCCTTACTAACTGGTACCGTTCTCTTCAAGCTTTCTTCTAGCAGGTCGAACAATTAGATACAGAGATGAAGTTCTTTGACAGATGAAAGGGGAAGTAGGATGGCATAGGTTCTCAATTTAGTTTTGTCATCAAACTGTTTATTACCATCATTTCCTTTTTCTGTTATCCTTAAATTGTCGTCAGCAGCTAAGGATTTTGCCGCTGTATTTAACCCGTGTACTCGCCTAAGAAGATAAGGAATTTTTCAAATAATTTTGGCCGGCGTTAAAAGTCAAATATTCATCAACTTCATTTGACCATGTCGGCGACCATCGAAACCTTTCGAATATGTTTCAAGTTGCAGACAGCGTCATTACTTAGTCAAAATAGATAAGAGGCCATTTTTAAGTTACTCGCGTTAATAGAAATGCGCTTTCGTCTGCTTGTTGAGTCTACAATAAAATTCATTATTCAGGGATCCATATTTGGAATCAAGCAGTTCTTGTATTAGTTTACAAATCAATGTAGATTGTGCTAAATGTCGTGACATTTTTGTTCCAATCCCAAACTCTGAAGAAAATATGGAACTTTCAATACCACGATGTGTTTAAAATGTTTGACACTATGGTAAAAACAAAATTATGCTATATAGCCGAAGTATTGGATTGTGACTAATCTGACACTATAGAAAGCGTGCGTGCAAATTTTTTTCTATAAAACAGCTTTCGATCTTCCATCTAATGTAATCAATTTGGAAGCTCTTGGTGAAAGCGGTAGAGTTGCTATACGTCTAATATATCCTATTAAATGTGTTTAATATCGATGTAAATCACTGCACGTGGATAAAATAGATACCCCCAAAAAAATTTATGTTGATTAAATTTTTTAATGAGGCAAGCTGTGTAATTATTGAACATAATTTTTGGAAAAGCTTTAACTTCACACTTCAAAGGATTAAGGAGATATAATTCTTTCGAAAACTGTTTTAATAAAATGATTGTCAGACTTTATGGCAAGCGCACAAAAAATAATCTCCCAGTTATATTCGCTATAAATATTTGAAATTCCCATTAAATGTGTATGATTTGTGTGATTTGGATTTTCTAATGGAGCTTTGACAATTTTTCAGTCATACTGCTACAATGTCTGCAGTGTGGCAGTTTATAGTGACGTCTAGCACTGACGCATCATGCCGCAGACATGTAGCATGATGTCCCACCCAGTCACATTATCCTGATATCAGGCCGATCAGTCCTAACACTAACCTCTTAATGCTGAGCGCCAAGCGATGCAGCTGTTAGTACCATTTTTATGTCTTTGGTATGACTAAACTGGTGTTCGAACCCACGTCCTTCCGCACCCGAGGCGGACGCTGTAACCAATAGGCCACCTAATTACTAGAAAAAATACTTATATAATAAGTGTACCATATCACATTAGACGATCGCTTGCCCAAAATCTCCGAAGCATGCTTAATATTGTAAAAGGTCAAACGTTAGGAGTTGCGGGGGCTGAGAGGTATTGTCCATACTGCATAGATTATAGAATAGCCATTCTTGAAGAAGAATTTAACTTTTTTTTGTGTATGACTTCTGTATGCAAATACAATCTTGATCATGGGATAGCCATTCTTGAAGAAGAATTTTAACTTACCTTAAGAATGGCATCTATATGCAAATACAATCTTGATCATGGGACAGCCATTATTGAAGAAGAAAATAAGTTCCTTTGTGTATGACTTCTATATGCAAAGACAGTTTAGCTCACTGAACAGCCAGTCTTGAAGAAGAATTTTAACTTACCCCAAGAATGGCATCTATATGCAAATACAATCTAGATCATGGGACGGCCATTCTTGAAGAAAAATTTAACTTCTTTTGTGTGTGACAACTATATGCAAACAAAGTCAAGAACATGGAACAGCCATTCATGAAGAATTCAACTTCCATTGTGTATGACATTTGTATGCAAATTTAAGATAAACGTATTTTTATAGCTATGTAAATATCAATGTTGCAATCAAGGATTTTAAAAATATTTTCACAAACATATGACAGATATAATAAACGTTTCTTATTAAGAGTACAGTTGTACACATTCACTATGCATCTCGAAGATGCAATATGTTGATTAAGAAGTATCTAATGTTGCACTACAAATTTATACACATTACGAATTACATTGTATTTTGTCCATCTATTTTGTATTTAGATGGCACACGCCATGTAAAAAAAAGAACAGACAATATAATACTTGCAATCCCTTGCATTAAGAAATCAGTAACAAAATGACAGAAAATATGTTTACAATACTTCCATGGGTACGATAATGGAGGGACATTTCAGCGTAAAAGTGACAGAAATATAATGTTTACAATACTGCCGTGGTACAATAGTGGAGGGATACTCCAGCATTCAAATTAAGATGACATAAAATATAATATTTACAATACTTCCATGGGGACGATAGTGGAGCGACACTCCGGTAATAAAATGACTTAAAATATAATGTTTACAATACTGCGTTGGGAACGATAGTGGAGGTGACAGTCCGGTATCAAAATGACAGAAAATATAATGTTTACAATCCTGCATTTGGGACGATAGTGAAGGGACACTCCGGTATCAAAATGATGGAAAATATAATGTTTACAATCACTTGCATTACATATTCCATTAAGGTTCTGCGAATGTCCATTAAAGAGCAATTAACTCTCCTCGTCTTATCTAACAAGTATAAATTTTGTTCACATATATCCTGTTGACATGTACATGGAGGCTGGCCAGATTGCATAGTTATCGGAGAGAAAGATGATTCTTTGCAAAAGCTGCAGTAGATGAACTAATCGCAATGCTAATAGCGTAACAGCGCCGAATCGTAAATGCAGCAAAACGTAAAGCAAAGAAAAATAACCATCTTCTCATAGGATATCGTAATGCCATGCAGTGGAAAGGAAATGGAATACTAACAGGATGAAATAGCCCAGATTCACATCCTTAGTTTACGGGGATTGTTAATACAGATGCAATATAACCATTTGGTTTCTTGAATTTCCAGCCAGCATTTTTAACAGAATATCAGTTTAGTGACAAACACGCTTGGCGCTACAAAGAGCTCGCAAATGTGATGAATTAAATAGTTGCATTTGCTGACATTTCCACCTTGAAAAGGTGAAGGGGAACATGCAAAATACTACTGTAGGAGTTTTCACCTTTGCTTCTTGTCTTTAATTTGCCGACAAGATGCGAATATATATTAAGTGTTAACCTTTCCACGGTATTCCGCTCAAACTAATTCCGAATCGTTGTAATAGCCTTGAATGACAGAATGGTCTCACACGCTCGTCTTTAAGATCGCTCACATCTCACAACTATCATCGTGGGTTCAATTTTCGACTTGAACAAGTTTGGTATGAGATAATGGTAGCCCGTGAGTTGGTGGTTCTACCCAATTTCATCCTTCCCCAAAAATATTAGCTGTCAGTAGCTGTCACATGTAGCCTAAAATGTTCTGAAAATGGTGTTGAACTCCAGAAAACCAAACTATCCAGACATAATATTTTTGTACTTAAATTCAAATAATTGATACCTTCTTGTATTTGCTGGACAAATGTTGAGGACAATTGGAGAACAATGTTTATAATAATAAAGGCGCTGTTTGTGACGTAAAAAAGTAACTGACGTAGAAATCCATCCTGGAAAGAAAAATTCTGCATCGTTAGACCGGAATTTGTGAAACAATGTGGGCCTAAAGGGAGTGTTCATAAATCAATCTGTTGGGAACTTAAACTTTTTCTTATCTTTAGTTAAACAACGACCATCTAGCCAGTTTATAAAAAAAGGTATAGAATCAGAGACTTCAAGAAATAATATATATATATATATATATATATATATATATATATATATATATATATATATATATATATATATATATATATATATATATATATATATATATATATTATGTCATGAATGTTCGGCTATAAGAAGTATTTAAATATAGTAACAAATTTTCGAAGACCCTTTCAGAAATAAGGATGTCACCACATACTTTACGTGTTGAATTGGGAAATTGGAATAGCACTCTTCTAGATCAAAGAATATGTATGCATTGTAAAGTGCTGGAAGAGGAGTATCACTTTGTTTTAGAATTCCAGTGTCATTTGCCGCTAAGAAAGATATACATACATTCTTATTTTTGAAGTAGTCCGATTTGTTGAAATTTATTAAATTATACAATTCCACTCAAACTGCTGGGTTTAGAAATCTGTGAATTTATATTCACGAAGCACTAAATTGACTGTAATAATATGATGAAAATTACTTAAAGTGACATTATCCTTTTCATTACTGTCATGTTTCATGTATTATATATTTATGATACTATAAAGAAGATAATGTTGAATGCTGTTGAGATATTGATGACACTTTTTGTGTCAACTCCTGAAGATTCTGGTATGGAAGCTCATGAATGGGATTCAACAAGCAAATAATGTAGTAATTTACAGTTTATAGATTAGTGCGTTGTGTCCTTACTTCGTATCAAACGTCCGTACATGAGTGCAGGTATCGATGTTTATAAGCGTCGATATGTATGTACTAATGGGTACATATGCAATTGGGTCTATGTAAGCATGTATATGATATGAATACTTAATGTACAGGTGAATATGCTTAAAACTGTGGGTATGTATAATATGTAATTATATATCTTTGGAAATTATCGAATCTTTGTAAATTCGATTGGGTTGTTTTTCATTATGTATTAAACCACCATCAATGTTTTTGTAGCAAATGTATATACTTGATGACGGCTAATCGGCTAATTACAAATAATATTCTATGTTATAATACAGTGATATCGGCTGTACCGTAAATTAATATGAACAAAGATAAAGTATATAGTGCAAGTGTTCAGAGAAAGATGTTAATACAAGTGTAAATATGTGTTGAACACAAATACATAGATACACAATCACACGCGCGCGCACACCAAAGTACATGTACCTTTTAGCCGGTATAATATATAATGATATCCGATAAGTCTTATTTTGTTTAGGTCTATAGGCCTGCAGAAAGAAAAATGACACCTCCAATTAAATCTTAAAAAACCCATAAACCACGGGTATAAACCTGACAAACACTGTGAGTACACAATAAATATGGACTGGGAGCATATAATAATTAACGGTTTCCTTGCAGAGAAAAAACTTCAAGAGGTACAGCGAATATGCGTTTGGAATCTGTATTTTACATTCCTCTGTGTTTTCATCGGATGGCGTTACATTTTGCAGGCGACTTTTGGATTACTAGTTCATGTCTTGGAATGCAACGTACAGAAATGAATATAGATCCCATGATAAACACATTATTTTTTATATTCAAAGTGGCATTTCGTAATGAAAGGTATTTAAGCACTTATGATGTATTTTAACGAACAACTATGAAAGTGTAACCAAGGATTCGTGAAAAACTGTTTTGAACACGAGGCTAAGAATGAAGCCTGCAATAACTCCAATTTACAGATGTTTAAGGTATTAAGGTATTAAATATATCCCTAAGCTTGATATTAAAAATTATATCAGTCGAATATTAACAGCTATCGGTTCATGATTCGCTAAATCTCTGAAACCACGACAGATGTAAATCTCCGTTGCGTAAATCATTGAAGAATGTGCTACTTATTGTTACTTCTTTTAATTCATGGTTCTAATTTTAGTTTGAACTATAAATTTATTTTTTAAGTTGGCTTTTGTTTGAAAAGGTCGGTTTCATTTATCGGTTATTTTAAAAAAAGTTTTGTGTATTTTGAAATTCCTCCCCAATTTAACTAATTTCACGTGAAGTTATAGTGAAATAAAACAGTGCTATTAACAAAATTTCTGGTTAAACTCATTGTTTTATACCATATCCGCATCTTCCTGTGCTTTTATTTCTTGGTATTATTTCAACCTTAACTTTCAGAACACACATGAAGCTAAACTAGCTGGTGGAAATTATTTTACCTTGAACATTTTAACATTTATTGGCTTTAAACTGTGCACGATAAAGAAGCAAAACCAACATTTTTAGTATAAAAAAATCAACAAATAATTTAATTTTCCAAGTTAGAAAATGAACATTTAAGAGGAACTTACTGTATTGTGAATTAAATCCCAAATAATCAAAAATGTTTTATCGCAAGTCCAAAGTATTGAATGCTCTGAATGAATTTCAGTAGTCTTGATTGTCTTGATCTATAATAATGATGTGATCTAAAATGTCTTGGAATGAGTCATCAATAATACCGAAATAGTGTGTTATCTTTTAAAAAAGTAAACGAGCACCTTATAATTCCAAGGAATAATTTCAACAAATAATAAATCTCTAATTTGAACTGAACACAACTATAAAATCTGATTATAGATTCTGAAAGACTGCTATTAAGACAGGTATGAAGATTTTTAAATCACAAAAACCATATTTATTTACTCTCTCTCGCTTTCTCTGTCTGTCTGTCTGTCTATCTATCTCTCTTTCTCTCTAACACACACACATACACACACATCGCTTGACCTTTGTTGCAACAGCATTTTCTGAAAAATAAATGGAAACTTCCAAAGTGTTGGCAACAATTTCTCTTCCAGAAAATATAATGTCGTAATCAAAGCTAGGTCTTGAACTTAAGTTCAAGTGAATATCTTTAAACATATGACAATAGCAAGGTAGGCAAAAATTCAACCCTCAATAACGGACAAAAGTCAAGCACATAATATAAATTAAATATACATAACAGTCAAAAAATATACATGCAATTATCTTGGTGAAGAACCAAGCATGCAATAAAACTCTATATTTTATTGCTGCAATAGTTTGGTTCAAGGGCTGTCCCTAGCATTTTGCGTTATATTTTGTTATTGTTTTCTTTTGAGTGCAAATAAAAAGATTGTGTTAAAAGCTGGAAGTCAGAATCGGAAATATTGCATAATTAAATGATGTCTAATCCGAGCTTCTTTTCAGTAAGGAAAATAATTTATTAAAAATGTATATTCGGACAGAGTAAGTTTAACTAGTGTTATCACAGCGTGCCATATTATCAATCAAACGATTACATAAAAGATCAATAATTATAAAAGGAGACGTGGGGCAATAATATCAAACTTCGTGTGTTTGTAACTTAAATTGGTCATAATATATATTCATAGAATGGCATCAAGGATAAAACAAAATAAAATATTTAAGTACGATTCTGAATTTCAATTAGATTTATGATTATATTTAATTTTCTTAAAAATAATAAAATGTTTAAGGTAAAAGGATGTGAAGATTTGACTGTTTATTTTTACACTCACATTTGTTTTTTCTCTCCATTTTTATGTAATCAAAAAATTGTATAAAGTATTAAAAGCCAGACTTTCATTCTGTTCGAATTTAGTATTTGAGTTTAAGATGAAGTTAATGAGATTGATATGCTCTGACCATGATCGAAGAAGAAAAAGAAGAAGAAGAAGAAGAAGAAGAAGAAGAAGAAGAAGAAGAAGAAGAAGAAGAAGAAGAAGAAGAAGAAGAAGAAGAAGAAGAAGAAGAAACAAGCAATTGTGAATGAAGAATAGAAAGAAGACCGTATATAATTCAGTTACGTGCAATAGTAGTCTTTCGAAAAAATTACAAAACATCTTATTTATCTAGAAAAAACATTATTTATGACGTACTTGTCATAATATTGTCATGAACTGTTATGCAATTTGATGGAATTTTGGCCGCTGTCAGACAGCAATGTAAACAAAAACTTTGTAAAGTAAGTTTTATCCACCAATTATCACTATTTCCGCTTCAGTACCAATGGCATCGTATCTGATTTAACCCGAATGAACTTGCAGACTTCAGTCCTATTGTAAAATAATTCAGCACAAATACCGGAACTGAGGAATTCATTGCTAAAGGATAAGGAAGCTTAGCGAATGGAAGCGTTGTAACGTTATGTATCTAAGGACGGCAACACAGAAAATTCAAAGGTGAGAGATAGAGAGTAAATATTACCAAACGGTAAAACAAACATTTTGGTTGTAATTATTTATTGAATCTGTGCTGATGCTACAGAAGATACGATAATCTTCATTCCACGTAATGTTTCTTCTGGAATTTACAGCAAATCAAATAAGATTATTTCTGCCTATACAATACACGAGACCCAGTTTCGCATGTAATGAAATATTAACCCACATTTCGCATAGAAAGGTGGACCAACGTGCAGAAATGGTCCTAGAATGTACGGGGCCCAAAGCGATGAACAGAGGAAGGTGCCCTAAGCAAAAATATTGCATTGCAGAGTTGATTTCTGTCAGCAGCGCATGGTCCCTGAAAGCGCGAGTCCCAAGGCGGTTGCCTCGTTTGACTTGCCCATTGGGCCGGGCTTGCCAACGTGGTAATTACAGAACAGGATAATAACTATTTGTTTTACTTATATCATTTGAAGACAGAACGTTTGTTTTAAAGCGTAGCAATTATGGCCATAAGAAATATTTTAATTTGCTTTAAGATTTATTTTAATGATGAAAAGAATTCGAAGCATAACATTGGTATTAATTACAGATGGGAGAGGGAATAAAATTCTGATATATGTCTTGAGAAGTATGCATCGTAAAAACCACAAACACGAAACTAATTTTTTTAAGTCATATAATATGTTAAATTTTACTTGATTATATTTAAGGGCTGAACATATATAGTAGCACTGAATAACAACATATGCTAATATGTCCTTGCTTGTTACGGGGTCAACGGGTGGCCCTCAGGTCAAAAGCGCTTGCCTTCACCGATCACTGCAATCGTATTGCTGTCCGCGTGGATCAGAGTTTCGGACTTGGCCGATGTCGATATGTGGGAAAGCTTGCAAGTATCTTCCCGTAAGTCGGTGGTTTTCCCTAGGTTTCTCTGAGTTTCGTCGTCTACCAGTTATAATAGTCGGCATGAATAACCTATTGTGTGCTGAGAAATGGTGTTTAGCCCACAAACATCATCAAACACATCAACTGAAATAAAACTCGAATAAGTATGTGCAATTAACAATGGCTCACTTTCATTAGTTAAACTTTAATTGGCAAAAAACAAGGTACAAAGATTTTTCATGACTGTTTATGTTCATAAATATTAATAGTCATAAAATATTTGCATCAGTCTATACACTTGGCATGCAGCACAGTAAAATTTATTAATGTAATCGAAATCGCTAAACGAAATGGCTTGCAGTTTTCATAAACGTACCCAAGCAGTTGTACGGTTGTAACTGCTAAAAAATGCAACAAAAATGGATAACCAGGGTATTATTTTTCGTGATGTACTTATAACGCAGGTCTTAAAATGAAACGGTCCTAGTTCAAGTTTGTGTTTGTATTTTTAAGTGAGTTTAAGAGAATTAGACTTGGGGAAAGGACTTGCTTAGTAGTCCACCTTGGTTGATTCAATTGTAGGCTGTGCCTAACTGCCCCTTCGGTCACGAGCTCTGCAAGATTCACGGTTTACAAATATTATTAATTCGTATTACAGTTTCACGGTTGACAAGTATGATTTCACTTTGCGTTTCACGGAAACAATTTTTACGATACGTGTCTAAATCTCTCTCTCTATCTATCTATCTATCTATCTATCTATCTATCTATCTATCTATCTATCTATCTATCTATCTATCTATCTATCTATCTATCTATCTATCTATCTATATATATATATATATATATATATATATATATATATATATATATATATATCATCGGTAGTTATATTTTTTGTAAATATAACTGTCCTTAAATTACTTGGTTTATTAGCGATATTGCTGAAGCAGATGAGAAAAATGACAAAAGTATTCTTGTGCGAAGGTATAATGACGTCCGATAATTGCCACCTAACTGAGTTGAATCATGAACTGAATTCTGTATAGAAAAAAATAAAACAGGGTATATATTTATAAGTACGTCACTCTGTATATAATGAAAAATTACGTCCGTCTCAACATTCCCCCCTCGCAAAGAATTACAAAGTTGGAACGACGACAACAGACTAATAATGACGATAGTAAGTGTGCAATAACATCCAAGATTCATGTTATATTTTGCCACACATTGTCACTCTAAATATCAAAGTTTACCTCATCGTGTTCTTCATGCACGAAATAAATTTAAGATGATGTCATTCTTTACCTTAATTATTCTGCAGGTAGTCCTTTTAAATATTATTCCGAAGCACCCAAGACATTTTGATGAAGAGTTTTCTTACGAGCAGATTCAATTGATTTGATTTGTTGTTTATTATTTAAACGTTGCCATAAAAATAAAAAGCGAGTACCGCGTTTAGTCATCCAGTGGGGATGTGAACTTCGTTTTAACCAGACTAGTCAATGAGTAAGAATGCTAACAGCGTTTTAACTAGAGGAGTCATTTAGTAAGGATGCTAACCGCGTTTGAACCAGACAAGTCATCCAGTAAGTATGATAACCGCGTTTTAACCTGACTAGTCATCCAGTAAAGTTTCTAACCGCGTTTTAACCAGACAAGTCATCCAGTAGGAATGCTAACCGCCTTTAACCTGACTAGTTATCCAGTAGAGTTGCTAACCGCATTTTAACCAAAAAAGTCATCCAATAAGGATGATAACCGCGTTTTAACTAAATCATTGAATAAGGACGCGAACCAAGTTTTAACCAGAATAATCATCCAGTAAGGATGCTAACAACGTTTTAGCCAGACTGGTGATAAACAAGACAGTGGTTCACGTAACAAATGAAACATATCTTGGTGCAAACTTCGTAAGGAGTGGGAAAGCAATAATTCAAAAGATGTGTAAAATAGAAAAACAATAATACATGTTATGTCAATGAAATAATGAGCTGTTAGAAGCTTTTTGAAAGAAAATAATGGCAAAAATTGGACATATCACCTATTTGTGGAATTTGATATAAATAAATACTTCAAATTTTTTTAGAATAGAATTGATTGTCCACATAATCTTATGTTTAAGAATAATTTTTCTCAAAGTTTGAAAAAATATTCTGGCGCTAGGATGCTATGATGAACAGAACGTAGAGCTTATAATGCACACACGCACGCACACACACACACATATATATATATGTATGTGTGTGTGTATGTTTGTGTATGTGTTCTAGATGACGTGTCCGTTTACCGTTCAAAAGCATGACATTTCATCTTCCTTTTGATCTTTACTGATTATGCCTTTATGCACAACTATGCATACTAACATTAGAACTCTGTGTCCCAAATATGGGTCAAATTGTAATTCAAAACAAATATTACGAAATCACTTTTTATTGAAATACACTGAAAACTAATTTATGTACCAATTATTGAATAAGTATCCAACAGCTAACTTTTTTTTACGTGCGTAAACATAAAGGTGGCATTCCTCAAGGTCTCCCAGAATTATGCTCCCCCCTTTACTGCTCATTTTGCTGAGTGTTTGGGTTTCGCTTAATGGTTTGCCTTTTCGTTTTAACAACGACATATATCAAGAAGACGAAAACATATAATGATAGTATACATTTTGTTCATAAGTGCTGAATATGCCTGCAATGCAGGGCGCGTGTTCAAAAGAACACAACACCTGTACAGGTCACGCGGCTAAGACTTTCAATCCTTGTACTGTATTAGCATCGGTTCCCTAATACAAAACATGTGCCGGGACGACCTTTCTGTACCACTGTTTCCATTTCTATTATATAATGTGACGTCGGATCCTTGATAAAGAATGCACCATATACTAACCGTAATAGTATATTTCAAATTTAAACCAATGTCCACGACTTGTCGTTAATGGGTGGTACTCTAAGATGGCCGACATGACGGTATCATATTGCACCAAATTACCCTTAGCGTTATGAAAAGAACGCTTTGTAGTGAATATGAAAAATACTTTAGAACTGCCACGAGAAGCAACATTTATATTTGAAACATGGTGCAAAATTCAAAACGAAAGAAATGTTGAAAAAATACAAAAATAATTAAATTGAATTTTTTTCTCATAACAATTATGTCTGGTAATGCAAATGGCATCGTTGATTTTTGAACAGAAGTTGATCAAATTGTTTTTGAGTATTTAAACATCATCATCAGCAGCAACAGAGACACAAATTTAGAAAAAATTCAAAGTAATTTTAAGGATAGAAATATAACTGAGACATTTTACAAGGATCTCCATGATTTGGTTAACTTTAAAATAAAGTTTTTTAAAAAATGTTATTACCACTGCAAAAGTATTTAATAAATTTCTTCTGATGCTGAGATTTCTGACAAGAATTCTATATTTAATCAATATTCATTGAAAATGTTTACATTATATCAGACGAAATGAATAAAATCTGTATGGTTTTTACGGTAGATACAGGGAACCAAAGGTTTATTTTATTTTACAATGCTAATTATCTTATATACATTTATTTCAGGGATAAATTTGTGTTCTTATCGGATGATCATTTCATTCCTAATATAAAAGGATGCAAGCTGGTAAGCATATCGCTGAACGTTATTAACTCCGGTGGCCTAGCAGTTAAAACGTCCACCTCGGATGCGGGAGGTCGCGGGTTTGAACCCAGGCCAAGTCATATCAAAGACCTTTAAAAATGGTACTAACAGCTGCCTCGCTTGGCGCTCAGCATTAAGAGGTTAGTCTTAGGACTGGTTGGCATGGCGTCAGGATAATGTGACTGGGTGGGACATCATGCCACATGTCTTTTGCATGATGCCCCAGTGCTAGACTTCAATATAAACTGTCACACTACAGACATCGTAGCGATATGACTGAATTTTGTTTTTTAAAGCTACGTTAAAAATCTAATCATACACACTCACGCACACACACAAACACATACACATATTAGCGCTTAATGCTTCATTAAAATTATACATAAGCTTTGTGCATCTTTCACGGACATGACTGGATACAGTGCCGCTTTAAGGCATAGGCAAGCAAGGCAGTGCCTAGGACCCCGCGCAGCAAGAAGCTCCGCAGCGGCCCAAAAACAACATTTCAGTGTTGGTTAGCAGTTTAGTACTATATTAATAAATTTAACAAAATGATACACATGCACATGAAAATGCAATACAATACTCTATTATTTGATTCTGAGAGATTGAGGCGCAATTTTGTTTACTTTTAGAATTTGTGTGCTTCGGGCCCCTGAATTTCTTAAAAGGCTCTGATGGGATATATTTTTTTTTTTATAAAGTATTTCCAATATTTTTAAAGGCAATTTTTCTTCTGTAGTTAAAACCCAGCCAAAAGTCGGCGTTGTAACTGAAAGTATCAGTTTAACTACACTAACACGTGAACAACTACGTGAATAATGACAATGTGTAGTTTAGATTGCTTTTTTTTTTCGAAAGCTTTTGGTAGATTAATAAATAAACACCATCACTGTGAAGCTCTCGTTTGAGGGTGTACTTGTTTCTCTTGCATCACATATAAATTTTGCTATGCTGCCAATTTCATTTGTAGAGCTTTTCATAATGTATCAATATAAATGCGAAATTTGATGGATTCCTTGAATTCATATGAACAATTTTGAGGGCCAAATGATCAAATTACAGTTATAGACGATCAAGTATGCAGTCAGAAATACGAGTATTTCAGTGTTTAGATTTTGGTTTATAATCGAGCACTTCGCCATGTGATGCTGGCATTCGACACTGAGACGGTTTATAAAGATGCCAATAAATATTCAATGTAATTTAAATTTAATTGAGAATTAAGACTTACTTAAGGGTTTTTAAACTTACGCAGTTTATCCTGTTGATGTACTTGCAACTTTCCAGTCATACCATTTAAAAATGTTTGCAGAAACGAGCTATCAATGCTACTTGACTAAACCAATTCTTCTCTCGTATATCATTTGAGATCAAATTTGAAATGAACTGATATTGTCATACACACACAGCAAACATATTATCTTCACTTAATTATGTACATATACCAATTTTATTTACGGAGGCTCAAACAGGACCCTTATGAAGATATTGGTTGCCAATGATGTTCATAGTTTGCTTGCTCAAACGATCATAAATATATTTTCCGCAGTGTTAAGAAAATAGATATCGTTAACCTATTGGTGTATTGGTCAGGCTATTTTGGTGTGTTTTTCATTGTTATTGGATGCTGTTTAGTTAACTTTTCTACATCTAATAAAAAGATTGGATCAACCAATGGAGTAGTGATACATGGTGGCCCATTCTTACCACTTAGGACAAATTTTTATCTTTTTTATTGTTTAACGCTTACATACGTTTGTTAATAAGTTCCTTTTCTTACATAAGAACATTTACGGAGTATCAAACACGACTACTTTAGGTTGATTAGACTACTTTATGGGGTAAGATTTAGGTTGTTTAGGTTGCTTAATGGGGTCATTTCTTTCCTGGAGTCTACATACCAAAGGGAGGAATGGTCTCGATGGTTTAATCTAATATAGGAAGCAAAGAGCAATCTTAATAATAATGCAAATGCGTGAAAAAACAACCACCATTAATTCATAGTTCCCCATTTAACTATAAAAAGTCTGCCGCAGTAAGCCTTTGTATCATAATATGCAATCAACTTTTTATTTAAATGTAAAGCAGTGTTAATTATCGACAAAACGTTAGATAAAGTGACTTTGAACTTATCATGCTGCTATAATTGAGAAATCTCCTAGTACATGCATACATACGTGCGTTCATGCGAGCGTGCGTGCATGTATACATACATACATACATACATACATACATACATACATACATACATACATACATACATACATACATACATACATACATACATACATACATACATACATACATACATACATACATACATACATACATACATACATACATACATACATACATACATACATACATGCATACATACATGCATGCATACATACAAGGACGGTCTAACATACAAACAGATAGACTGAGAAAGATGGCAAGTGCCTGAGACTTTATTTAGAAGCTCTGCAGAATAGCAAACGAGAGAGGATTGTTCCTTTGCTTAGACTGTAAATTATATCCAAAATCGCTTCTGGCATTGATATATGTGTGTTTGTTCAGTGATTGGGCAACGGATATATATATATATATATATATATATATATATATATATATATATATATATATATATATATATATATAATATTTGATTGATGAGTTTTCCATTAGAAAAAAGAAACTTGTATGTTTCTGCGTTTTTTTTTGTAGCACTTATGAAAGACAGAAACCTAAATCACAGCGAGAAATCATCTAACCGAAATAATACAATCATCTAACCCAACTAATCAACTATACTCATCTGGCTTAAGTGATATCATGGGATATTTGACGTAATGGCTCCATTCGTTTTATTTATTTGTTTGTGGTCAATGTGTCTGACAGTGATAAATATTAAATTTGTCTTCGATATAAAAACAGATGCTTCCGAAACAAACTATTTTATTCGTGTCTTCGTGGTTAGAAAAGAAAAGCGCAGTGTTCAGCGTAATTAATAGCACACAGATGTGCAAGAAATTAAAACTATTTTGGGAAAGGAAGTGTACCTTTTCGACCTTAAGTATATTTTTTAACCTTTTTAAAGTTAACGAAGCACCATACCGCCTTATATAAAGCTATATTGGTTTACTTTGTGGGTTTAACGCCATTTTTCAGTTGATATACAATTCATGATAGCAAGGATAATTTGGTGGAGGAATAAAATGGATAAGACCCAAATGGTCACCGATCACTGACTACCGATGAAGAGGAAGGTAACCAGGTTGTCCAATTCTCGACTGAATCCACGCGGACAGAGATGCGATGCGCGTGATCTGCAACTTGACCTATCTGACCACATGTGACCGGTTGACTAAATTTGAAAAAAGAAAGTGAAATAAAAAATTTCCATACCTATGATTCAGTTGTCTGCAAGATGTATAACAGATTTTACTTTGAATCTTTACATCTAGCCCCTTGAATGATGATGATGATGATGATACTACTACTTCTACTACTACTACTAATAATAATACTGCTACTACTACTACTACTACTACTACTACTACTACTACTACTACTACTACTAAATATAATAATAATAATAAAGGCAATTTCTGAAGCATGTAACAACTATGGCAGAAAATTACAAAATATAAACTTCGTTTTTCTAAATGATTATTCGGTACTTTGAAGCCATAAAACACCATGTTCTAGATACGATTTTTAAAACATTTAAACAAAAGATGAACATAATTCGTCATTCTGATCCTGCCAGTTTAGCATCAACGTTTATTAAATATTTTACCCAGGGATGGACGTTTTAAAATTAAAATAGTCTATTTTGTACCCTTGTTACGTTTTACAGTACTTTATTTTTTGAGACTTTAGCATTTATAAAACCTGACGAACAAAATATATTATAACCGTTATAAAGTTAAATTAATCACATATATGTAAAACTAGACATAAAAAGGACATATGTGGCATTATTTAGCTCAAATCTTTCAACAAGAGAGAGGTGAATTAGAATTCCATAGGTTGTGATGACGTCGACGTGTACAAGATAAATTCAACATGCAGCAAAATGAAGAACAATTAATGTGCTTGAGCTGACAACAGTCACGCATCGTATGGCATTAATAATGGGCAAATAATACTATTAAAAAATAAATATAGTCCATTGTCTTTCGCTTTGGGAGAATCTGCATAGTACCTGCATTCGGATCATATCGGCAATTTCTGCCTGACTTCTGCTTGAATATTTTATATATATATATATATATATATATATATATATATATATATATATATATATATATATATATATATATATATATATATATATATATATATATATATATATATATACACACATACATACATACATACATACACACACGCTATAAATTACAGAAAATAAAATCATAAACTTCGTTTGCACAAAAATCTCTCCACTAAAAGGGAAAACATATCGGCTGTTTCTAATATTAGATCGATTGTTAGATCAATTGTTCTGTCAATTCGTAACTTCTCGGTCAGTTATTATTTTTTAAATAGCCGAAGTGGTTCGAATGACAAACTATCGGCATACATTAGATCGCATGATTGACCTCTAGATGCAATTCCTTTAGTTTTCATAATTACCCGTCGACCCGTCTGTATATGACATTTTCTACCAATGGTCTGTTCCGGATAACCGATTACAAACCAGGACTCGTCATTCTGTCCAGGCACATGAATCAAGGCTTCTTATTTATATTTATGTACCAAATCTTACAAAATACTCAATGAACGTTATGACCTGATATGATTATGTCATATAATATACGAGTATTAACATTTTGTCACTTTAGAGACTTATATTAGATTTTTGTACATTAAAATCTTGCGGATGTATTAAAGAAAAAAATTAGGCAATATATACACTATTTATTCACTATCTGTGTGTTTCTTAAAAAATAAACACATCATGCATGTCCATTTAATTAGCCTATTAAAACATAATTTGTAGAAGGATTTTAATGTACTGATATGAAAGCATGGTATATTAATTCCTCAAAAGCTCAGAAGTAATGCGATAAAAGCAATATCAATAGAATGACATTTAAAAAGGTGTAGTTGTTACGTACGGTGCATGTTCTGTACAGTTTAGAAATGCGTAAAGAAAAAAAGAAAAACAAAGTTTGGTTGTTGAATAGGCAAAAATTCAGAGTACGTATTGTTTGGACGGAATCGGACATGATCCTGGTTTTACCGCATAAGCTGCATCAAACACATTTACACTGTTATGTAACTTAAACTGTGGAATATTGATGAAGTGATACAAGACATGTAGCCACTACTGGTTTCTATAGCACAAGTTCATGTAAAGGTCTTGACGGGTTTACCATTTTTTCAATGTTTATGATGCCGAATTTACAAATAATTAGTGCCACAGTCAGACCTTATCTATTGTATCAAAGTTGACGTTGAACTGGCATGATGCTTTCTCTTTAAAAAATGTCCAGTTTGCATTCGCTAGAAGTGGTTCGATCGGTCCTTGCAAATATCTCCAACAATGATAAAACTAATCAAAGAAAAGATTTGAGAATTAGGCAATATATATATTTTCAACAAAAAAAAAATTCAAATGTGACAATTCTCTAAAACATAACGTGCATGATGTCTGTAGTAACTTTTAATTAAACATTCAGCACAATAAGGGATAAAATAAAGTTGTGTAGATTCCAAACATCGATGATTAAGAACGGTGATTTCTTCTTTAATACAAATTTAGCTCTACATTACTGGTTAGTAATGCCACTATGAAAACCACGTGGCAAATACTAGGTGTAGCTAAAAACTATTTCAAGAAACACGAGAATAGATATAACATTAGTTCTACTTGACGGTGCAACATGTATTCAGCTGTGACATTAATTCAGTTAGACTTATACATTGATATTTATTGGACACTGTGACTTTCAATACAGTGCCATTCCAAGGGAATACAAATATTGATGACGGTGCTAATTTGTACTGTTATCTTGAAACTGTCTTCCAGCGGGTCTCGCGATTAGATGCAGAAGCATAAATCTGTGACAGATGATAGAGAAACGACGATGACATAGGTTATCATCATAGCTTTATCATCAAAATATTTATCACCACCCTTTCCTGTTTCTGTTATCCTGATGTGACATTAGATAAGGAATTCAACACAGTGTTTAGTGCTGAATATTAATCGGTTTCTGGTCGTTTGTCTGCTGCGAAGCCTTTCGAGTAAGCCAAAGACACAGACAGTATTATGGCAGTTAGGAAACACACGATTTAATAATGGCGCGATTAATATTTGGATAGAAATTTGTCAGCTTTTTTTCCGAAGTCAAACTTGTGTGCAGAAAGAGGTCGTATTTTTTATAGTTAATTTAGGTGGATGTGCATAAGGAAATGTTTTTGGTGGTGGCGGTTTTTAAAGCACATCCAACCGTTTTATCCAGGAATGTTTTTGTTGCATATATGTAGCCAAGTAACCATACTAAGTCTTTAAGCTCCAGTGACTTTTAGGGCACATGATACTAAATGTTAGTCGTGACATATTATTGGCTTAGACGAGCTCTATTATAACTTTGAACACAAATTACAAATTGACGAAAAGGCGATTATTTGATTAATTTGAACAATTAACATTTTTACAAATCCTTTGTCAATAATGGGTTGCACCATTAGTTCAATAATAATAATAATAATAATAATAATAATAATAATAATAATACTTGTATTTAAGGAGGAACCACAAATGAAAGAATTGGGTGTTTTAAAACTTTTTTAAAAAAATGTGTTTTATCAGCACAAATGTGAAAAAGTAATATCAACGAAATACGAGAGAAGTGCATATCTTTACAGAATATTTATTATTTGGATTAGTTATAACATAATTCATTTCTCTTTGAATTTAAAAAAATTATATCCTTAATTTCTTCACTTCTCGTGAAGTTGCAACTACTTTAGTTCGCTGAAAGACTAGCACAGTTAGCAAAGGGGAAGCACCGTTAGCAAATAGGATCTAAATATCGAGTGAAGGAGTGACTTCAGTCACTGGCAGGATATAAATTATCCTTAGGCGATTTTGACAGACATCCAAAGAGACCTTTCTGAACGGAAATGTGATAAGAGTTTTGAAATAATTGATTTTGGACTTTCACTCAATCTTTAAGACGACTGTAATAGTGTACACCCAGTCATTTTTAGGAACCGAAGTGCGTCAATAAAAAATTACATCGAATCTGTAAACAATATCCCTTTTTAGGCAAAACTCTATAATTATTTATTCATGAACAAGATGGATATTCTGGCATAGTTTTGGTGGCAAGGTTACATTGGATGTGACTTGTATTCCAGATAATATAATTTCTTCCCTTTCGCAAGTGTGGAAATAGTTGTTATGTCTATCACACTGTTTTGCATATGACATTGTTTTAAGAGTATCCTATATGTAACATATTATTTTAAGACTTCCTGTATGTAACATATTATTTTAAGACTGTCCTGCATGTAACATATTGTTTTAAGACTGTCCTGTATGTAACATACTGTTTTAAGACTGTCACATATGTAACATGGTTTTAAGACTATCATATATGCAACATATTGTTTTAAGACTGTCTTAACATATTGTTTTAAGATCCTCCTGTATGGAACATCTTGTTTTAAGACTGTTGTTACGAGTCTATGCTCTTAAAATAGTAGAAAAAAGAGGGAAAACAACAAGCTTTGTAAAATTTAACAAATAATTTATTTCTCTAGAATACAAAGTGAAAATGAGAAAAAGAGAACTTATTTTATTGCGAATTAAATCCAAAAATAATCCAAGAATTAAAAACACAAGTCCCAGTAATAAAGAGTCCCGAATAAAATTCATTTCAAATTCCGAAGAGATTCAAAGTTGAAAGCGATGACATATCTGTTATAACCTACAAAGTACTGATGTGTCAACAGTCTCTTGTTGAATCACATCTATAATATTCCAGGTTTGAATTCAGTATAAATTCCAGTGAATGTCTTTATACAAGAATTTTATCTCAGCACTTTTATATTTCCAGACAAAATAATCACGTGAATTCAATAATTTGAAGAAAATAAAATTCAGCTCAAACTGATCACAACATAATACAACTTAAAGTGCTAGATGTTAAAGAATGACTGGTAAAATTCTTACAGTCACAAGATAATATAGTTCTCTGATTGACCCCTAGTCACAATTAGTATTTTCTAAAAACAACCATTACCTAATGGAAACTAACCTAGAATGATCTAATGAGCCCTGTTTATTTACAACACAATAGTCTATAAAATTCACTAGGGAACCTCCAAAACTCTGACCCAGATCAACATATTTACTCCTTCTCTGTTTACCTCAATCATAATTATGTTAATAAATTCATATATAGAGAGAATAATGAAGCTATTAATAATTGTTAACATAAATAAAATATAAAAAAGAGAAAAAGTCAATCATGTCAAGCAGAAATGAACTCAATTTTGGACAAGGTCAAGTTCAGAAAACAATATTACAATACAATAACATGTATTGAAATTAAACAAAAACAATTAAAATTAACAGACAAATATGCATAACACTGTCTTGTATGTAATATCTTGTCTTTAGCCTGTCATGTATGTAACATACTGTTTAAAGACTTTTTTTTACACATATTGTTTTAAAACTGTCCTTTACGGAACATCTTCTTTTAAGACTTTCTTTTATGCAACATCTTGTTTTAAGACTGTCATGTATGTACCATATTGTTTTAAGAATGTCAAAATTGTAACATCTTGTTTTAAGACTGTCTTAAACACGACATCTTTGTTTTAAGATTAAATAACCATGAAATCTGTAGAAATTATAAGTACTATATGTCGGTAAAGGTTTTATTTATCGCCACTTTTTCCCTCTCTCTGAATTTAAATATGTTGCTGCATTACTTATTAATTTGTTTTGTTATTTGTTCAAATGCTAATTTATCATCATTATATGTGAATATCTTAAGATCTTGACGTTTGAATACGAAGATAAATAACAGTTGAAATTGTGGTGCTTTTTTAATATAAAAACTTTCGTCCTTAGATCTGTCTTTGCCTGTGCCATCTGCAGTGCAGTGCTATGTGTTTATGTTAATACAGAATAGTTCATGTGTTTTGCAATTCTTATCTTTACGTTTTGAGATTTGAACTTTTTGCACTGTGTACCCCATGTTATGCTGACATGATGTTAATTCCTGTATACACATACATGCATACATACATACATACATACATACATACATACATACATACATACATACATACATACATACATACATACATACATACATACATACATACATACATACATACATACATACATACATACATACATACATACATACATACATACATACATACATACATACATACAAATAGACAGACATATAGACATACATACATTTTACAATTAATATTTAAAGAAGTGTTTGTTGATAAGATAGCTTTCCTTAGCTAGTTATTTAATATAGAGGAACATTTTGTCCCGTTACAGGATGTTCCTCGTAAAAACCAAATTATTTGATGCCATTTCAAGTTCATTGTTGAAACATCAACATTTGATAAGCAGCTTCGTAATCCAATATTTGCTTATATAGTCAATATCACGATTGAAATTTAACCCAAGAAATTTAAAAAAGTTCGATTGTTAAAAAGCCATCTGTCCCGCTGTGAACTGATCTAATGTAGTTTCCCTTAAGTGTGACTTTTCCTCAAATTCCATTCCCTCTCTCTCTCTCTCTCTCTCTCTCTCTCTCTCTCTCTCTCTCTCTCTCTCTCTCTCTCTCTCTCTCTCTCTCTCTCTCTCTCTCTCTCTCTCTCTCTCTTCATTTATACATCTTATCTATATCATACAGATGACATGATACTTAAGTTCTTTTCTGAAGACACACAGAGGCACCTGAGTCATGCTAAACTAGGCAAGAATCGAACTCATGACCCTTGCATTATATACAAACTCACACATGTATATTTGCATATCTATCTATCTATCTATCTATCTATCTATCTATCTATCTATCTATCTATCTATCTATCTATCTATCTATCTATCTATCTATCTATCTATCTATCTATCTATCTATCTATGCATGCATGCATGCATGCATGCATGCATGCTATGCATGTATGTATGTATGTATGTATGTATGTATGTATGTATGTATGTATGTATGTATGTATGTATGTATGTATGTATGTATGTATGTATGTATGTATGCATGCATGTATGTATGTGTATCTCTCTCTCTGTGTATATATATATATATATATATATATATATATATATATATATATATATATATATATATATATATATATATATAAAGAATACAAATCACATGGCGAATAACAACCTTTTCAAGCGCACTGGATCCAACAAGGGAACACGTGTGTCAGGGATTGATTAAGATAAATGCAATAAACTGACGACTAACAAATAATAGATGTTGCTTTGGCTCATAAACCTTTAGGAAATATTAACAATTTTCAGTATACATGCTGATTGAGTCAATGAACTATAGGTTTAACTCGTGTAGAGACATCCATATAGATTTTTACAAACACAACGTTTTTGTGTTTATCTGTTTGTTTTGTATATGTTTTGTATTTGCCTTTGAAAAAGACTCATTAAGAGTCGAAATCGCTCAGGCTAGTTAGTTACTAGGTTCGCACTGTTCGTCGTCAATCTATCTATCTAACTGTTGGAATTAAATTGAGCATACCTCCAACATTTAGATGCTGCTCTTTGAAATATATTTATTTATTTTTGTCTCTTGTTTATTTTTCCTCATGTAATATGACTGAATATTTACATATCTTTACATTGTGGATGTGAGCCTTTATTTGCACAAAACAACTATTCTTTGCTGGAAAAAAGGATAGCAGGGTATCATTTTAGTCACGTGATATCATAAATATCGCCTTGCATTTGTCAGTGTGTTTCTGGTCCTGCAACAAGACCTGATTATTGTGGAAGTTTTGTCACCTTCAAGGATGCAAGGAGTTCTGGATGTGACATTTACTGGCATCCACAGCTTGACCTTTGTCACATTCCTTTCTTATTTATTGTGCATTTCATATCATAAGTCCTCCATTGAAACGTGAGGTAAATATGTATGGACGTCTTGTGAAATGCTAATACATTTGTATGTCTTTGTTCCACCTACCACTACCATCAGAGAGAGAGAGAGAGAGAGAGAGAGAGAGAGAGAGAGAGAGAGAGAGAGAGAGAGAGAGAGAGAGAGAGAGAGAGAGAGAGAGAGAGAGAGAATACATGCACATTTTATCTATTTTTGCATCCACCATAACAATTATCTGTCATATATATTATGTCCTTGTAGTTCATTGTATTCACATGAGAGCCAAACTAACATTTTTTTGACTACAGTTTAAGAGACTAAATCTTAAAGCAAAAAAAAAAAATGAGAAAATAGCAAACGAATTCATTTAAATTTTACTTCTTGTAAACTTTTCTCTATATGCGAAGAATTTATTGCTCTTCGAAGAATTTTCTTCTTCATCTTTCAACAACGTTATAACATACATTATTAATTTGCAACGGTGCGTTCCAAGATACTATTGCTGGATCAAATTTAGTGGCTATTGCTGTGTTACTAAATATTTAAACCATGTGCATAACATGTTGAATGACATAGAAATTGACAAGAACTTGTCCTTAATTTATATTTACGTGGGCATAATCCTTAATTGATAACTGGAATGAATATAAAAGTTCTTCATATCTCAAAACTCATCTTGCAATTTCGTTTATGTATTCAGTATAACTTATTTTCTCTGAAAGAATGAACACATCCCTTACACGGTTTCTGCAGCAGCACAGCCCACCATTATTCGAAACAAACGTTTGATTGGTACACGTAAATAGATATTGGCTTCAGTTTTGAGCACGTGACATACTGATTTCAAACAATCGCAATCACCGTGCGACGACACAGATTGTGTTTCCCGTAGTTTTCCTTCAATGGCATGTACCGTGTAAAAGATTACACAGTCGCAAGATTGACGTAGGCAAATATTACAGGTGCATCTAGTTGGTTTTTAGTAGATTTTACGCTCATTTTCACAATAAATATGTGGCGTGAATGCAGTTCTTTATGCATACGTTCGGCATTAGTCTGTTATGTATTGGTATGGTGGACGTTAAGTACCATCAACAACTGCACTTACATCGTTAGATGCTTGGATGATCATGAATTGCACTCTCACATAATTTTAAGGAATAATATATTGTATTTTGTCTTTCATATCCAAGAAAGTTTTGCGTTTTACCGACGACCAGTCTTTTAAATGCTTGTGACAAAATCGATTGTTGCGGTGTTTGTGTATCACCTTATTCAATTGAAGAAAGGGGTAGATTAGGAAATTCACATTACTTTAATGGAGCATGCAACGATTTGGTATCCCGATGCTATGCCACAAATATCGCTATTGAATATTCGTCAAGCTGTTTCAAGTGTGACAGTTTAATATTTTTTCATTGCAATCAAGCTTTATAAGTTATGGAGAAAACTATCATACGATATTACTTCACTAAACTGGTCCACAACTACACCACAAATGCACAACAAGCCAATTTGTGTAAAGAATATATGATAATAAATTAGATTGAGAACAAAGTTAATAACATGTGACTTGAAATTTTGACGCGTCTTTCTTTTAATCAGAAACATGCAGCATTAGTCAAAATGTTGATTTTCTTTGGCAAAATAACCTTCAATCATATCTTGAAAAGTCAAATTGAATCATGTATCATATGATAACAAAACTGCATACGTGTTTTATTCTGAGTCCGCGGTAATAAGGACTGACTGACTGACAATTATTAAAGTCACGTACGATAACTTAGAGCTTTTAAGACTAGTTATGCTCAGTGACTGAGCTTTTTTAATTCGTCGACGTGTTTGGAATGATACCACAAAACACCGCATTTATGTACGATATCCGTACTTTTCAGTTGCCTGTTAGAAGGATGTCAAATTCTGTCTAGTTGTTCTAGTTGACGTAACCTATCTCCAGTATTGTGTAAGCCAAATGTGCAATTAATCTAAGTTCTGAGTTGAAGATTGCCTAATCTTATTTTATGTAGTTTGAATTTTGTGTACTAAGCGTACTTCCATTGTCAAAATTATACCAATAAGTTGGGTGTGATTTTGGGGTCACGCATCGTTAGTCTTAGTTATTGTTTTTGATGGCATTGGGTCCAAAGGATCAAGGTAGTTATATTTAGAGGTGTAATCGAATAAGGCCTTCGATTACCAAAGACGTGCCTCTCGTATAGATAAAGAAGTGGGGTAAAGAAGGAAGAGGAGGGTAGGAAGGGGATTCTTGATGGAAAAGCTGTCAACAACACAGGCTTGCTGTTGCTAGGATTCCATCCAGGTGTTTGCTGGTATGTTTTCCTTGAACATGTTTTAGTCCTCTTGTGTTAGTAAGAGTTTAAGGTGGCAAAAAAGAGAGATGGAGAAGGGCTTATGATAGTGAATTTTTGTATTACACAGGCTTGTTATATGCAGAATTCCACACAGTTGTTGCTAGTTTGTTTTTCCTAACACCAGTTTGTGCCCTTTTTGTTAGTTGGGTTGTTAGAAGAGGGTGGGGGTTGAGGGCTTATTGTGGAACGTCGTTTGCAACACAGGCTTTTTGCTTTCGGGATTCCACCCAGGTGTTTGCTAGTGTGTTTTCCATAGCAACTGTTTTGGGCCCTTTTGCAAATGGAAAGAGAGGGTTGTGAAAGAAGTATGAGAGTAGGAGGGGAGAGTGAGTAAAGATGTGGGCCTTGGAGTGTACGACAAACACACCTTCTTACGAGGTGAATTTGTCACTCGTTACCTTGTTTTGTTTGCTTGTCCGGTGGGCGTATGCTTGCCCAGATGTGTGCCAGAACTTGCAGGGAGAGATGGGCCAGTGTTTTCCCAGATGTGTGCCAGAACTTTTCCAGATGTGTTCCAGAAGGTGAATTTGTCACTCGTTGCCTTGCGTTCTTTACTTGTCCGGTGGGCTAGTGCTTGCTCAGATGTGAGCCAGAACTTGCCCAGATGTGTGCCAGAACTTGCCCAGATGTGTGCCAAAACATGCACGGAGAGGTGGGCCAGTGCTTGCCCAGATGTGTGCCCGAGCTTGCCCAGATGTGTGCCAGTGCTTGCCCAGATGTGTGCCAGAACTTGCACGGAGAGGTTGGCCAGTGCTAGCCGAGATGTGTGTCAGAGCTTGCTCAGATGTGTGCCAGAGCTTGCCCAGATGTGTGCCAGAACATGCACGGAGAGGTGGGCCAGAGCTTGCCCAAATGTGTGCCAGTGCTTGCCCAGATATGTGCCAGAACTTCCACGGAGAGGTTGGCCAGTGCTTGCCCAGTTTTATGCTGGAGCTTTTACGGGTAGGTGGGAATGAGTCAGAGCTTGCTCTTGTGAGCTCAAGTGCTTGCTCTAGGGAGAGGGACAATATTTGGGTTTATTATTTTTATTTGGAGGGCTAGTTGGAGGGCTAGTGCTTTCCCTATGGACGTTATGGTCCTGCCTTGTTCTGTTTCCAGAAGTCCTGGTTCTCCTTTGACAATTGGAGGCGGATTTTCCAGTCCCTTTCCAGGTCTCCCTTGTCTGCACTCCCCAGTTGTTCCTTACTTGTGTCTTCCTGGTCCTGATTTGATTGTTTCAGTAACTCGTTAATTTATAATTGATATTGTGCCCTTTTTCTTTTTTTAGTGGTGGCATGTTTACATACATACGTACCCTTAACTAATATTAGTTGTTGGCAAGTTATTTGTTGGTTAGTTTTTTTTTGTTTGTTAATTAGTGTGTTTGAGTAGATGCTATTATTGTTTTCTTTTAGTTGTTTGGAAGAGCGATGATAGGATAGTTTTTTAATCTATCGCATGCTCTGTACTGAGTTTATAATTCCACATCATTTATTAAGCCCTTAAGTGTGTTCTTTTGTTGATTAGACCTGTTGGTGACTAGCTGAAACTTTGTGTACCCCCTGTTATTGGTAACGGTTTTCTAATTTCCTTGTGTTTGTGATCATTTTCCTTTTATGAATCGCCCTCTAGCTTGGCCTCTGTTGCCATAGTCTTGTTTCCTTGTTGCAGCAGATTCAACTAAGAGTTTGTTTCTTAAGGACTATCTTTTAGCGTGTCAGTTGTTGCTATACTCGTGTTTCTCATGTGGTTGTTGGTATCCTTGACTTTCATATTGTTGCTAGCGCTCATGTGTTTTCCTAGTTTTTCGTTTTCTTTGTGTCTTTAAGTTAGGTTGGACTTGCTGTTCAGCCGACGTTTGCTATTGTTCTTGTTACTACTAGTTGTTTTTGAGGATTCGTCTTGTGGGTTGACCCATGTTGCCATAGTCCTGTTTCTTTTTGTTGTTTTTTGTTGTCCTTAAGGGTTCCGTTTCTTTGGGACCCACCTTTTGACTTGGCAGTTGTTGGCATGGCCGTGCTGTCTTGGTGCTTTTTCATTTAAGTCTTTTAGATTTGTGTTAGGGACTTGCTTTTTAGCAGGCGTTTGCCATAGTCCTTATTTTTTATTTTGCTGTTCTTACCATGTATCCATTATTGATCATGACGTGTTCATATATGGTTATCTGATAGTTTTGGCTCCCTATTTATTCTGTTGATTTGTATTTTTTTTGGTGATTTTTAATGTCTTAATCCATATCCTCGTTTGGTTTAGATCCCATGTTTTCTTTGGTTTGGTATTGTTAAACCTAATTCGCCCGGGAGATATTTGTGAATATTTAGTTCTTAGTTGTTAGTCCGGTTAATTTTAGTGCTGTATGTGGGCATTGTGGTGTTGGGCGGTTTGTATGTTTGGTTTCTAGATTTCTTCTCGTTGTATTTCCCCGCTGCTGTGCTTATATTTTCCCGTACTTGTTAATCTGTTCTAGGTATGATATTATGCTTTTGTACGTGGATTTTAGGTTGACATTCTGTTTTCTATCCTGTAGTTCCGGGTACGTTGAAGGTGATCATATCCTCATATTCTGAGGTTGCGGCGTTGAATTTGAAATCTGGGGCATGTATTGAAGATGTACTCTAGTGTTTCCGGGACTATGCAATACGGGCAGTTGTTGTTGTGGTTACGTTGGTCCTTTAGGAATTTTCCGAAGCTGTCCTTAGGTAAGGTTTGCCGTGTCTTAAGGCGGTTGATGGTTCTCACGTTTATTACTTCCATATCCTTTAGGACATTGATTTCCTGGGAATTTCTTTTTGTAGGTGGAATTGGTGTCTTCCTTTATTGTAGGTGTTCCATATCTGTTGCCATTTCTGATTAATAAGTTGTTTTAATGGGCTGTATCGTTTTTGAATGCTGTAGGCGAGTGAGTATATGTTGAGGCTGCTTCTAGCCGCTGCTATGTCTGCTTTTTCGTTTCCGATCAGTTTGATGTGCAATTGCACCCATATAAATTCAATGTAGTGTTGTTTTTCCTCTTGCTCTTTTAGCAATATCATTGTTTCTTCTAGCATTTTTTATGCTTTTGGTTGATCCCTTTTCAATAGATTTCAGGACGCTTAGTGAGTCTGTGACGATGATATAACTGAGGTGGGTTTGGGTTTGGGTTTGAATCCACTTCAATGATTGCTTGATTGCCCAGAATTCAGATGAGTAGATGGAACAGTCGTCTGGAGTCTTACACCTATTTGGATTTGTAGTTCAGCTATCATCATTGCTGCTGATGTTCTATTAAAGTCCTTGGTTTTGAATATATATATATATATATATATATATATATATATATATATATATATATATATATATATATATATATATATATATATATATATATATATATATATATATATATATATATTAGTATAATCTGCATACATTTCCCATATTAGTGTTTGGATTTCTATATTAGTTTTTTTCCATGTGTTTTGTGGTTTTTGCTTTGTGTCTAAACTTACAAAACAAAACACAATATTTGTGCAATTAGGTTGATTTTTGGGGCGTTATTCCTCCATCGGTGTGGTTCATTGATTACACGCTGTTCCGCTTGAAAGTCGCATAGTTCTATTTCTTCAATGAGTGTGAACTCTGCTGTCCGTGGTGAGTTTCGGGATATGGTCGTGGCTAAATGGTTGTCTGCGTTGTTGAATTGCTTGTTTTGTTCGGTTTGTGTCCTCATGTGTAGATTTCCTTATTGATAGTCGCAGGATATGTTCTTCCTGTCTTATTTGTAATGGTAGTTTTCCTGTTATGACCTGTAGCTCTTGTAACGATGTGTTTGGCAATGTTCTGGTGCATCGTGTATTTTGTATTGTTTTGCATCTAGTTTTCGGAGTCGCGCCTAGATGGCTGTGCATATATATAATACGCGTAGTCACATTTAGATCTTATGAGTGATTTGTATAACATTAGAAGTGTGATTTGGTCGGCTCCCCATGCGGATCTCTTCAGATGCTATATTTGTCTGTTGTCCTGTTGTGTTCTCTTGATAATTTTGTTGATGTGTAGTTTCCAGTTGACGTTTTTGTCTGGTAGTATTTTCAAGATGTATGTTTGTTTGAAGAATGTTATTGGTGTTCCTTGGATGTATAGTGTAGGATACGTTGGCTTGCGTCGATTATGGGGGTGGGTGGGGTGAAGAAGAGGATTCCCACGGTTTTGGTAACTGATATCTTGAATCCCCAGTTGTTCGCCTATCTCGTGAAAGCATCTAGGTTTTGCTGCAGATCGTCGATGAGTTGTTAGTTGTTAGGGTTCCCTGCTTTCCACATGCCACTGTATTGGGCGAAATGGGGTAGGTGTACTGTATTATGTTGACCATAATGTTGTTGAACACACATTGATGTGAGCAAGACGTCATATCCAGACAAGGTTGAAGAATTCACTTACGCCCTCTCCAAGGCGTTCAGTTCAGAACCTACCTACGGCAGTGCCAAAGAGAGATGAGACAACATCAGAGATACTGTGTACAGCGCAGCCACAAGAATCTTTGGTAAGAAGCAGACAAAGAACAATGACTGGTTTGACGCCAATTCCGCCACACTCATGCCAGCAATAGAAGAGCGTCGAAGTGCCAACCTGGAATACAAGCGTTCTCTCTGCGTGAGGACACTACATGCATATAGGTCTACCAGAAGCAAAGCGCAGAGGTTAGCACGGCAATGCGCCAATGAATACTGGCTTCTACTCTGTCAGAGCATCCAACAACGGAAACATCAGAGGCATGTACAATGACATAAAAAAGCAATGGGTCTGACGAAGAAAGCGATAGCTCCACTGAAGTCTTCTGCAGGCTATATCATTCATGACAAGGGCAAACTGATGGAGCGCTGGGTGGAGTACTACTCCGAACTGTATTCCAGAGAGAATAACATGACCAACGATGCCCTCAACGCCATTGAAAACCTCCCTTGTTTGACCAAACTGGATGAGAAACCTACTGAGGCAGAACTAAAGCTGGCCTTAGAGAAACTGACCACAGGTAAAGCCCCAGGAAAGAATGGTATCTCAGCAGAAGTCATCAAGTGTGGCGGCAGTGTGCTGTTCACACACCTCTATGATCTTCTCTGCCAGTGCTGCGATGAAGGTGCAGTGCCTCAGTACATGAGAGACGCCAACATCATATCTCTGTATAAGAACAAGGGCGACTGAAGTGACAGCAATAACTACAGAGGCATATCACTTCTCAGCATCGTGGGTAAAGTCTTCGCTAGAGTCGTCCTGAACAGACTGCAGACGCTTGCCGACATAGTGTATCCAGAGTCTTAGTGTGGGTTCCGCGCAGAGAGGTCCACAATCGACATAATCTTCTCCATCAGGCAACTGCAGGAGAAGTGCAGGGAAAAACACAGGCCCCTCTTCCTGGCTTTTATAGACCTCACCAAAGCATTCGATCTGGTCAGCAGAGACTGACTCTTCAAAATCCTGACGAAGATTGGATGCCCTTCAATGCTGTTAAGCATGGTCCAGTCCTTCCATGAAGATATGAAAGGCACAGTGCAGTATGATGGCTCATCGTTCGAACCATTCAATATCCACAGCGGAGTGAAACAAGGCTGTGTCCTTGCCCCCCACGCTCTTTGTTATCTTCTTCGCTATCCTGCTTAAGTACGCCTTTGGGACGTCCACAGAAGGGATATATCTGCACACGCGTTCAGACGGCAGACTGTTCAACCTGGCACGACTGAAGGCAATGAGCAAAGTAAGGAAAGCAACCATTAGGGACATGCTCTTTGCAGATGCTGCTGATATAGTCACTCACACAGAAGCTGAACTACAACGCCTGATGGACCGCTTTGCTAAAGCATGTGATGAATTCTGGTTGACCATCAGCCTAAAGAAAACCAACGTGATGGCTCAGGACGCAGACCCTCCCAACATAATCATCAGCAACTACAAACTAGAAGTAGTCAGTGAATTCACTTACCTTGGCTCTACCATCACCAACAACCTCTCACTCGATGCCGAGCTCAACAAGCGGATTGGAAAGGCGTCAACAACTCTCTCTAGATTGTCGCAGAGAGTGTGGAACAACAGCAAGCTGACATTGAACACTAAGATCTCCGTGCACCGTGCCTGCGTGCTTAGCACTCTCCTGTACGCCAGCGAAACTTGGACCCTGTACGCCTCTCAGGAGAAACGACTGAGTGCCTTTTACATGCGTTGTCTCCGTTGCATACTCGGGATCACCTGGAGCGATCGCATGACAAACAACGAGGTGCTTCAACAGGCCAAAATTCTCAGCATGGTCAAACTCCTCCGCCAACGTCGCATCAGATGGCTGGGCCATGTGCGTCGAATGGATGATGGACGGATCCCCAAAGACATTCTCGACTCTAAGCTTACCTCAGGCAGAAAATCAATCGGACGGCCACATCTTCGCTTCAAGGATGTCTCCAAGCAGGATATGAAAACTCTTGGGATCGAGGTCAACACCTGGGAAGAGCTTGCCCTCGACAAGTACAGCTGGCGACATGCTCTGTTCACAGGTCTGAAAACCAGCGAGGAAAAGTTACGACAGCTCGCCGATGAGAAAAGATCCCAGAGGAAGATGATGCAGTTCCAACCAAGACCTGACTCAATCTTCAAGTGCAGTAACTGTAGCAAGGATTGCCACTCCCGTGTGGTGCTTTATAGCCACAGAAGACGCTGCACAACTACAAACTGGGACATCTTTCATGGGCGCATTTCCATCGTCTCTCGAGACTAACGGAAGCCAACAAAAAATGTTGTTGACCATAATATTGAAGAGTGTAGGGCTTATAACACTTCCTTGTGGGGTTCCATTATCCAGTGTGTATGTCGTCGAGTATGCATCTTCAATTCGAGCTTTGATTTTTCTTCATGTAAGAAAGTTTAAAATCCATCGGTGCATCCATCGTGTTATCCCATATTGGTTGAGTTTGGCTATGAGTCCTTTAGTCTAGACTAGGTCGACGGCCTTTTCGAGGTCTAAAAATATGGCTATTAGATGTCGGTTCTTTTTTTGCTTTGCGTTGAATGATACTTTTATGTTAACTTCTATTCCTAAATCCGCTTTGATTTTCTGACAGTAAGTTGTGGATTTTTTCCAAATGGTGTCGGATTCTCTTGCTGATCATCGTTTCCATGATTTTGCAAATGGCATTTGTTAGAGAGATTGGGCGATATGAAGAGGCCCTTTTGGGTTCTTTGCAGGTTTCGGAATAGCGATGACAAATGCTTGTTTCCAGGCAGTGGGAATTTGTTATGTGCTTCAGATAATGTTGATTAGGATAACTATTATCTGCATGTTGATTGGTAGTTGCTTGTAAATTTCATAACCCATGTTGTATTCCCCAGGTGAGGTAGATTTCTACGCTTTCTAAATAGTTTTAGCTTTACTCTATGGATGAAATTCTAAACGAACTTGGATTTAAGGTTAAAGTTCGAGTCACTGCGTCTAAAAATACATACACGTGGACGTCAAAAATGACACATATGTAGTTCGGATTTGGGCATGTGATACGGAAATACGGACAGAACAGTTTTATGGATCGCCAGATCAAGCATGTAAGATTAAATAAGTATGTAACATATGAGAGTCTGGCTTTAAATACTCGCAATCTTCGTGTTTGCAAAGCTAATGAAAGCACTGAGTATTTTAATTTCTCTCTACAGATTTATAACTTTCGAAATGTTATAAGCCTTTTTTAAAATTAAATTTCCTATGTGATCTTTAAGCTAATGTCCACAACTACTACAAAGTTCTACTTTTCATTCACTAAATAACAATTTGCTATATTATTCATTTAGCAAAGACATCCTAACGTAACGAATTTTGCAGAAATGCAAAGCAAAGTTAAATTAGTGTAATATTTTTGTTCTAGCTATTTTAGTTCTAAACGTATTGCTGCAAAGTTAGCCAATCATTTTCTAACTAGATATCAATTTTATAAATAGGTACAGTTATTTACTCAGATGTTGCTTTCAAGGTTATCTTATACTGCTTTCAAGGGCATCGTCATGACCGACTAGAAGGAGTGACAACAGCAGATATATCCCTAGGTCCGGGTCCGTATGGAGCCCGGGCAGAACAACACTTTATAATTTTATAAAAGACAAAGTTTGTTTGAACAAGAACTAGGATATGTCAGGGTGCTTCTTAGCCCAGAGACCGTGATCACTCTCTACGGCCCTGGGAATCTTATGTTGCTTTCAATGGCATCTTATTTACAATAAACTGGTAGCATCTAAATATTTTTATTCCTTAACATATTTTCTCGTGGGATCTCTGAATCGGAAAGTTAAATGAGTGCCATCCTTCATTCGGGATGAAAGCACACTGATATTTGCTGCACTTTGTTTCTAGGGTTTGCTTTGGTTCAATCGACCAAAAGACGCACACAGCATCATCTAAACTTGCAGTAGTTCAACATCATGATGTTTTCTTTACGTTGTAATTATGATACAGGTAGTTTTTCCTTACATTGTAATTATGATACAGGTAGTTTTTTTAGGTTGCAATTATGATACAGGTAGTTTTTCTTTACATTGTAATTATGATACAGGTAGATATTTTACGTTGTAAGTATGATACAGGTAGTTTTTCTTTACGTTGTAATTATGATACAGGTAGTTATTTTACGTTGTAATTATGATACAGGTAGCTTTTCTTTACGTTGTAAGTATGATACAGGTAGTTTTTCTTTACGTTGTAAGTATGATACATGTAGTTATTTTACGTTGTAATTATGATACATGTAGTTTTTCTTTACGTTGTAATTATGATACAGGTAGTTATTTTACGTTGTAATTATGATACAGGTAGCGTTATTTTGCCGATAATGTATCATAAATGTGCAGCTTTGATAGAACATATTTATATCTGGTGAGGTTCACATGGTGCACTATGCCTAGCAATCATCGAACACATTACCATGATAAAATAGACATTCTTATTTCAAGAATATTGTTTCCTAAGACGCGTTTCATATTAATTTTCCAGGAGAATTATAATTTGTTTTGGGCTGTTTTCATGCTTGCTTGCCTTCAAACAAACCGAGAAACGTTGATACGATACCTTGACAACCATACACCTGGTGTATAATGAAATATAACAATGATTAATCAGACAGATATTCATGCATGTCGTTATGCCAGTTATATTAATCTACTTAACAAATTATTTTTCAACTACACCTCTCTCTCTCTCTCTCTCTCTCTCTCTCTCTCTCTCTCTCTCTCTCTCTCTCTCTCTCGCACGACTGATCGAAAAAAGAACATCTACATTCAAATTAGTTATATTGACATTAACACGCTCTATATATATATATATATATATATATATATATATATATATATATATATATATATACATATACATATATATATATATATATATATATATATATATATATATATATATATATATATATATATATATATATATATATATATATATATACATATATATATATATATATATATATATATATATATATATATATATATATATATATATATATATATATATATATATATATATATATATATATATATATATTCCATAGCAAATTATGCAAGAGGGATAAATCCGTGTAAAGGCTTTTGTAATTTGAGAGGCTTAGTGAATTAGTAAATGCAAACGTTTTGCATATCAAGGATAAAAAGATCATTTTTTTTCTTTTAATTTGGATAAGAACGGTTTAAAAGTATTCTACTTAGTCCTTTCTTATACATGATATATTTTATTACTCGGGTTTGATGAACGTGATGCTTTCATATCTATAAGTAGAAAGGAAAATTTTAAACCGTGTACTGCATCCTTACTTTTACGTAGATTCAAGTTGTTGTTAGTAAGATCAGAATTAGTTAGTCTAAAGATATTAGTGTTGAGATTTGAATGATACATCTGCAAATAATCTATTAAAAAAATGGATTCTACACGAAGGAGTTGTTTTCCCTTTGCCGTCATTTTAATGACTGTCAAAGCTTTTCTACGAACACTGCAAAACTCAAATTAATTTTTGTCATGTATACTTTATTATTTTTTCCACAAAAATAAGACGCCAATAAAATACACTTTGCATACTGATTATAACGTCAGCTGTTGGTTGTAAAATCAGCTTCGTTTATTATCATTCTACATTTTTAAGAATTTAATGCTTTTTTTTCGAAAACCATTTTATTCAAAGTGTCGGGTTTGTAATTGATGGGTTTTATGTACCATACATGGAAAATGACGCTTCGTCGAAGTGTCCATTAACGTTCTATATGAGTGTAACTAAATCGAGGTCTTGAAGAAGCTAAAGGGGCTTTCAAACAATCTCAATTACATCTCAAGATGAATAATTGTGCTGAAAGAAATATTGTTATGTATATCGATATTTTTGTAACTCTTTATATATGGTTGTGTATATATTATGTATAGTTATTATTAAATTATTCATTTATGGTCACGATATCAGAGAGTTAATTTTTATACGCGGGTAAAAAAAGCGTAGATTACGTAGAATCTATAAATAGCGTTTGACATAGGTTTACGACATATAACAAAATATTAAAAATAATACCTATTTACTAATTTGGGGTTATTTCCCATTGAATGTTTAGGTCAGATGGATTCATAGAAGAATTAAGTTCTCATTGGACGGGTAAGGTCACATGAATATGTATTTTGAAATTATATACTGAGTAAGAAAATCTGTCACGTGTGTGTGTGTGTGTGTGTGTGTGTGTGTGTGTGTGTGTGTGTGTGTGTGTGTGTGTGTGATTTACATTCTAACATAGCTTTAACAAGTTTTCAGTCATATTGCTACGATGTCTGCAATGTGACAGTTTATAGTGATGTATAGTACTAGGGAATCCAGCCAAATACATGTGGCATTATGTCCCACCCAGTCTCATTATCCTGACACCAGACCGAGCAGTCCTAACACTAACCTCTTAATGCTTAGCGCCAGCGAGGCAGCTGTACGTTCCATTTTTTAAGTCTTTGGTTTGATTCGACCGGAATTCGAATTCGCGACCTTCCGCATCTGAGGTGATCTCTTTAACCACTAGGCCACCGGTGAGGTTCAATTGGGGGTATGTTGTAATAACAGACTCTTGAAATTTTATATCATGAGAGACCTTACCAATCAGATACATTCCTATTTTGATTTCATTCTTATTTCGGATTCTTCTTTGATATTTTGAAATCAGTCTGCAGTTGTTTATGATGTTGTGTTTAGATAATTTGAGAAGAGACATTGGTTTGGATTATTCATTTAAATTACAAAGTGCTCATCGGACTTGAATATTAATATAAGGCTATTGTTAATTATTTAAAATAGTTGTTGTCATTCAATGATCTGAAAATCATTGCGAACATTAAATTGTTTTGGAACTGAATATAACTTTCTTATGACTGTTGTGGATATACTTCTAAGTTCCGTTTATATTTATTTTTTTAATTTTTATAATTTAATTATTTGTTAAGTTTAACAAAACTTGTTGCTTTTGCTGCTTAAGGTTACTTTGTTTATGATCATACAGTTAAAACAATATGTATAATTGCTAATTCAGAAAAAGTTCTTACAAACCAATATTAGCTGATGAAGCCGAAACAGGCAACACGAAGTTTGTGAATAGCTCGTAAACTTCCGATAGCTTTTTATTTTTCAGTGCGTGTAAATGTGTTTCTATATCTGACCAATGTGAATGTGAAAAAAACCCCAAGAAAATATGTCGCGTCTATGTCCATATCGTATTATTTGGAACACCTCTCCATTAAACGACTCAGAAGATATCTCCACCTTAAAAATATGAATGATACTATATAATCAGCTTTCGGTATATATATATATATATATATATATATATATATATATATATATATATATATATATATATATATATATATATATATATATATATATATATATATATATATATATATATATATATATATATATATATATATCTATACATATATATATATATATATATATATATATATATATATATATATATATATATATATATATATCCATCCATCCATCCATCCATCCATCCATCCATCCATCCATACATACATACATACATACATACATACATACATACATACATACATACATACATACATACATACATACATACATACATACATACATACATACATACATACATACATACATACATACATACATACATACATACATACATACATACATACATACATACATACATACATACATACATACATACATACATACATACATACTTTATTTTCGAAGAACAGAAGAATAATACTGCACACTCGCTACCATTTTCAGTAATTTAGGTATATATATATATATATATTTATATATCCATCCATCCATCCATCCATCCATCCATCCATCCATACATACATACATACATACATACATACATACATACATACATACATACATACATACATACATACATACATACATACATACATACATACATACATACATACATACATACATACATACATACATACATACATACATACATACATACATACTTTATTTTCGAAGAACAGAAGAATAATACTGCACACTCGCTACCATTTTCAGTAATTTAGGTGTCAGAGATATAAAAAGAGTGTATGTTTACGAATACTTTATCCTAACTTGATACATGCTACATGATTACAAGATACCTACTGCATTACGTGTTTTACAAGATTAATTAATTTATTATTGCCCAATACGTCAAACTGCGGAAAGGTATATGTTTAACTCTAAGTGAAAAGACAGCGGTTCATCTGTAAAACTTCATGTTAGGTTTCGTAAAATTGGTAACAGGATCTTGTTGAAAGAATGAATTCAAATCAAAAGAGAAAAGGGTTTATCCTATTTTTCCACCTCTGTTATACCACAATTCCACCTATGTTATATCACATTTCCACCTCTGTTATATGTTATACCTTATTCCCACCTGTAATACATTGTTTCTACCTCCGTTAGTTCACCTGCGCCTAAGATGCTATCCGATTGAAATGTTTGCATAATGGATTAGTATGTTACATTAAGGAATCACAGAGGCCAAACTAACACATTACTCTCCTAAGGTTGTATTACCAAAGAAAGTTATATAATTTTCTTGTCTCCTTCATTGATAAGCTTTTTCAAAATATATTATATGGGAAATAAGAATGATATATTTTTTAACAATTTCTCTGGAACGGCTTGTGTCAGGAGCATTTTTGCTTAGATTTTACCAAAGTTCTTGTCCAATAATTGTATCCCTAATCTTTACTGTGTCCTTTACGATCTTTCTGTTTATGAAATAATGCGGAGTTGTCTGAGAGCTTTAAATTTTGATATTAATTCATGGGAATTCAAGTTAAGTAAATACACAGTCGTAATGTCTAGTTTCAGACGTAATCCGTCTTTCCACTTTTCCTTCCAAATAAAAATAATAAACCCAAACATTGTCCCTCCCCTAGAGTAAGCACTCGCGCACACAAGAACAAGCTCTGGCTCATTCCCACCTATCCGTGCAAGCTCTAGCATAAAACTGGGCAAGCACTGGCCCACCTCTCCCTGCATGTTCTGGCACACATCTGGGCAAGCACTGGCCCACCTCTCCCTGAAAGTTCTGGCACACATCATGGCAAGCACTGGCCCACCTCTCCCTGCAAGTTCTGGCACACATCATGGCAAGCACTGGCCCACCTCTCCCTGCAACTTCTGGCACACATTTGAGCAAGTTCTGGCACGCATCTGGGCAAGCACTGGCCCACCGGACAAGCAAACAAAGAAAGGCAACGAGTAACAAATTCACCTCTTAAGAAGGTGTTTCTGTCGTAACTCCAAGCCACAAGGCTCACAACTGTGTGGAATCCTGCATATAACAAGCCTGTGTAATACAAAAATTCACTATCATAAGCCCTTCTCCATCTCTCCTTTTTTGCCACCTTAAACTCATACTAACACAAGAGGACTAAAACATGTTCAAGGAAAACATACTAGCAAACACCTGGATGGAATCCTAGCAACAGCAAGCCTGTGTTGTTGACAGCTTTTCCATCAAGAATCCCCTTCCCCCACCCTCCTCTTCCTTCTTTACCCCTCTTCTTTATCTATACGAGAGGCACGTCTTTGGTAATCGAAGGCCTTATTCGATTACACCTCTAAATATAACTACCTTGATCCTTTGGACTCACTGCCATCAAAAACAATAACTAAGACTAACGATGCGTGACCCCAAAATCACACCCAACTTATTGGTATAATTTTGACAATGGAAGTACGCTTAGTACACAAAATTATGTTAATAATGTAAGTTATGTTTTAGATGAAAAGAATCTTGAGAGCTTATCCTAGTTGCAAATGATAAAAAGAATACACTGTTTTAATGATGGAATTTTATTCCTTTAACAGTTTTGATTTTGGAACACTCAGTACTAAACTTAGCACCTGACTCTTTGGTGCGGAATTGAAAACACGTCTCAAACACATGCTGGTCCAGAAAGTGCCGCGGCTCATACTCTTTCCTCTACACAGAAGCTGACATCTATCTTTAATCTTTACTGATAAATATAGGTTTGATAATGGGCATTCAGAAATTTCGTTATTGATTTTTTGATATCATTGTGCTTGCTGAATTAGTACTGTGATCAGGTGCGGTGTTATTTAGGAGGGGGTAATGGGACTATAAGTCTATATGTCACATAGCTGAATTTAGACCGACTTCGAACACCTAATATAATTTGACCCATTGACTGACTAACTCGTACCACATGATTGAAACTTAGATTCGTTAAGGTTTCTGACGGTGTAAGGGAGTATTCCTAGGAGATCTCATGCCACATCAGGATGAGTTAGTACAGTCGCCGAAGAATCAGTGCCCTTGATGATTACGTCATGTCAACTTGAATGATGTTAGACCAACATGCCTTGAGATCAAAATGATCTTCTGTACTGGTATAAAACTTGATGTCACTTAATTTTATTTGACTGAAGTTGTTATACCAAATACAGAGTGAAAAATCCCTTTGATAACAGCGATATTTCTTGATCACCTACTTTGTAACAAAGGAAGCGAATTTGTTGACTAGTCTGGCGCGTTCTAGGGTCGGGCACTAGTCACTAAACCCAGCTTGGTGGATACAGATTCAATCGGAACAAACGAAAACTCGCTATTGCCCTCTCTCTCTCTCTCTCTCTCTCTCTCTCTCTCTCTCTCTCTCTCTCTCTCTCTCTCTCTCTCTCTCTCTCTCTCTCTCTCTCTCTCTCTCTCTCTGCGTTTGTGTAACTGCGAGTAAGAAGATGTTAAACTAAACCAATAAGAGACATGAAGATTTTTGAAGAAAGTAGGATGAAAACAATGCATGTGCTTCTGTGTAATGTGTCCTTTATTCTTCTCAATACAAGCTATTTTCGGTTAAGCAAGAAAAATGAGGCAAAGATTAAGAAGCTAATCTCGAGGCGCACATGCATTCCATTCTGTGCAATGTATTATATTATATTTACTGGTATTAATATTTATAAATCAGGCGAATAAAGAAAGAAATGAGTTTGTGGCTGATAAGTTATCTTGCAAATGTTTACTTAAGTGCAAGGTATTCATCTCTAATAGTTTGAAAAGAAGGGGTATCAACACTATGTGGGATATCTGCATAGCTATATTATCAAAATGTTTATCACTTTTCTTTCTCACCCCTGCTGACCTTATCTTGTCATCAACAGGTATGCAACTAATGTAAACATTAATTGAATTTCACATGCAGAGCGATAATGGCTCGTTTTCTTCAACGACGGTTTATCGTAGACTTAGGAAAGAAATTTAAACTGCGGACTGTAATAAATAGGAGCTAAAGGGACACGTTAATATCGCAAAAGTTGTGTAACTTGACAGATGGTTTGAGTTTGCATGTCAGTTATATCATTTAAGTTAAAAATATGTGCAGTATATGATATATTTTTCCTGTTATTTTTTATCTTTCAGAGATAATTATGATGAAAGATAAACCACGCTAATGTGTGTGTGTGTGTGTGTGTGTGTGTGTGTGTGTGTGTGTGTTTAACACACTTAAACACCTTTCTGATGATGTCATTGTTAAACTGCTGAGCACGAACTGCACACGATAATAATAAAATAATAATACTCACTTTAAGTTTGCAGTTTTAATAACTTTTCGCATGCAGCATGCTGACATTAAGCATTTTGTGTTGTCTACAAGCAGTGCTGATTAGTGATCCAATATCAAAGAAATTTATCCTATTAAAAATGTTTCTTTTCCATTAGACAACAAATTACGCTTCCAGAATGTTAACACAGGAATATTCGTTAATCTTTAAATCCCATTAAGAAATTAGTTATATACCTCGTCGTTCATTAACCAGCATTTTGTTAATTTTGAAGGGAATTAGATTGGGCTTGCTGACATATTCCAAAGCAGATATACTCATTTAAACATACTGCTTTGCCTACATTACATAATTACATCATGGACAAAGACAGTAATTTTCTACGTGCATTATGTTTGATTTTAAAGGCTATAGGTTCAACTCTAAACTCTGTAAAGTGTAATCTTGCACATTGATGTAAAATAATATACTATCAGGACCAATATTTGAATTTTTTCATTTTAATTTACTTAAATATTGTTCATGTCCAAATAAATCTCGTTTTAAAAAAGAAAATTAATATCCATAAAATTATCGTGGATTAAATCTCATTCAAAACTAATTTTCCCAACCATGAAAATCTGTAAACCTTAATTTTGCTATTTATTAATCTTTATCTGGACGATCCGTTAAATTATTTTGTTGAAAATTTTACCTTGACTTTAAATGCAGGAGTTTTGTCAGGAATATAATCTGTAAAAAATCTTTCATCGTTTCAGAATATACTTAACAGTACTTTCATCAAGTAAGTTTTCTGTGTAGAAACAAGAAACGTTCCTCTATACATTGAAAATGGGGGCACAACGATAGCTCTAAAATTCGTTTCGGTTCAGGAATATATGACATTTTTATAGCTATCCTTTCCATTCCAAAATCTATTCAAGCAGTGTCAAATTCAAGCTTGTAATTGATGTGAACTCCATATTCTTAATGAATATTGACGCTTCGTTTTAAAGGTAGTTAACGTTAAATTAGGAAAATTATTAAATCAAGGGCTTTAGCGCGGCTCAGAATGACCCAGTTCTCATTCCAAAACGAGTAAAGCTTGAAGTACAAGTAATTTGAGATGCGTTGACTACAGAACTTAATTTTGGAGCAAAGTAGCTTAAGAAAGAGGACGACACGAGATTTTACAAAAGATTCAAGGAACACATAAAACAGTCATAATCCATCTGGTTGAGTATTTACCAGGTGGCAACATCTCTTTTGCCATCTCTTTCATTAATATTTAAGTAAAGGTGTATAATTATTTAGGCTCGTTTGAGCGTCTCCGCAGTAATGATTTTATACACGGTTAACGCACAAGAGATTCTTTGGATTAGACGATTCGGGTTTTTAAGGGGAAAATAGTATATGAAGACAATAAAAACTGTTCGGAAATCAATTTATTCCTTTTTGTATGCTCTATAATCCAAGTTAACCATTATTATAACTTCTAAATCCCAAATAATTTTAAGTAAACTTCTAACACATTCATGTATCAAAACTCCTAAGTTTATATTTTGTTACGAATATGTAATCTGGTTACTTTGTGTTAGTTTTAAATTCATTTTTTCATAGATTTGTTTCATTATATTTTATTGTAATGATTTTTTAAAATAAAAAATATAGTCTAATTTCAACGTAAAAGGTTTTACATTATCATTATTTTTAGCTCACTTTGGTTCATAGATCTTGTAAACATCGGGTGAATACGATTGGCTTTTACCAAGGTCATTTTCTTCCCACGTGTTAGTTGAGTTGTAAACAAAGCTTTCTTTTGTATTTCCAGTGTGAGAATTTCATTCCTAGATAGGACTATGCTAGCGTACTTGACAAATGACATCTTTTTATTGTTCGGTTTGAAGATTAAATGATCATTTGACCCATCACAAGTGTCGAAATGACGTTTACTTGTGTCTTAGTGAAATCTATATAGTTGTATTCTTACACCTCAGAGCTCACTGTGTTCTTCTTTGTTGATGCCATCTTGCTTTGAAGTTCATCTATTTTGTTGGAATTTAATAATTCATTCTCTAGAAAATTACACAAGTGCTTCATATTTATAAAATTTCTGGAAGAAAAATATTCAATAGAAATTTATTATGGAATTCTAAACAGAACATTATTAGTTTTTTTTTTTTTAAGGAGGAATTGTTGCCGTTTGTAGAACTATCTCATCTGACGCCATCGCTTTCCATATTGAAACCTCATTTTGATTTGAACCTGGATTTTGTGATAGGACTTATAATTTTGAATTCTAAGATTAATTGTGGACTATATTCACAAACCTTAAGTAATATTTCATATTTTTATTGTGTTTTCTAGGAAAAAAATTATTTTTGTTAAAATTTATAAAGCTTGTTGACTTCACTCTTTTTTTTTGTTACCTGTGTACGAGCCTACACGTAACAATTTTAATAAAGGTACAAATCGTCTAATTTTCTCATTTTTTTAATGAAGTCTTATATTTCGTACGTATCAACATGTACTTCAAAGACACGGACTGTTTTTCAGAAAGAACACTGAAGACAATCTGGGAAAATACTTTTGATCGAGAACTGTATGAACAATTGACGTATGTATTATAGTTTAGTAGAAAGTGCAGAGAAGGAATATTTTCTCTAGCTTATTTTAGTATACAAGTGGATGATTGTAAAGTCAGAAATTAAAACTCACGCAAGCTGATGTTAGCACAATTAATGAACGGCACATCTGTGCAAATTGCCTGTTTAGCTTCGTATGAAGAAGCTGAAAAGCTTTTCTATATCCTGCATAAAAAACCGAAACGTTTCTGGTACTAGTGTCGAACATACAATTCTTGTCCCCGTTTATTTTTATTTACTATAAGAAAAAAAAAACACTACCTTATGATTTACTTTCCATGCTAGGCCCAATTCAAATGAAGGAAACTTTAAAAAATATTTACTTTATTTGTATATAAATATTGACTAATAATATCCATTGAACCCCGTAAAAGAAATTTGTTACCATTCTGTCCATTAACAGCTCTTGCTACTTAGATAATAGCGATCCAAACCTGATCTTTGCAAGATATGTTCCTGACACCGTTTTCTAAATGGCGGGGAGGAAATTGAGTCCTTCACCTCTTAAAAATGTGAAAGCTTGCTCTACTTTCCAGAGGATTAAAAAAAATAATTCTCATCACATAAATTTCATTTAATGTTTAGAGTGTCTGACGTTTGGTGTGTACAAAACGAAGTAAACGGAAGTCAGATGAAATCGTGATGTCAAATTAACAGTTGATCCGTCTATTTCAAAGTTAATTAGTAATCCCCTTCGTAAACGACGAGGGGGTTAGGTTGGTGGTGTGGGTTGAGAAATAGCGCGTTCGTTTATTTATTGGTGTGTTCATTAATTCCTTACTAGTTCGTTACACCGTCAATATGTTGGGTTATATTTCACCTATATCCATAACAATTGGTGCTTAGCTGCATATTAACTAGTGTAACTCATTCATGCAAAATGCAAAAAATGAAGTCGAGGTGACCTAATTTTCAAGTGTCTAAAATAAGTCCAGGTGACATAATTTTCAAGTGGCCAAAATAAAGTCGAGGTGACCTAATTTTCAAATGGTTAAAATAAAGTCGGTGACCTAATTTTCAAGCTTGAGGGACTCTTGTATTTTCTGCTTTCCGTTTGTTACAAGCTTTATATCTTGGACTTTATTCACTTATACACATTAAAATTTATACGCGAATACATCTTAGTGATCATATAAAAGTAAGACCACTGTCTCTAACTATTTACTTGTAAGTGGATTTTACATTTTCAGTTCCATACCATCTCAGTATCATGTACTCTATTTTTCCATTATTCATGAAACTGGACTCAAGAAGGTAACTCTACTTTACAATATCTGCTGCTTTATTTTAACGATATAATGACATGAAACTAAGAAACGTTCGTTACATCATGATAATTTTGAACCCTTCATCAACAACACTCATTAATATTTAATTGTGAATAAATCACAAGGTCTAGGTAGCAGTCTAGCTTTTGTAGCGCTGATATATGTTCCGTCCTTTGTTCAGAGCCTTCAAAATTTAAGATCAAAGAAAGCCACCATAGTACTCAAACAATAACGCAATGTTTCCAGTAAGACAACATGCAACTCAAGAGGCCGAAAATCATACTCCTTCTTCCAGAGAATTCACTCATCTACAAGTCAAATAAATCATAACTTTTTTTTTTTGTAGTGAATCCATGATTCCTCTGTGCAAGCGTATATTGGCTAATGCCTGCTTTTCCACTCTACAGGAAATCAACCAGGATGAGAACACTATATACAATACACAATAACCATGATAAAGGTTTCACAAGACCAAGATAATCACCAACAAGACAAAAAGACACATATATTCAACAAATATATACTTATAGTCAACACTCAGACCTATATAATTTCTTATATAAACAACTTAGAAATATTAAATTCCTTGTAATTTTCATTACCTACAATCACAACGACGTTACCTACAATCACAATGACAGTACCTACAATCACAGCGACAGTACCTACAATCACAACGACAGTACCTACAATCACAACGACAGTACAATCACAACGACAATACAATCACAACGACAGTACAACCACAACGACAGTACCTACAATCAGAACGACAGTACCTACAATCACAACGACAGTTACAGTTACAACGACAGTACCTACAATCACAATGACAGTACAATCACAACGACAGTACCTACAATCATAATGACAGTACAATCACTACGACAGTACCTACAATCACAACGACAGTAGCTACAATCACAATGACAGTACCTACAATCACAATGACAGTACAATCACAACGACAGTACCTACAATCATAATGACAGTACAATCACTACGACAGTACCTACAATCACAACGACAGTAACTACAATCACAATGACAGTACCTACAATCACAACGACAGTACATACAATCACAATGACAGTACAATCACAACGACAGTACCTACAATCACAACGACCGTACCTACAATCACAATGACAGTACCTACAATCTCAATGACAGTACCTACAATCACAACGACAGTACAATCACAACGACAATACAATCACAACGACAGTACAATCACATCGACAGTACCTACAATCAGAACGACAGTACCTACAATCACAACGACAGTACCTACAATCACAATGACAGTACCTACAATCACAATGACAGTACAATCACAACGACAGTACCTACAATCATAATGACAGTACAATCACAACAACAGTACCTACAATCACAAAGACAGTAACTACAATCACAACGACAGTACCTACAATCACAACGACAGTACATACAATCACAATGACAGTACAATCACAACGACAGTACCTACAATCATAATGACAGTACAATCACAACGACAGTACAATCACAACGACAGTACCTACAATCACAACGACAGTACCTACAATCACAACGACAGTACCTACAATCACAATGACAGTACCTACAATCACAATGACAGTACCTACAATCACAATGACAATACAATCACAACGACAGTACCTACAATCACAACGACAGTACCTACAATCACAATGACAGTACAATCACAACGACAGTACCTACAATCACAACGACAGTCCCTACAATCACAATGACAATACAATCACAACGACAGTACCTACAATCACAACGATAGTCCCTACAATCACAACGACAGTACCTACAATCACAACGACAGTACCTACAATAATAATGACAGTACAATCACAACGATAGTACAAACACAACGACAGTACCTACAATCACAACAACAGTACCTACAATCACAACGACAGTACCTACAATCACAATGACAGTACCTACAATCACAATGACAGTACCTACAATCACAATGACAATACAATCACAGCGACAGTACCTACAATCACAACGACAGTACCTACAATCACAATGACAGTACAATCACAACGACAGTACCTACAATCATAATGACAGTACAATCACTACGACAGTACCTACAATCACAACGACAGTAACTACAATCACAATGACAGTACCTACAATCACAACGACAGTACATACAATCACAATGACAGTACAATCACAACGACAGTACATACAATCATAATGACAGTACAATCACAACGACAGTACAATCACAACGACAGTACCTACAATCACAACGACAGTACCTACAATCACAATGACAGTACCTACAATCTCAATGACAGTACCTACAATCACAACGACAGTACAATCACAACGACAATACAATCACAACGACAGTACAATCACATCGACAGTACCTACAATCACAACAACAGTACCTACAATCACAACGACAGTACCTACAATCACAATGACAGTACCTACAATCACAATGACAGTACCTACAATCACAATGACAATACAATCACAGCGACAGTACCTACAATCACAACGACAGTACCTACAATCACAATGACAGTACAATCACAACGACAGTACCTACAATCATAACGACAGTATCTACAATCACAACGACAGTATCTACAATCACAACGACAGTACCTACAATCACAACGACAGTACCTACAATCACAATGACAATACAATCACAGCGACAGTACCTACAATCACAACGACAGTACCTACAATCACAATGACAGTACAATCACAACGACAGTACCTACAATCACAACAACAGTACCTACAATCACAACGACAGTACCTACAATCACAATGACAGTACCTACAATCACAATGACAATACAATCACAACGACAGTACCTACAATCACAACGACAGTATCTACAATCACAACGACAGTACCTACAATCACAATGACAATACAATCACAACGACAGTACCTACAATCACAATGACAATACAATCACAACGACAGTACCTACAATCACAAAGACAGTAACTACAATCACAACGACAGTACCTACAATCACAACGACAGTACCTACAATCACAATGACAATACAATCACAACGACAGTACAATCACAACGACAGTACAATCACAACGACAGTACAATCACAACGACAGTACAATCACAACGACAGTACAATCACAATGACAGTACAATCACAACGACAGTACAATCACAACGACAGTACAATCACAACGACAGTACCTACAATCACAACGACAGTACCTACAATCACAATGACAATACAATCACAACGACAGTACCTACAATCATAATGACAGTCCCTACAATCACAACGACAGTACCTACAATCACAACGACAGTACCTACAATCACAACGACAGTACCTACAATCACAATGACAATACAATCACAACGACAGTACCTACAATCACAACGACAGTACCTACAATCACAACGACAGTACCTACAATCACAATGACAATACAATCACAACGACAGTACCTACAATCACAACGACAGTACCTACAATCACAACGACAGTACCTACAATCACAACGACAGTACCTACAATCACAACGACAGTACCTACAATCACAATGACAATACAATCACAACGACAGTACCTACAATCACAACGACAGTACCTACAATCACAACGACAGTACCTACAATCACAACGACAGTACCTACGATCACAATGACAATACAATCACAACGACAGTACCTACAATCACAATGACAATACAATCACAACGACAGTACATACAATCACAATGACAATACAATCACAACGACAGTACATACAATCACAATGACAATACAATCACAACGACAGTACCTACAATCACAAAGACAGTAACTACAATCACAACGACAGTACCTACAATCACTACGACAGTACCTACAATCACAACGACAGTACCTACAATCACAATGACAGTACAATCACAACGACAGTACCTACAATCACTACGACAGTACCTACAATCACAACGACAGTACCTACAATCACAACGACAGTACCTACAATCACAATGACAGTACAATCACAACGACAGTACCTACAATCACTACGACAGTACCTACAATCACAACGACAGTACCTACAATCACAACGACAGTACCTACAATCACAATGACAGTACAATCACAACGACAGTACCTACAATCATAATGACAGTACCTACAATCATAATGACAGTACCTACAATCACAACGACAGTACCTACAATCATAATGACAGTACAATCACTACGACAGTACCTACAATCACAACGACAGTACCTACAATCACAACGACAGTACCTACAATCACAATGACAGTACAATCACAACGACAGTACCTACAATCACAAAGACAGTACCTACAATCACAATGACAGTACCTACAATCACAACGACAGTACCTACAATCACAACGACAGTACCTACAATCACAATGACAATACAATCACAACGACAGTACATACAATCACAATGACAATACAATCACAACGACAGTACCTACAATCACAACGACAGTACCTACGATCACAATGACAATACAATCACAACGACAGTACCTACAATCACAACGACAGTACCTACAATCACAACGACAGTACAATCACAACGACAGTACCTACAATCACAACGACAGTACCTACAATCACAATGACAATACAATCACAACGACAGTACAATCACAACGACAGTACCTACAATCACAACGACAGTACAATCACAACGACAGTACCTACAATCACAACGACAGTACCTACAATCACAATGACAATACAATCACAACGACAGTACCTACAATCACAATGACAGTACAATCACAACGACAGTACCTACAATCACAACAACAGTACCTACAATCACAACGACAGTACCTACAATCACAATGACAGTACCTACAATCACAATGACAATACAATCACAACGACAGTACCTACAATCACAACGACAGTATCTACAATCACAACGACAGTACCTACAATCACAATGACAATACAATCACAACGACAGTACCTACAATCACAATGACAATACAATCACAACGACAGTACCTACAATCACAAAGACAGTAACTACAATCACAACGACAGTACCTACAATCACAACGACAGTACCTACAATCACAATGACAATACAATCACAACGACAGTACCTACAATCATAATGACAGTACAATCACAACGACAGTACAATCACAACGACAGTACAATCACAACGACAGTACAATCACAACGACAGTACAATCACAACGACAGTACAATCACAACGACAGTACAATCACAATGACAGTACAATCACAACGACAGTACAATCACAACGACAGTACAATCACAACGACAGTACGTACAATCACAACGACAGTACCTACAATCCCAATGACAATACAATCACAACGACAGTACCTACAATCATAATGACAGTCCCTACAATCACAACGACAGTACCTACAATCACAACGACAGTACCTACAATCACAACGACAGTACCTACAATCTCAATGACAATACAATCACAACGACAGTACCTACAATCACAACGACAGTACCTACAATCACAACGACAGTACCTACAATCACAATGACAATACAATCACAACGACAGTACCTACAATCACAACGACAGTACCTACAATCACAACGACAGTACCTACAATCACAACGACAGTACCTACAATCACAATGACAATACAATCACAACGACAGTACCTACAATCACAACGACAGTACCTACAATCACAACGACAGTACCTACAATCACAACGACAGTACCTACAATCACAATGACAATACAATCACAACGACAGTACCTACAATCACAATGACAATACAATCACAACGACAGTACATACAATCACAATGACAATACAATCACAACGACAGTACATACAATCACAATGACAATACAATCACAACGACAGTACCTACAATCACAAAGACAGTAACTACAATCACAACGACAGTACCTACAATCACTACGACAGTACCTACAATCACAACGACAGTACCTACAATCACAATGACAGTACAATCACAACGACAGTACCTACAATCACTACGACAGTACCTACAATCACAACGACAGTACCTACAATCACAACGACAGTACCTACAATCACAATGACAGTACAATCACAACGACAGTACCTACAATCACTACGACAGTACCTACAATCACAACGACAGTACCTACAATCACAACGACAGTACCTACAATCACAATGACAGTACAATCACAACGACAGTACCTACAATCATAATGACAGTACCTACAATCATAATGACAGTACCTACAATCACAACGACAGTACCTACAATCATAATGACAGTACAATCACTACGACAGTACCTACAATCACAACGACAGTACCTACAATCACAACGACAGTACCTACAATCACAATGACAGTACAATCACAACGACAGTACCTACAATCACAACGACAGTACCTACAATCACAATGACAGTACCTACAATCACAACGACAGTACCTACAATCACAACGACAGTACCTACAATCACAATGACAATACAATCACAACGACAGTACATACAATCACAATGACAATACAATCACAACGACAGTACCTACAATCACAACGACAGTACCTACAATCACAATGACAATACAATCACAACGACAGTACCTACAATCACAACGACAGTACCTACAATCACAACGACAGTACAATCACAACGACAGTACCTACAATCACAACGACAGTACCTACAATCACAATGACAATACAATCACAACGACAGTACAATCACAACGACAGTACCTACAATCACAACGACAGTACAATCACAACGACAGTACCTACAATCACAACGACAGTACCTACAATCACAATGACAATACAATCACAACGACAGTACATACAATCACAATGACAATACAATCACAACGACAGTACCTACAATCACAATGACAATACAATCACAACGACAGTACATACAATCACAATGACAATACAATCACAACGACAGTACCTACAATCACAACGACAGTACCTACAATCACAACGACAGTACCTACAATCACAACGACAGTATCTACAATCACAACGACAGTATCTACAATCACAACGACAATACAATCACAACGACAGTACCTTAAATCACAATGACAGTACCTACAATCACAACGACAGTACCTACAATCACAACGACAGTTACAGTTACAACGACAGTACAATCACAAGGACAAAACAGCAGTGAAAACAGCTATAAACACTGTTGATTAATCTGATAATTTAAAAGATAGAAATAAAGAAGCATTTTTTACTATGTTTATAGTTTCAGCAACATTACTTTTCTTCCTTAAATAAACACTTTACTTTCTCGAAGCCCTTAACCTAGTATTATTTTCTTACTAAAAAGTAAACCGTTCAGAGCAAACATGAACAATCTGTCCTCGTTACGTTTTCCGTAGCAGTGGTTTGCTGCAACATGAGTTTTATTTATTATTTCAACATCGTCAAATTCGCCAAGGCCACAAACATTGTAAACAGGATTATCAAACTGGATTATAAAACTCTTGGCCATGCCACCTTCTGTCATTGTTGTAAAAGCTTATTTAATTGTGTCGATAACAATTTGAATCAAAATAAATTTCACAGAAGAAGGCAAAATACTTTTACATAATGACCGAACAGAAGACGGCATAACCTGCTTAAATGAAGAATATAAACATATATTTAAAATTAACAAAGACAATTGAATGTACAAGGAAATAGTTGGCAAACATTTAACTGACAACTCGTTGGATCAAACAGAATTAAACATAATTTTACAAAATAGTTTCTTTTGGAAATGCTATATCAGTTAAAATATCAAGGTTATTGTCAGCTGTAGTCATGCTAAGAATAACTTTTTGATGACAAAATTTATTTCAATTGATAGTATAAATGAAAAAAGGCAAGAGTTGACATAATATTATTTTATACTAGATCGCATATGATACTTTACTGTAAGGATAAGATTAACAATTTCAGCATTAGGTACTAGTTTCGCTAGTTTAAAACACGTTCATTTAAAACAAAATCAAAAGGTTAGAATAAAATGAACAGGCCTGAACCAATAAACAACGAAGACGGTAGGACCCTTCTAATTTGTAATATAAAGCTTGCGAAAGTATCGCATTTGCAATAATCAATAAATTTTTCTACTTTCCATTGTGTTTCTTTGGGTTTTTGTCAAATGGTATTTTGTTATTATTTTTGTTCTGTTTCACTAGCCAGCGTATATTGGGTGTTTGACCAGTGAGAGCATATTACCTGCCGTTCAGGAACAGAAAAGCCAAAAGAAAAAAAGGAATCAAATGGTCAGTAACAGATATCTTCAATTCCTTCGGGCTTTTTGAAATTTAAGAATCAACGACAGATTTAATTAATTTTCAAAGTTGAATCTGATTTTATGTTTTATTTCATAGACTGTAAAATTTTATTGTTTAAAGGTGAATATTTTTTAAAATATTAATATTGCTACTGTACACTTTTCTCGTGTATTTGTTTAAATATTATTGTTTTTTTAATAAGCTTTTTCATTAGTTCTGTTACACAAGTTTTAGCAGCCTTTCTTTTGATAAATTCGTTTATACATAAAAGTTTGTTGCACATGAAGCATGAATTTTATCTATTTATTATTGAACACTTTATTTACAATAAATATTATTCTTACATTTCAACGTTCATTTAAGATATATTAAAGTTGACGAAAACGTAAGTTCAAACATAACATGAGGCATGGACCACAATGCCTACGTATACGCGTTCTTGAAGCAAAACTTAAAAAACTGATTAGGAATCAATGTAATTTCTTTGTAAAATATATGTAGGGTGGAACGAATATTATTGATGACAATTTTAAAGTTTCTAAATCAGAAGAAAGGGTAACCCCATAAAATAGAAAAGAGCACAGTAGAGCTGAAAATGGAAAAGAGTTGGGAAAACGTTCACAAGAATACAAAAGTGTCAAAGCAGAAAGTTAAAGCAGAGTGAACATAGTGTTAGGCAAAATCTTGCACATGATATAAGGTCGTTTGTGATAGAAGAACAAGGCTAAATAATGTTTTGACAGATGGTTGATTGATTGCTGTTTTGGACTGATGATGTATTTTAAAGCAGTCAGCTGGTCATGATATAAAAACCACATGCATCAATAAACAACAACAAAAAGAAGCAGATTAAAAAACTTTTAATCAGAAATTTATTACTTTAACATATAATGAAATATGTTGGTGATATTGATATCTTCTCCCCCTTTAAATGTAACTTAATTATAAAAATCAACGTTATTTACAATGTAACATTTAATAAAATTTTTACAGCAAGTTAAAGGTTATAAGTTAAAGTTTTGCTTTATTAAGGATATTTAATATTAATTTGGATTCGTCAAAAAGGCATAACTTTGGTTAATCTGATTTCTGTAAGTCAAGTTACCATTGATTATCTTATAATACAAGCGATAGAATCATTCAAAGCAGTTAGATAAATAGAGTAAAGAGCAATCTTGAGAGATACAACAATAAGTCTAACGTGAAAAAGGTGAGCAAAGACAAAAGAATGCCTATTTCTTACACTCAATATATCAAGTTCACTACCCCGTCTATTTTATATTAATATCTGCATATAATATTCGGACATATAGACAATGGTGGATTGATAAGTTGATGAAAATAAACAAAATTAAAAATGATTCGTTTACTCTGTTCAAACGTAACAGCTATGTAGAAAAGAAAAACATAATATCAGATTTGAAACCGGGTAAAGTTTAGCACGGTACTGTTTCAGGTGCAACAGGTGCTGCAATTTTTAGAAATTGCAGGAATTACTACAGGAATTATTCTTATTATACCGGTTTTGGTTTATAGTGTTTGTTGTCAAAGCTTTCACAGAATAGCGTATATATAGTAATGCTATAAAACACGATAAAATTGTAATCGTTCCTGTAAGAAAGTTGAAGATTATTGATAATAGGGTAAATCGGTAAATAGGGTCGGTAAATCAATTAACGAACAGTTAGGAGAAATTTAATATGATAGTTACTAATTACAATAAATACAAGGATACTATAGAATTTAATGATCTTTGTTGGGTATATATCGATGTTTAAATATGTCCTAATACCTACAAAGTAAAAAGTCCGAGAAAAAATGTATATTAACTTTGTGGGTGACTACGTAACAATTTATAAATCGAAAAATAACCAACCGTCATCATTTAGTCCTTATAATACCAATGTAGAGAGTTCGTAGTGTATGTTGATTGCTTTTCACATTGCACCAGAATACTAAGCCAAGAATAGTCAGTCGATTCATATTATTTGAAAGATTTGAGTATGAGAGATGGTCGAGGCAGTGATCTAAGGAACTAGGCAATGTCATTTTATTAAGTTGTTTTGAAGATTTTGATTTTTAAATCAAGCTATTCCTTTTATCCACATTACACTTATGTATGGCACGTGCTATTTCAGCAATCATTGTTCTTACAAAGGCAAAATCGTGTCCTTTTTTTTTAGAGATCCCCTGCTACTCAAATGACCATAACTATTGATAACAGCTGGGGTAAAATGTCGGAGCAAAATGCAATGATTTCTGAATGTAGATTGGCTTGTAAAGACCGCAATATAACTTTTATTGCAAAAGGGATGAATGTTGGAGATCAGGAAGGACTGTGCGATTACATTAAAAGGGATGAATGTTGGAGATCAAGAAGGACTGTGCGATTACATTAAAAGGGATGAATGTTGGAGATCAGGAAGGACTGTGCAATTACATTAAAAGGGATGAATGTTGGAGATCAGGAAGGATTGTGCGATTACATTAAAAGGGATGAATGTTGGAGATCAGGAAGGACTGTGCGATTACATTAAACGGGATGAATGTTGGAGATCAGGAAGGACTGTGCGATTACATTAAAAGGGATGAATGTTGGAGATCAGGAAGGACTGTGCGATTACATTAAAAGGGATGAATGTTGGAGATCAGGAAGGACTGTGCGATTACATTAAAAGGGATGAATGTTGGAGATCAGGAAGGACTGTGCGATAACATTAAAAGGGATGAATGTTGAAGATCAGGAAGGACTGTGCGATTACATTAAAAGGGATGAATGTTGGAGATCAGGAAGGACTGTGTGATTACATTTTTTTCAACTTGTAATGCTCGATTTGAATCGAGAGGTTGAAAATTTGAATCAGAAATCAAGGGATGGATACAGGATTATTGTCAATTAGGTTTAATGTGTTGATATAGATAAAGACTCACATAAATTGATCGGAAAATTATGACCCGAAAGTAGTCTGCAGAATGTACCGATGTGTTAAAAAACTGAGATCAGTATTACATGATCCTTTTTATACCCAGTCGGATTGGAAAGAAAAACAACTCTGCCATTTCATAATAGTTGGAATTATAGTCATAAATAATGCAAAATGGAAACAGGTAAACAGGTGGTAACATAGAAGACCAAAATATTAAACAGTTTTAAATAAATAAAAAGGAACCCCCACAACTTTTATTAGACGTCAAGAAAATAAAGTACAAACTTACAACAAATAGTGCACTAGAACTTTTACATAGTTAGCCACAACAACAGTGAATAAGTTAGCCAGGACACGAAAAAAAGGACGCCATAACTCTTAAAACAACGAATAATAAAAGGGGTGAGAAAAGCGAACAAGCTCTTAAAACCAAAGGATAAAATGTAAACGGAAATTTAGTATTTTTATTTTTGTTAATGATAACGGTCTCATTTTATTATTTAAATAAAAGCTCATGCTGTAGTGGAACGAGAAGCTGACAAAGAAATATATTTTTCATCTCCAGTTGAATATATGGATAGTAAATATTTATTTTAGTTTGTTTCTACAATATTTCGAATGACAAAAATATATTTATTATATTATGTTGCCTTAAAGGCAGAAAACAAGAAAATTATTAAATGTGCAGTTTACATGAAAAATGTCGAAAAGAAACTGATTGTTAAAAATGGCAACGAAAAGAGCAAAGCCATTGACTGCCACAAACATGACTCTAAAATCTTTGGAACTCCAAGCAATAAATGCACAACAATGTATTGACCAATTACAATTCTAAATTGTTAGGACTTATAACCAGATATATACACAGACATCCACTTGTCAAATACGTCAGTGAACTTTTGAAGCCGAAATTATATATATCTATATATATATATATATATATATATATATATATATATATATATATATATATATATATATATATATATATATGTGTGTGTGTGTGTCTGTGTGTGTGTGACGTAAAATAGACACATAACTACACCAATTACAATTGAATGGAGTCTTTTAAAGTCATCACCATTTAAAATTTATTTCACGCTGATTTCATTTCATAAAAATATTACAGTCAATACAAATGCAAAGAATCACTGTAGAAAGATTAAATCTAAGCATTGAAGATGATTAATGTAAAGTACTAAATTCAATTTATGGTTGTAACGTAGGTATTTTTCGTAAATAGTTCGTTTAAAGTAGCAGGCTGTCTTGACATGTCTTTAATCGATCCTAGTGATTTTAGTTTGAAATGCTAGGGTAATGCCGAGATAACACATCACTCAAAAGTGACATAAACTTGAAGAAACACCGTATTACAAATTTATCGGATCTCATAAAAAAATGATATATTGCAAGTAATAGGTTTGACGAAAGAGTGCTAATGCCCAAATAAGTAAGATTCTAGAGATGCTGTATATTCATCTTGATCTTTTAGAAGAGCTAAAATTATCATAATTTAGAAAAGTTGCATTTTCTTTTGGAGGCTTAAGGAGCATGTATTACCATTATAGAGCTTGAGTAGCAATTGTTAATAGTTGTTCCTATTGGAAAAGCAATTGCTAATATCATTACTTGTTAAAATAGCAATTATTAACATCAGTACTCATCAGAATAGCAGTTATTATCACCAGTACGTATTGGAATACTAATAGTTGAAAAGAGTACTTAGTGAAATGGTAATTACTAGCATCAGTACTTATTAGAATAATAATTGATAACATCAGTACTTATTGGATAGCAATTGCTAACAGCAGTACTTATTGTATAGCAATTGCCAACAGCAGCACGTATTGTATAGCAATTGCTAATAGCAGTACTTTTTGGTTAGCAATTGCTAACAGCAGTACTTCTTGGGTAGCAATTGCTAACAACAGTACTTCTTGGATAGCAATTGCTAACAACAGTACTTCTTGGATAGCAATTGCTAACAGCAGTACTTCTTGGATAGCAATTGCTAACAGCAGTACTTATTGGATAGCAATTGCTAACAGCAGTACTTATTGGATAGCAATTGCTAAAAGCAGTACTTCTTGGATAGCAATTGCTAACAGCAGTATGTATTGGGATAGTAACTGCTAACAGCAATACTTAGAGGAATATAGATTTATAACAACAGTAATTATTGAAATAGCGATTGTTAAATGTTTAGGATTGACTGGAAGAAATGATGTGTTAGAGCTATGTAATTATCGTGGAGTAATATAAATAGAATAAGACACCATAAAGTCTGGGATGAAAAGCTACTTAGAAAATTCTGATGAGTTCAATCCAAACATATCAAAGTCACTTGATGACTTGAATGAAAGATTGATTAAACAAGCTTTGGTTAGTTAGTATTTGAATTACTTTAGATGAGGCTTTTTTTCTTTTCTTTTTCCATCAACACGACTGTATTGCATAGCAAAAGTATTATAAAAACATGTACAAATATTACAAGAGGCAGTACTTAGGCTGGAAATAAAATCTCGACTTCATCTGGTAGTTGTTTTGTGGTGAATTGATCTACTTTGATATAACTGTAAAAGGAGATGCTTAAAATACAGCTGTTAACATAACAGTTGTTATGATATTTTAAGGAGAATAATTGTAATATGTTCAAAGCGTTTACAGATTAATTGCAAAATCGGGTGAGGTATAGGAAATACAAAATTTAAAGCGTTGATATTAGGAGCGGTCAATGTACCAAACACTATATGCCTTTCTACGAACGTACGTACCTACCTGCTTGCCTGCCAACCTGCCTACCTACCTACCTACCTACCTACCTACTTACTTAATTACCTGCCTACCTACCTACCCACCCACCTACCCACCTACCTACCCGCATGCATACATACATACATACATACATACATACATACATACATACATACATACATACATACATACATACATACATACATACATACATACATACATACATACATACATACATACATACATACATACATACATACATACATACATACATACATACATACATACATACATACATACAATGCTATCTCTCATACAAAAATATTGTAGCTAACTCATTGGTTCTCAAGTCTGAAAGAACAAGGAAAAATAAACATCAAAGCATGTGCTCAAGTGCTCTGTTTTTATATGAATCTTTCGACTTCAGCCGGAGACTCTCGGTGATTTCTCCACATTATTCATATTTTGCAAACCGGTCGATAAAATAATGTACTTATCAAGTATGTTTTCGTAATGGACAGATTTATTACCATTCCTTTTTTCCCCAAATGGAGAATGTTCAGTTATATTTTTAGAAAATATATTGATTCATTTGGTGTGTGTGTGTGTGTGTGTGTGTGTGTGTGTGTGCTTTTTTCATGGTAAGAAACGTCTTTTTAAAAGGATGTAGACAATTGTTTGAATAATGAATTTATCTATGCCAATAATATCCACTATCAACACTATGTTGATAAATAACTAATACACTCTTCGTTCACGTAATGACTATTGCTGATGCTCCTACAAAAGATAATATACAACAATCTATAATCTTGCGCTTTGTTTGCAAAAGTTATTCTTACAAATTCGGTATGGCAGCTCTACGATACTGTTACATGCTTAACATATTTTCTTGTCATTTGAATGTACCAAATAATTCAATTAGCCTCTCTTCGTATTGTAGCAATAAGCCATTTGTTTTTTTTTTCAACCTAGTTTATCTTTTTTAGACTTATTAGTACAATTATTTTAAGCTAAGTCAAGGACATTTGTATTATTCACATATCTATACATGGTCTACGTGATGATTCTCACGAGCCTTTGTATGTGTGTGTTTGGGAAAGGGGTTGGAAACACTTATTTTAATATAAACTGTTTAGAAAAATGAATTTTGACACTCGACTGGGTTGTCCTTTTGTCTGTTTTTTTTTAAATATACATTTTGTTTGCTTGAAAATTAGCCATTCTTATGTTAACATCTGAGTAGATTCAAACTGTTATTGTTGTGCAACAGTCTGATTTGGGTGAAATTATTTAATTCAAAATATTCTTCTCTGGAAATGCAAAGTGCTCTAAATATTATTCTTGGAAGTATAAAAAAGGAGATATAAGGAAATTTAAGGAAGGATATATTCTTGGATTATATGTTGTGATTGTACAAAAGGCTGTTAGCACATTGTTACAATTCGGTCCATCATAGACACAACACTCTAAGCGTTGGATTTTTTTTGGAATATAGAGCTTCATTCATTCGGACTTTTGTGTGTGTGTGTCTGTGTGTGTGTGTGTAATATGCTAAATGTGTCATTTACACACATACATACACGCACTCAGAGACACACAAGTTACGTGCTACATTAAATTAAATGATCAAGACAAATGATGGAAAACATGTTACCATATACAGATAGAATTATAATTGGGGTTTTAAGATCGTATCGCATAATTTGAACAATTATTTTGAAGCTTAATTATGCATACATTCTACGAAGGAAAATTTAAATTGGCGGATTTGGCATCCAATACTTCTCTGTGTAAATATAGCATATGACTGAAAAAAGATAAAGAAACAATAAAAAAAACTCCAGTATATATTGTATTTAAGTCATACTAGTATAATGCTCGTATGAATATGAAATGAACGGTTATATTGCCTGAAAAATATTAAATACTTTATAATAGCACCAGAATATTTGTCGACTTCAAAATGCTTTGAATGCAATAGTTTAAAGGAATAAGACGGAACTTTTTAAGCAACATTCCATACGAGATTCATTGCTAGCTTCGTACGAACAAGGGTCACATTTTTGCAAGATAATGACTTTTATATCATTGCTTTTACGAGATAATGGCCTTTATAACATTAACTTTGCAAGAAAAATGGCCTTTAACACATTGGGTTTGCAAAATAATGGCCTTTATAACATTAGTTTTGCAAGAAAATGGCTTTTATTGAATTGGATTTGCAAGAAAATGACCTTTATACCATACGTTTTGCAACATAATGACCTTTATATCATTGGCTTTGCAAGAAAATGGCCTTTATAACATTAGCTTTGCAAGAAAATGGTCTTTATAACATTGGATTAAAATATAATGGCATTTATATCACTGGATTTACTAGATAATTGCCTATATATCACTGGCTTTGCAAGATAATGGAATTTATCTCATTGCCTTCGCCAGAGAAGGACCTTTGTATCATTGCCTTTGCAGGATAATGAACTTTTTATATCATTGCCTTTGCAAGATAAGGGCCTTTATATCGTTGCCTTGTTATGATAGCTAATGCATACCGGATAAGCTTTCGGTTCAAAAAACCTTGCAGTTCTTGAAACTACTCTTACCTTGCATTATTGAAAATTGCCTTGGCTGATTGTACCATTACTTATAAAAGCTCAATGACTTTTATAATGAGCCATCATAGGACTATGTATCATAACCATCGATTTAATAATATGCATTCCACTCCAGGCACTAGTGTTAACTGTTGCAAAATCAGAATAATGTATGTTCATTTAGGTTGGGAGACAAGTTTTCATATGCCATGAATGATCGAGGACGTCTTGAATTGTAGTAAAGAAAGAAGAAATAATGCTCGATTGTTTGTTTTTGTTGTGTGCAGAGAAGCTAAGTCAAAATGTATGGAGCATCTCGCTAACAAGGTTGGATCAGACGTACATGTTCCAAATATATGACATGGATTCTCCAACGGAAGAATAGGCTAATCTTTGCAAGAATAGAAGAGTCTAATTCACACTTAGAGAAGGCATTTATACCTCATAAAAATGATAACGCGCATGAAGTTATGTAAGAAGAAAATATTCGAATGCATTTAACAGCAACATAATATTATCTGCTGTGCAAATATTATGGGGAATTAAGAAAGAAAGAACTAAAGACATTAAAATGATTTGTTATGAATGAATATAATTTGACATTCATAAGTATTTTGAATGGTACACTCTTTAAACTTTAAAAATTGTTGAATACAATGTCTCGACGTTTATGTCTTTCTTTCGGTATTGACATTAGATTGCAAAACACTTTCTACTTATGTTATCTGAAGCGACAATGCGTAGCAGGTAGTTAATTATAGAGCGGTAAAAAACAAAAGAGTTCAGTCGTAATAAAGCGATGAATCAAACTTGCCCATATTGGATGAATTGTGCGGTTGTCTTGGCAACTAACCATTAAAAGGGTGTAAAATCAGAAGGAAGTGAACTATTTTTCTCTGGAGGGGCGACAAAGTCATAGTTTCATTGTAATAATAATTTTAATTTTCACGGAATTTGATAATTTTTCTCGAAAAATTCAGTTTTCTGTTTTCCTCTGATTAGAACAAAAAGTGTTGCTTCATTACTTTTTTTTTTACCTCACCTTGGTTGAGAGGTCTGTAAATATTGAGTAAAAGGGTTTAGTTATTACCAAGGTCATGTTCGGCCCACGTCCTAGCTGTGTTTTAAACAGGCTTTTAATTATTCATTTCCATTGTGAGAATCTCATGTTTTAGATAGTGTTATTCTAGGCTGCATGCTAAATGACATTTTGTTTACTGCGCTTTCAAACTAGTAATCAGTAGCCCCGTCACGTGAGCCATAATGTGAATTGAGTTTTTATTATTTAAAATAATTTATTTTTCTTTAAAATAATTTATTACCACTATCTCCGGATTCCTGCGATGAAGTCATTATTGTGTGAAATGTGGCTATGGATATAAACAATCAAGAGCAAGACAAGCATGGAGGATCGAAACGTTTAGGATGTTTTTTCTCTAAATCCTGCCTTGACGACGTACAAGCACGAGTACACCGCTCATATTGTCAGCCCACTTTTGTCAGCCCTACCTGTTACCAACAACTTTTGAAGACTCAAGATTCACAGCAGAAACGTGCTTGTCAACTCCTGAAATGTTGTTCTGCTTGCAGACAAATCACATGTACCGATAATGCCAAGGCACACATTTGTCCAGGAAAGTAGCAATATCTCATTTGCCTCCAAATCATGGACTTGGAACACGAATGCTACATTCAAAAATACCAACCCAACAGAAGGAAGAAGAAGATGAAAAAAAGAAAGGCAATTTCGTATTATTTATTTTGAGTGCGCGCAGGAGACTGTCATTCACATTCATAATTTCTGCGTGGCTCATCGAAAGTGCGAGAATTTCTTCAAATAACCTATTTTTAGCTATTTCACCCACAGTAGCAAGATTCCTGGAGGACGTGAAAAAATCTTTCGAGGACATAACATGCTGACCGATGTTGCCCAATAGATATTAAACCCTTTCGACAAGATATGGAGCTCAGAGGACACGAACGTTACAAAGATTGCCATTATTGTGCCACGATCATGGCTCACAATACTTCGGGATACTATGGAGAATTTCTTATTAAAAACTATACGGAACAAAGTACCAGACATCCTAAAATCTCTTTGAACGGAATCAAACTCATTTCCAAGGTATTGGGACAAGGCCAGTTAAAAGATTCAACGTGTTACTTAAATATGCCTTGAAGTCGAACGCCTAAAACATTTGGAATGACAGATATGGTCAAAGGTTATTTACCGCACTTTTTCAATACCAAAGCCAATCAAAATGCTGTTCTACCCCATTTGATTGTTGCTCATTACTATGACCTGGACAACATGCGCACAGAACGGGAAGCTTTAGATGCATGGAATCAAATTTACGTCTCCGACCCTTTCAATTTTCCGAAAGAAATGTTAAAATATTGTCGTTCGGACGTGCACATTTTACGTTGATGCTGTGGAAAATTTCGCAAATTGAATATGGAACTCAGAGTTATCCATCCTTTGAAAAATCTCGCACAATTGCCAAAGCGTGTTCTTTAGTGTACCTCAAACAATTCATGCACGAGAAGGCCCTGGTTGTCATCCGCCCTCAGACGACCAGTTTTGCCAAACATCAAAACTCGGTCAAAGGCCTAATATGGCTTCATTACTTGTGACTTTAACGGTTGTTTATTGTATGGCTGTCCGATCTGCTACTCTGAACGGTACACGCAAAAAAAGTTTTTCCAGCTTACCATGGAAGACTTGTACGAGGCCAATTGTCAGCTACGCTTAAAGTTAGAAAAGCAATTATGGTTGGTGCAACCTCTGAACATGCGGGAGAGGTGGAATGAGGACGAAGGAAGGTCATATGTTTGCTGTAACACGACTGACGATTAGAAAAGAGAAGAAATCAAATACGTGAGACGTGTGTTCACTGTATCATTACGTGTGCAAATATTGTCACTTTCTCTCAGGGCACCTGCAAATTGCTGACGAAACGCATCCACGTGGACAGAATTCTAAAATACGAAGGGTTGATTAAATGCAAAGTCTTGCATCCCACAGACATGAACCATTCCGGTTTATCTCACGAATGCCAGGAAAACTGATGTTTCCATTGTGCCTTACTTGTGTCGAAACGTGCAACGAAGACCATCCTTGTGAGTACACCCAGAAAGAACGCACCTTGACAGGAACGTGGGTCAGAGTGGAATTGTTCAAAGCTCTTGACATGGGATACCAAATGTTATTGACCATTTTCCCAAGACATCACAAGGTCAACGAGACTCAGAAGTGCATTTTCGCAGACTACGTGGATGCCGTTTTAACAATGAAACAAGAAGTCAGCGACTATTCTTCCTGGTGTCATATTCCAGAAGACCAAATGAAATTCAAAGAGAAATACTTGGAGCAGGAAGGCATCACTTTAAATCAAATAGAGAAAACGAAGGTCGACGATCGTTTGCTAAAGTAATGTTGAATAGCTTGTGGGGCAAAATGGCATTACAACCGTGTTTACCTAAGATATAGACAGAACCTTCGCGCTACTTCCAGTTGATTCACGACAAAACTAAATACATGAAACTCGTGTTCGTCCTTCGTGAAGACTGACCTCAGTCAATTACGAAGAAGAACTGGACTTTGTACAGGCCGACGAATTCGAAAATATCATTGTAGCCTACGTGACATCCCATACTCGCTTAAAATTGTACGAAGCCAGTTAGGAGATCGTGCGCTGTATTTTGACATGAACATTTGCATCTACACCTATCGCCTTGGTCAATGACACCCTGATATCGAAGAAGACCGTTTAGGAGCCTGGAAGGACGAAGACCCCAACGACAAGATTGTAAGTTTTGCAAGTGAGTGGCGATCCCAAAAGGTACGGCTACGAAACCCGGAACACACTAGGAGAAGTGCACGCCGAGTGTAAAGTGAAAGGATTGACACTCAATTATTACAATAGTCAATTGGTTATTAAAAGAAGTCTTGCAGTCTGGAGAGAATCAAGATCTTATAGTGACCACCTACAAGCCTCACAAGACTGTACGTTTAGCCACACAAAACTTCGTGAGTCGACCGTTGGAAAAACTGTATTAAATCGTGTACCAGAAACAGGTGCGACTTCTCAACCTCTTCACTTTACCTTAACGACACGTTGAAATTGGTCAGCATATAGAAAGACAATAACGTCCAAGACCGATAGCTCATTTTGACTATAAATGCCAAGCAAGAAAGATGAATCCTTTAAAAAGGACAGTTCAAGTTCGATGATTCTCAAGTGCCTTGTGATCGCGAGGATGCCGTACGCTGTGACTTCATGGGGACTTTGCTATGCTTACTACAGTACCTACCACGGAATTTAATGACGTGCGTGTCAAACTCGACGGATGGAAAAGCGATGTCACTCGTTATCGTGGACTCTTTACTGGTTTTGACTATCAATGTCATCCTCAACGTGAAACCATATGGCTACCACCCTAAAAGGATGTCATTCATGCGTGAGTAAACTACAGAAGGTTTACCCGTACCCTCATCGAAATAAGTCTTTGAAAGAAGATAATCGTTCACTGTGCGTTTCTCTGAATGCTGAGACTTTGAAAGTCGTTTCCAAGCCTTCCAAGGATTGTGGCCTAAATATTTGGGAGGACCTACCCCCCAAAGAATTAGCCAGAGCCGGAATTATCTACTTGGGCGAAGGTGATAAATTCAAGTGATTCAATTATAGTGTGTCACTTCACCAGTGGAAGCAGAAGTATTATGCTTATCTGGAGCATGTTGGATGATCTCCGCACTTTCACAACCTAACAATGTATATACAAAACCCTCCGATACATTTGGTCTATCTCACACATCATCAACATGAATTTCCCTCAGACTGATCTTCCTGCCAAATTGATTTGGGCCTTGTACGGCATCAGATGCGAAAAAACCCACAAATACATACTCATATCGTAGAAGCCAGTCTTAGAGAAGTCTTATGATGGTTTAAGGTGACAGCACGTCAATTATTGCTAGGCATCATTCACATTCCTCATCAAGACAGAAACAAAGTAGCCTTCAAACAACTAGCAGATCTCCTCATCGACACTCAAACCAAAAAAGCAAATCATTTTGAAACCTGGTGGTAACGTTTTTTTTTCTAGGAGGTGTCATCATTTACTCCCTCTTAAAATGGGATCCCAATGCCCCAAAATCTTACCCAAGAAAAAAGCCACTCCCCTACCAAAACGTACACAGGAAAAAAGCATTGGTGTCAAGCCCAGATCACAGCCACAGAAAATGAACGTCCCCAGAAAAGACCCAATGAAACAGCTTCTTCCCGCAAGAGGGGTACTGCCGCCAGAACGCACTTTTACATACCTAAATCACATCCTGAAGCAACGTTGACCGAGTATCCAATATCCTCAGGTTACTCCACTACTCCGTTGATAGTGATGCCAGCTAAACCCACTTTGACAGGCGTCTTTCCTAAATTTATTAAACAAGAAACCCGTGTCTGCAGGTGACACCATCCATCTCTTTAGCTTCTGCGGAAGCTGCTAACAAAGTACCCGCCCTACAAATCGAAGTCCAAGAGAGATCGAGTATGTTACTCAGTTTACTGCATATATCCAAGCAATAACTATCTCGATTTATCAGTTGCGAACCCCTTAACGTCGAGTAATACCTGCAGTGAAAATTATATGACAGACCGACAATCGTTGAAGACACATTTCATTACATAAATTACCGGGGATAAATGATGGCTATCTGGTACTCCTGAACGCAAAAAGATGTCGCCTACCAGAACTGCACACCACCATATTCGTCGTTCTCCTTTCCAAAAAGGTAAAGGAAAAAGATACGGACTGTCTTGTCATTTGATCCGGCATACGAGAAAAAAAAAACCCGCTTAGCCAAACACCGAAGTCTATCCCAGAAAAGACCTCTTCATTCAAAGTAAAAAACGATCAACCAAAGGGGACAATTTTTGTTTTTTGATAATGTGATGACCAGAGCGTTTGTCAAATAGACTGGTCACATACCCAGCAAACTATATCAAAACTACTTCCATCAAGTCATCGACGTTTGTGTACTTTGTGTGTGCTATTGAACGCAAAAAGATGTTACGTACCAGAATTGCACAGAACAACCATCGTTTTTCTCTTGTACAACAAGGAAAAGAATAAAAAAGAAAATAAACCAGTCTCGTAGTTTCACCCGGCATTATAAAAAACTCTTAGCTAAGCATCGACTTTTATCCTAAGAAAAAGAGGAGCAACCAATAGGGACGTAGCGATAGTCAGAATTCATCAAAAAGTTTACAAACCCTTCATCCCATTACCACCAGTACTACTACTAACTTTGACTTCAATCCCCTTGGTGAATCGGATACTTAAAGACGTTCACAAACCTCATTGTTAACCTATCCAATATACCATCAGTGACGAGTGGGTGACTTATTAAAAAAATTAAACTTTTGATGGAGAAGATTTTGGCCAGCATTTACTACGATCCGTCCCATCCAGCCGGATACGGAGGAGTTCAGAAATTTTATCGTGCTGCCAAACCCCGATTTAAAAGTATCCGGTTACCTCAAATGCAACGATGATTGCAAGTTACGTACACCTTACACAAATCCATTTAACGAAAATTTTACAGCAATCGCACCCGAGTCGATGGTATCAATGGCAAGCCAATTTAGCCGATGTCTCTTAACTTGACCACTTACAAAAGTGGTTACATATATTTGTTTTGTGTCATCGACGTCTTTTCCAAATTCTCAAGACGTGTCAATGACTTCCAAATCGAGCACTGAGTTAGCGCGATGGCAAAAGTACCGAAGTTCTGAACCAAGCTTTCAAAAATGAATTGAAGAATCGAAACATTCATTTTTTTGACCACCATGAATCGTGAAAACAAAGCCAGAATCGTGAAATGTTTACAACGCACATTGAATGAACATAGGTGTAAATATTCTACGCATTAACTTAGTCTCAAGTACAGAGACATCTTACCGCACCAGCTCAAAGCGTACAACCAATCTTACCCTCAGAGCATCGGCTATGCTCCCCTCTCGAAGTGACTCCCGACAACAAAATGACTGTCTTTGAGCGCCTGTTTATTGCATCCCGATTGTGGTTGTCCCCAATAAAAGTGGAGTGCTAACGAAGGGAGATTGGCTGTGCATTGGCAAAACCAAACGCGCTTGCTTTCTACAAAGGTTACATACCCAACTGGTCCACCGAATTGTTTGGTGTTACTGGTCGAGTTCGTGGTCGTCATCCTGCTGTCTATAAATTTGAAGACATGAACGTAGAAGTGATAAAATGGAACTATTTACTTGCCCGAGTTACAATGCGTGACCAAAAAAGACTACGAAGTGTGTGACTTAAAGCATTCTCGATCAAAGAACCTTTAAAGTGGAAAAATATCGTGTCAAAGAAGTCAAAGTACATTGGAAGGATATCCGCCGACTTTTGATTGTTGTATCGAAGCTTTGCACGTCATCGAGTACAAAAAGAAGTGACCATTATGCCCTTCAACACAGCCTCAACCACCACAGCGAGCACTTATTTACCCAGTTCGTCAGTGCAAGATCTACAAAAGCAACATTTGTGGGTGTGGTGTGGAGAACGTGTGCCTAAATTGAAAATCATCTTTGTCTGCCAAATCTTTTTGTGTGTATTGTGTCATCAGTGCTGCCATTGCCAATTTGAGTTTGCAATAAGGAGATAAACCATTCTGGATCATTTTACTGAGCATTTGCATCAGTTACCTTCTCCCCTTCTCTAAAATATTCTGTAACAAAATGGGAGTCTTGTGAACAACGTCAGTCACCATCCCAATATTTACCACCAAAATGACAACAACAATCCTCTTTTAGGATAACAGAATAACAACAACAATCCATCGAGTACCACAAAGTGCCTGCTGATGAAATTTGCGAATGCCCAAACGTTTTCCATTACAATTTGTCATGAACTGTTTGATATTTTTAGTGGAGGCCTCAAGATGGTCAAGGATCCACTCATACCACCCATTGCCAACAACTTGAATTTTTCTAAGATTGTTCGTTACAATGTAGAACTGAACCAAGGATTAGATTTGATTTGTGTGTGCTCTGATGTGAAGGAGAACAACTCGGTGGACCACACATCCACACCGTTACTGCTAATAATTTGTTTCAAAGTCGATTCTGCCGCGACCAATGACGGGAAGGTGGAAACAATTATTACGTTCACTGCGAATTTGTTAATCCTCATTATTTGCCCGTCAGTAACTCGTATTTCGACAGGTTAACGTTGGTATAAAAGGAGATCTGGGACAAAATGTTCCATTCTCCAAAGAGAAACTCAGTGAAACTCTATTTTCGAAAACGATTCTCTAACGAGTTTAAGTCATGTATCCTGTGTACCAAGGAGTTGCTCGACAGTGAGGATATGGTTTAGGAGATATGTTGATATCGGTGTTTCGTTCAGTGGGCCCCATTTTGAAATCGATAGTGATAAGAGGATTCCACGCCTTGAAAGATGCCGCTTTAACTCAAGGCGAAGAATTTCTTCAAAATGTCATCATCGACAAACAAAACCCCAAACAAACGTTCTTGAGAGCAGGCAAAAATGTCTTGCTTTAAACAGGCAAAGACATGTTGGGCCGACGAGAAACTCCTATAAATGCCAGTCAGGTATTTCAGGTTCCCTGATACCACAGGAAAGGCAGACAGATACGACAAAGATACCCTTCTAGAGGACTTCACAAATTTAGAGCTGAAATGACCAAGAAAAGAAGAACCATCCGATAATTAGACGTTTTTATTTTATTAAATGACATCGAGAAAATGATGCACCGAGAGTCTTGTGAATGTTCCAAGTCGGACTGAACCTGTTTGCCATTCAACCCAATATAAATAAGATGCAAGAATCCCAATAAGTAAAATTTCATCCCATCTCCTATTTGATTACCTCAGCTCCCAACGATTTTGAAATCAAAGGAAAGCCCGAAGATTACATCGATCTGAATAGCAGTTACTTGTACCTGAAAGTCAAAATGATCAAAACAGACAACACTGCTCTGGTAGCCAATCATATAGTTGCTCTGTGCAACAATTTCATGGCTTCTTTGTTCAGCAAAGTGGATTTCTACCTTAATAACAAACTAGTCACCAGCAGCGTGGATACTTACCCAATGGCACAACCCCAAACAAAACAGCCATTTTCAGGGCTACTCCAAAAATCTAAAAACGATATACTATCACAGATTCCGGGGGTATGGGCTAACTTGTGTAATGTAATAATAATTTTAAAGAAATGCTCAATCATAACATTTTTATTTTTGACTATGTAATTGTTGTAAGAGATACAAAAGAAATATGGCTGAAACATGAATGCATGTGGTTGGTTACGTGTAACATATGCAATACACAAATGTTATAATATGTTTGCCTTCAAAAACCTAAAGTAATTATTCAACAAGAAGAAAAGCAATATATATATATATATATATATATATATATATATATATATATATATATATATATATATATATATATATATATATATATGTGTGTGTGTGTGTGTGTGTGTGTATGTGTGTGTGTGTGTGTGTGTAATTCCAGTCAGTTTTTTTTGTGGAGAATGAAGAAATTAAAATTCGTTGACTTGTCTAATTTTTATAAATATCTATGAGCTTATTAATGTCATTAAGTTGTAATTATTACAACACTAATGCAATGTTCTTTTTATTTGTTGGGGAGATGTAGATAGAGGCGCTAATGTTGGCAGCTATCTGCCGAATTTCGAATTGCGCTCCTATTTATACTCTTCCGAAAATAGTTATGTCACGCAACTTTAAACAATCATTGCTTGTCCAGGGCGCCGAAGAGGTCTGATGGTGCCGAACAAATGCCCTACAACCAGCGACAAAAGCTAAGGGTTAGTGTACAATTTAACTATCATCATTTGTTCGTTTACACTCTATCATTAGCATATATATATATATATATATATATATATATATATATATATATATATATATATATATATATATATATATATATATATATATATATATAAACATTATGTACAATGTCGTGTCCATCAAGCGTCAATTTACTTTAAGTCGTAACCATGACTGTTAAGCTTGAGTGAAGAGTACACAACTACCGATGAACGATGATAACTTTAAAAATATATTGACCAGCATAAAAATGAAGAATAGACTATTAAATATTCAAAAGATACTTATACATTGTTACGTATATGTGATTAAATTGTTTGTGTGTAAGTTTTCAAATTCTATTTTTTTTTTTATTTCATTACATTTTATTGTTATGAATGATTTTATCAGATTCGAAATTCTTTTTCGGTAATTATATATTTTCTTGTGCTAAATGTTTATTTACGACGGAGTAGTATTACGTGAGAATTTTCATTTTGTTGCCCTAGTTTGTCTCGCACTGGCAACAATGTCAACAGGAAGTTAAAATGATTGGCCAGTATCAGGGGCATACGTTCTATGCGTGATCACTGTGTGTAAACAACCTATGTTTATGATTGGTTCTTAAGTGGGGTTATGCTGGCACAATCTTCATATTTTTCGGGCAGAGTCGTTCAACATCTTGAAGAAACAAGGTGTAATTGTTATTAAATTTGCCAAGAGTGTTCTTCGTCTGATTTTTTTGGATTTCATAATTTATTCCCCTAGAAACTCAACAAGTTGACTTTTTATACAAATTCTGAAAGATATTCATGGAAATTTTTTGTGGAATGATTCGGAAACAAAGACTGTGATTCAAGTGAGGAAGTATTGATATTCGTATATTGGACTACATCTAACGTCATCGCCTTCCATATTTGTACGTCGTCGGGACTCGAAGCTCTATTCTAATAGGACTATTTAGTGATATAACTTGTGTTATCATTCTTAGGATCAAAAATTGGATTATATTCAGAAACTGTAAGTCCTATTTACCACTTTTTACATTGTTGTCTTTCGAAATAAATTGTTTTGTTAAACTAAACAAAGCTTGTTGGCTTTAACTCTTTTCTTTGTTACTGAGTACCAGCCATTGTCACGTAACAACTTGTATAAAAGGAGGCTGGCATTTACAATCAAGAAGTGAAGTTTAATCGAAAAGTGAAATTGTTTTATTTACTGTGTGGAACCGGTCATGAAATCTAGTGCCTGCAGACGTATTTTTGTGATGTCAGCTGTTTGAGTCATCTCCCTTAGTGATATTCAAATGATGATCTAGATGGGAAGTTAAGTGTCATAAAAATATTTTTGGGTGTGAGAAATTCATATAAAATAAGATTCCAGAAGATACAAATCCTAGCGTTTGTCGGTCTGGCTACTCATCGTCAACGAGACAACATCAAATAAAATGATCAGAATCAGCAAATTACTAGAATTCCAGATGCACCTGGAATATGACCATCGACTGCTGGATGAATTGGATATGGAGGCTATTGAAGAATGTGCAAGGGTGTTAAAGAGGAGGAAAAGAGAAAAAGAAGGAAGAGGAAAAAAAGAAAAGGCATGTCTCACCTCACCTGATTCTTAAGCAAACTGTGTGAGGTCAAATCTACAGTGAGGACACCACAATGTCAGCCACTACTAGTACAACTACCACCACTACCGAGAGTAGCTATTCCCCAGACAGAAACTGGGAGGAGGAGTTGGAAAGACAGCGGCAAAAGTGGGAACTGCAACGTCCCCCACAAGTAAGGAGACAGCAGCATCATCCACAGGCAGGACGAATGATCGTAAGGGAGAGAGACTTCAGAATCCTGCAAACTGAAGACTGAGGATCTGAAGCCATACAAGCTGCCTCCGCACTCTCAACCAAACACGTCAATTGGAACAATGACTGGAATAGGAGATGTGTGTGCAGGGCCAGATCTGGAAGATGTCATCATTCAACAGATGCATCTGGAGTTCACAAAAACAGCCTTTCTGAAGGCTAACCAGATCTCTAGAAAAGTGATCAAGTTGCTTAAAATATGATTTTGTATGTGTGTGAATTTTTGTTTGTGTATTTGTGCGTGTGCGTACGTGTAAGTGTGTGATGAGAAGATGATGGAGAAGAAGAATGGAGGAGAGAAATTAAAAGAAAGTTATACGGCCCTTTTTTCAGGGCAACTTCATTACCTAGAAAAAAAATCTATTATCTTTTTCCTAAAACAAATGTTAGTCGTTTTTTGTGTGTGATGGATTTAAGTCCATACACATATGTATGTCTGTGTCTCTGTCTATGTTTCTAACCCTGTTTCTATCCACATCTATGTGTCTAGGTATATATGTCTATAAGTCTACTATCCCTAGAGTAGCGCGTATTCAGATCAGCCACTTGCCACACTTTTCCGCTCGATTGAGGTCAGCTGCTTACAACATTGTTGTCATTGTTTACTTAGTGTCCAGTAACGTGACGTAACCGTGATGTTATAATTAATTTTGTCCCTCTAGTGCTGGGATCCTGTCTGCAATGGTAATTCTCATTGTTTTTATAAATCTTGTCCCTATAGCGCCGCTGCACTATTTATCATCGAATTCCCATAGTCCCTATGATGCCCCCACTCACTACTTATGTACCTGAATCAATTTAATAGATTTAAATGTATAGTCTTATGTAGTCAATTTAGTAGAGTTGAATGTATAGTCTTATGTAGTCAATTTAGTAGATTTGGATGTATAGTCTTATGTGCCTGGATCAATTTAGTAGATTTGTATGTATAGTTCTATGTGCCTGGATGAATTTATAAGTTTTGTATGTATACAGTAGTTCTGTGTGCCTGTTTCAGTGGCATGACTTGGATCAAAATAGGTTTGTACTAGTTGATTTTTAAGCTTTTATTTCAAACAAAAAACGGTACACGACCATTGGGGTCTCATTAAACGTGCGATTAAGATGATCTGAAGGTTCAGTTAGATGCAAATGCCTTCAGATGATTTGTTGTCGCTATGAACATCGTGATCGTTTATTACTACGAATAAAATTCTTTTATTGGCTGATTTGGTTTTCTACCTTGTGATTGTATTTATGTCGAGAACCATTTTTTTGCGCTGGCTATGTCGATATATCTCCTGCATCCACTTCTGACGTAACATTTGAGTTTCTCCACTCTGTGAACGAAAGTCTTTAAGTTTGAGCAGATGTGCTTCCTACGAAAACAGACGCCGTACTAGTACTAATATTAGTACCTTAGTCCTACCTTGTGGACACGGTACTAACTTGAATCTATGTGTGTCACTAGAGCAGCCGGGTTCTTTATTTTTAGCCTAATATTAAAAATTTTAAATATGTATTTTAATATATTATGAAATAGAGTACTCCTCTTATTTAATACTGGAATGATTGCAAATCATTGTAGAAATAGTGGTAAAATCTCATTACATTTCGTATCCGAAATTTTCGTTTTGTTCGTCCGCCATATTAGTTCAAATAATGCCCACTTCCGTTCTCAGCCTCGTTTGTTATTGTGCCATATAAGGACGTTAATGCCTAATTTGGAAATGTAAACAGAATGTAGTAAAATATATGGCGCGGTCTGAGTGAGAAATTCTACGCGTTATAAGTGAATACGGTTTGCCGGTGACTTTGACATTCCACCAAGAAGCAATTATTTTCTCAACAAAACCGTATTCCTCAATTTATGCAAGTATCCATTCTCCATATTCTCGCGTTATGTTACTCAACAACTAATACCATAGCGTAGAATATCCATGTATAGTCTGGCTAGCCTTATGTAGAAAAGGTTTCACGGCCAGAGACTCGCATTATCTGTCATGGTGGACACGGTGAGGTTAGCATAACTACGCCAATTTATTTTACCTTGTAAGGACTTAATAAATTCAAAAAAAGCGAAACTTCTTTGAAATAATGACTATGCTTATTTAGTAGATTTATAAACTATTTATGTTTCTGACTTAAGTAAGGATATTTAATTTACTCCATTACATGATATGGGATCAGTTCGTAGCCTCAACCATAACAAAACAAGTTGAGGCTACGACATCGTAGCTAAGACCGTATGCCAGATCCTTTATGTGTTTCAGGTGGCTGCTGGTTGATTAAAGATATTGATGCGAATCGTTTGGCATATGTCGGTTTTTATCCTTCAGTTTAAGATAGGGCAGATTTGGTATAGAAGAAAACATTTCATTTGTTGATGAATTCAATGATTGTGTTGAAATTGTAGGCCAATTCAAACAATGCGTGAAACATATCTTCGATTTCGATTTGCATTGATTCAATGTCATCAGCGAATCTATGAAATGCATAACTGAGCAGTTATTGTTCAGTCTTCTTCGTGTAAATGCTGGTATGTTTGGTTTAACTATAACTCCATTTTTCAGCTCATAATTGTCTATAAATGGCAGCTAGTCAACACCGACCGACTAGACGCTACTAGGAGGTTTTCTCACATACCCGTGTTGGTCGAGTAGAGCTGAGCTTCGAACGTATGTGAGATAGTTGAGTAATGTCTAATGGCGAACGCCCTAGATAAACGGCCAACCTCCTCTCCGTTGGAATATGAAGGTAGCTCTGGCAGTGTAGGAAGATGAGTACGTTGTCACAAATATTATGTTATATTCTTCAGCTCTTTAGCAGATTTGGTCCCTTATCTTTTATTCTGCAAATAAAACTTAGAAATGACTCGTCTCATGCCTTAGCGGTAATTTATTTTGTAATCATCTGTATCCACTTAGGTATAGGTGATTTTAGACAACGTTCTTAAATTCCTAAAAGTAAAAAAAGAACAATAGAATTTTTTTCACGCCCATTGATTGCTTAGAATCTTATTTTGAATACAATTGCAAATCATTTTGATCGCACTGCTTACTTTTCTTAAGAAAGAAATCATGACTTCAAAGAATGTAGTTATTTTAATGTCAAAACCCCTGATATCAAAGAATGTAAATTTTTCATGATAGGAATCATGGAGTGAAAGAATGTAGATATCTTCATTAAAATATTTTTCAAACACTGTGCGAAACCTAAACGTCTTTTAATTTTCATCATATAACTCAAAAAAGCTATTGGTTTTGCATTGTTTTCTCTCTTTTGATTTGGCTTGCTTTCATTTGGTGTTTTACGCCACAGCAAAATAAGAAACTTATTGAATGCCGAGACAATGGCTCAAGGACACCTCAAGATTGCCTGATCTGGCTAATATGAGTGTAGAATTCGAATCCACGCACATTTGATCCGAGTCTGTCGCGCTAATAGGTAATACACAATATTTTGGATCCATTTTTTCCGTTTTGCAGATTTCGACTTGGAACAATAACTAAATAAGTCTATTTCCGACACTGGAATCTTATGCCTCTTCATTTACTGGTTGATATTACATGCAAATCAATGATGTGATTAATAAAGTATTTGAAGAAGATAAAAACGACGTTTGAAAGGACCCATATTTGTTTGAATGTTGAAAGTTCATTGAATGACAGAGTCTAACCACTGTATCTTCTTTATCGTCAGATATGTCATTCTGAACCGATGACGACTTAGCAATCAAGCTCTAACCAGATGTATAAGAGAATTTGGAAGTCAGAGAGAGAGAGAGAGAGAGAGAGAGAGAGAGAGAGAGAGAGAGAGAGAGAGAGAGAGAGAGAGAGAGAGAGAGAGAGAGAGAGAGAGAGAGAGAGAGAGAGAGAGAGAGAGAGAGAGCATATGATTAATCAAGAAATAATTTAATAATTTATGGCGAGAATACGAAATATGGGTCTTAATCATTGATAGACTTTGTTTTTCCTCACAGCCTCTTTGATGTTTATTTTGTTAAGTGGATCAGCTGCACTCTAGTAGTAAACACATGAATGCTATGTATGTACCATCCCACAGACATTCTGTACGGATTTATCATTCAAGATCAAGTAATATTCCAAGCTTAATATTGTATATATTCATGGAATGTATTCTCCTGAACTGCATCAAATTGAGATGAAAATGATTTAGAACATAATTGAAATTAAATCATTTACATAGTTGTGGTCAAAAGATTATATTTCAAACATAGTTTAGGAAAAAAAAATTCATACTGGGCATTCCTATATTAAAATATTTATTATGAAATTATTAATTATTGTATTAATTTTTTTATTATTATTATTATTATTATTATTATTATTATTATTATTATTATTATTTATCACTGTATTATGAAATCATTATTATTATCATTATTATTATTTATCACTGTTATTATGAAATTATTATTATTATTATTATTATTATTTATCACTGTTATTATGAAATTATTATTATTATTATTATTATTATTATTATTATTATTATTATTATTATTATTATTATTATTATTTATCACTGTTATTATGAAATTATTATTATTATTATTATTATTATTATTATTATTATTATTATTATTATTATTATTATTATTATTATTTATGTTGAGACTATTGATGTATGGAATACTTATGGAATGTTATTTTCATCTTACGTAAAATTCTCAGTGATGATTATACTGTCACATTAGTATATGAGATGAATAAGTACTATCAAAATTCTGTTGGAAAAGCTCTTGATTAACTTTGTCAAAGGAAATATAGTGCGGGATATAAAATTACAAATGTTCAAAATCAACGTAAGAAAGATGAACTTGTCAACGATAATATTCTTCCAGACGAACTCGTAATTGTATCCCTGTCTTGTATAGTACTATCAAAATTCTGTTGGAAAAGCTCTTGATTAACTTTGTCAAAGGAAATATAGTGCGGGATATAAAATTACAAATGTTCAAAATCAACGTAAGAAAGACGAACTTGTCAACGATAATATTCTTCCAGACGAACTCGTAATTGTATCCCTGTCTTGTATAGTGTGTTGGAATACCATCAGGGTGTTTTGTTCGCAAATTTCTTGTATCTCTGTCCTTGTATCATAGCTTACTCAAAGGTATAGAACCAGTCTGTAGTAATCGTATCAAGTGATAATGATCAGTCACTACCGAATTTTGTAACTGCCATTAACCCATTTGACTGGCATTGATTGTCATTAGACGGGTTTGATATGCATATTATAGAATGAGAAAATTACGATAAACTAGTTTTGAACATTTTGAACCAATTTGCACCGGAAACAATTTATATAACATGTACTGACCAGCTTGGATCAAGCGTCAAAAAATTTAAAATACTCTTGACCGTAATGGAACATGCCGTTGTTAAGGATGGTATGGTTTACTACCACCGCATCTTGCTAATTTTCCAACCAATTACTGCCACAGTCGCATTGCTCTCAAGGTTTATCAAGACAATACAGGAAATGAAGTTTAATGTACACATTCTAGAGTCTCGTCTTAAACTTCATCATTACGGTAAAACGCACGTCAAAATACGTGAAGGCAGTGTTTAATTTCCAGCAAATTTTCATGCGGAGAATATTATATCGTATCTTAACTTCAACAACAACAGCAGCTGCTTCTGCTTTAGCAACAACAATTTTCACTACAACTGTTGCTACTACTACTACTTAATAATAATAATAATAATAATAATAATAATAATAATAATAATAATAATGATAATAATAATAATAATAATAATATTAATAATAATAATAATAATAATAATAATAATAATAATGATGATGATGATAATAATAATAATAATAATAATAATAATAATAATAATAATAATAATAATAATAATAATAATAATAATAATAATAATATTAATAATCATATTATTATTATTATTATTATCGTCGTCATCATCATCATCATCATCTCGCTTTAAAGAAGGTATCCTGATAACTCCATTCGTTTTGGCGTCTGACCAATACAATATTTCTTTCAAAAAATATGGGCGAAAATTCACTTGATTTTAATTGTATACTTTGCCATTTATTATCCATTATTGAAAGATATATTCTTTGGGCTCACTCTCTTGGGTCTCTTGAAGGGACTAGAATGACAATATAAACTTTAAATGCAAAGTTTTGAGTTATGTAGTAAAATTGGATTGCTTAGGTTGACGCTGAATCAAACAAGATTTTGATAAATATACATGGATCACGGCAAATGTCGGAGCAGTGGAGAGATTTTAAAGATATTGTGTCAAATAAAACGGTATGTGCAAAGTGTGTGGATTTACAAGTCGATGGACGGATCGGATGGCTATCGTTATTGACGATTGAAATTTACAAGAATTTAGAGAATATCTATACGTTATGACAGTGTCGACCATAAGCAAATGTTACAGGCTCATTATTGCAGTGTTTGGGTGTCCACTTGTTATAGCATATTTGGTTTGGTTATCTTTATCTAGGGGATGATCGACCGCGTTTTTCGCATTTAAAACATAACAGTTTAATCAATTACATCAACAAAATGAAATTGAAAAAGACATTTGATACACATTCTCAAAGAAAAAAAATATAAAATTACTAGATTTATAAGAAAAGCAATTAGCCGTTCTGTTATACAGATACAACAAATTCATCAGTATAATTGAACTCATCTATTCAGCATGCCTGCATAACCTGATTGCTTCCGGTCCTTCCAAGCTCAATGTTCGTGACGGGTCAGGGTCGCCGTATTTTCATTTTCTCTATCTCTCCAGTTTCTTTTGGGTCATCAACCGTAACTTGGCTGTTTCCTGCCTTTTCCCACTGCGTGGTGCACATATGAGCAATGTTTCCCCTTTATAATAAATACATAAATACGCAACCTATATATTGGTCAGACATTTTGTTATTCTGAAATATTTCCTACCCTTGTTGCTCCAGATATCGTCTTATCGTAACTCAACATAACTAAGGATAATATGTATCATTTCGTAGCTGATTCACACTACCCTTTCTACCATACAATTAACATCTTTTCCTAAATACAACCTTGATATAACTAGACATTTTAGTAATTAGTACTACGACCCTGTAGACTGTAAATCACTAGCGGGACTATGTCTGACACCATTTGTGTATGATTCGCCGTTGAAAAGAATTCACAATTTATTACACGAATGTTTTAACAATATTACTTGGTAACTAGCATTGGCATAACACTTCAAGACATAGTAAAATCAATTCCTAGCCTACGTGATTCATATCATTTAAGAAACATAAATTCACGCATTCTCAGTAGGGGATTTCTGTTACATACAGATGAGTAAATTCGAACAAATTCATATCAGAAAAATAATATATGACATTCTAAGAATAAGCGAATCATATAATATTGAAAACAAATGTATGCAAGCAATTTTTCATCGACTCAAGGAAAATTTATGTATCAATTTATAATGAATTCATGTAACTAATAATTACAAACTGATACAATGCACGTATTGTAAAAGATTCAGACATTCCTTGTGCTTCACGACACTATATTTATTTTGTATGAATCCGAATCTCTCTTATCTTTAAGTCACGTGTCCATCAACTTCCAGACATACACCCCTTAGACAATTTATAACGTGATATACTTATTATTTCCCGGAATCACTTCCTAGATTCTAACACAAACTCAGCCTGACTAATTTCGTGAGAGAAATTACTTAAAACTTTGAATTTGAGAAACACAACCACCTCATGTAGCTTACCATTGGGCAGCATCCTTATCTATACACAAAAATGTTAATACATCGATCGATGTTATGATAATTCCTTCTACGCAGTCTTTATTAATAAACATTTTTTATTAATAAATATTTTTTTTTAAAAAACTCAGTTTATGATACTTATTTCAAATGGCCCAAAATTGTTTCTGTTTTCTCTCCACGTTGAAATTTTCCTTGCTACTTAACCCACAATTAGTCTCGCTTCTCTATCTGACCGTTATATCAGCATATTCTAATTAAAACTCAAACAGGCCCCCAAAGAAGAGCATTTTATCCATCGTAGGCTGGTGATTTACTGCAAGAATAGCCCATATGTCAAAGTTAATTGTTACGTGTCCCCTGACCGCGAAAAGATTGACTTGTGTATGTTGCAATAACATTTCTCTTCAAAGTGCACTCTGTTATATAAGATGAATATGGTTCTTTAAAACTAACACATTCCTCAGATCATGATTAAATACATGGTCATCGAAAGCTTTCTTTTATAATTTTAAGATTAGTTTGGCTGTAGCCGGCAATGGATTTTGCTTTGTGAAACTGACGTCACGCCATGAGGACCGTTATTTTTGATAGGTCATCAGTGTTTGGAGTATATATTTTTTTAGGCCTTTCAGACAAACAATAAAAAGTTTCACGCAGTGGACATTTCAAATACATTCGATCGGGGTGTTGCACTATATCCCGGTCCTTGGTGTGGCATAAATTCATTTTTTAAAAGTTAATGACAATGTATCATATGAAATGAAAATGAATATTGCTAACAACAGTTGTTTCCAACGGCAACAATAGTTTTGTCAGTGTGAAATATCACGATCATGTGCAGTTCTTTGATGTGTCACAAACAACAAATCAATCTGAACCAGAAAGCAAATAAAGTTGTCTCATGGGCTAGATATAACAAACATTACACTCTGGTCCGCGACAGGAACAGACATGACATGATTCTGCCAAATTTCTTAAGTAGTAATATTGGTTATATTAGATTTATTTTGCTTTTCTTTATTTGAAACGGAGAAGATAAAACTGGTATCACTCAATAAGGAAAGTAGCATGGTGACACTACTAATTGAAGAACAAAATGACATTCAGTGGCTTGCTTCTTGACGGATGAAAGGGTCATTAAAATGACTCGCTTATCTGTCTGGGTGTGTCAGCATAATCTTTATCATCCTCTTTTCCGTTTCTGTTATCCCAAGTTTGTCATCAGCAAGTACGTGTTTCATCAATGCAATTCCTTTCTTTGCGCACTTATTCACAATTCTCGTCGTGTACGCAGAAATGATATATGTTGAAGATTTGTATCTATTGAAAATAAATTATCCGCTGAAATAGGGTATCTATTTTAAAAAATGGTGTCACTTGGAATGGGGTGTTTATTGCAAAAATACATGTTTAATAGTAAAATACATGGTTTTCGATTGTTGCAATTATAAGTAATTTCTGAGTGTCAGCGATAAGAGGTTATGTACAAACGTCAACATCGAAAACTGTGGGCTATTTTTTTGGTGAAAATTAAACATCTTTTCCTAACACTAACCTCTAAATGGTGAGCCCCAAGCGAGGTAGCTGTAAGTGCCATTTTGTAAGTCTTTGGTATGACTCGGCTGGGGGTTGAACCCATGACCTCCTGTATCAGAAACGGACTCACGTTCTAACCACTTGGTCCTATCAGAGTTCCCATTAAAAAATATTATCAGATAAATAAAGTTAAGCCGGTTTATTTACATACACACAGACACACGCACATACAGAAATATGTACAAAATTATCTCGTTCAGATATTTGCATTCTGATTCCGGATAAATCACTTTATGCCGTCAGCACTTTTTGACGTCATTTGGAAGTCGACTTAAGTGACAATTTGCTTGCCCTTTCAGTGACATACGTTTTTGTATCGTTTTGAGTACAATCTTACTTTTCTAGTTCCGATATTTCTCTGTTTTTAGTCATGCAGCTAGTTGCTTGCCATTTCGTTCTTTACAATTTTAGACAATGATACACTCATGTTCTTTTTTTCCTGTCTGCAGTGTAAAGTTTTAAAATTGTATAATTTATATAAAAAAGAGACAAAAGAAACATGCCATATGCCTGTAGTTAGTTATTTGTTTATTCGTCGGATTTAATTAAACGTATTTGTGTACATCTTTCAACTCAAATTAATGTTTATTATATCTCACCCAAAATACATTTCATATTATTTGTTTTTGGCACAGATAAAAGAAAGACGTGATTTTCTAAATTTTCGATATCAGATATTTACATTTTCGTTTTTAATTGTTATTTAAGTGCAATTCCAGGCTTTTCCTTGACAACATTTTACAATTATCAACGAGCGTTCGGCAGGTTGGACAGGACTAGAAAATATGCTGAATTCAGCGTTATTGTAATATAATCTTTCAGGTAAAACAGCACTCTGTGTTATGATATCACCGCTTTATAATGAGAAATATTATACATATACTGGTAATTTTACTGCTATTTAATGAAATTAAATCGTGACCATACCTGCGTTATAACAAGAAGAGTGTTATATTAAAGGGTCTTGTAGTGAAGAAGTGCTGTTTCATGATCCATTCATTGTACATACTTTTTCAACAAGAATATTACTCTTTAGAATAATATTTCACAACATTTAAAGTGTGTTGAGTGGCAGGTGAATAAGGTCTGCCAAATGTAATGCTGAGATTTTTGGAAATTTTAAATTTATAATAAACTATTCAAATTTCAATTTTCTTTGCTGCAAAAGTTATCTAAATAATTATTCGAATGTATGGCACCACTTTCCACATCTTTTCTGGTAACAAAACTACAGTTAATTTGCATTATAAGTGGAAATTCAAATTTTTTTAATTGAATGATGATATAATTTTCATTGTCGTTTACGTTAAGTTGTTATTTCTGTTTATATTGGTTTGTTTACTTCCTTGTCACTTTCAATTACATGTGTCCATCGTACATATCTGTAATTATGCTTCACGTGAGGATACAAAAGTGATATAGCTAGAGTTTACTGGAATATGTAGACAAATTTGATTCGGTCAGTTTTGCCACCAGCGAGGTTCTCCTTTTGAATACTTTGGATGTAAAGTACACAAGTTTTGAATACGTTGAATCTCAAGTACACATCTTTTGAATATGTTGAATCTCAAGCACACATCTTTTTCATACGTTGAATCTCAAGAACATACCTTTTTCATACGTTGAATCTCAAGCGCACAACTTTTGAATACGTTGGATGTGATGTACACAACTTTTGAATGCATACATTGGATTTGAAGTATACAACTTTTAAATATGTTGAATCTCAAGAACACAACATTTGAATACGTTGGATTCTAAGTACACAACTTTTTCATAAGTTGAATTTCTAGTTCACAACTTTTGAATACGTCGGATTTGAAGTAACAAACTTTTGAATATGTCGAATCTTAAGTACACACCTTTTGAATACGATGGAATTGAAGTAAACAAATCTTGAATACGTTGAATGTCAAGTACACAACTTTGAATACGCTGGATTTGTGGTACGCAACCTTTGAAGTTTTGAATCTCAAGCACACTGCTTTTTCAAACGTTGAATTTCAAAAACACAACTTTTGAATAAGTTGGATTTGAGGTACACAACTTTTGAATATGCTGAATCTCAAGTACACAGCGTTTGAATAAGTTGCATTGGAGATACATAACATTTTCATACGTTGAATTTCAAGTGCACAATTTTTGAATACGTTAGATTTGAAGTATACAACTTTTGAATATTTTGAATCTCAGGTACACAACTTTTGAAGATGTTGAATCTCAAGTACAATCCTTTTGAATACGATTGATATGAAGTAAAAAAATCTTGAATACGTTGAATGTCAAGTACACTACTTTTGAATACGCTGGATTTGTGGTACAAAACTTTTGATTTTGTTGAATCTCACGCACACTGCTTTTTCATACGTTGAATATCAAAAACACAATTTGTGAATACGTTGAATTTGAAGGACACAACATTTGAATATGCTGAATCTCAAGTACACAACTTTTGAATACGTTGAATCTCAAGTACACGACTTTTGTATACGTTAAATTTCAAAGTACACAACCTTTGAATACGTTCAATCTCAAGTGCACAAATTTTGATGACCATAATATTTGGAACACGGATACTCGATCATGGGAAAACTCATCCGTATGACGGGAGGAACATTTCCAGCCATTAAGATGCCAGAAACTAATGATATGATTTGTATAGCTCTGGGCATTCGCTGCTCATTACAGATGCTTTGAGTTTGGCTTCTGGTTTTGTTTATATGTGGGTTAGTAAGGGTTCATAATTGTAAATTGTTACTTGCCTTAGCTTACCCCAGAAGAAATTAACAACTGAATATGCTATAGTTTCTTTTTTTTAAGTGCATGCAAATACTTTTCTAAAGTGAAACAATAAAAGTGGAATTTACGATGTTAATTGTAGTTTTCTTTGCAAACCAAAACCCCTTACTTGAATGTAAATGGATTGTTGGACATAAAGCATAATTAGCTTTCTCTTGTACAAGCAATAGTTCTCAATACATGTATGCTTTAAATATTTAATAATCAAAGTTATTTTAAAATTAACTTAATGAATAAGTTCAAGCAAACAATAGTTAATATTTTTAATTAAAATATTTTTGTCTCCTTGTATTTCCTCAGTTCAACTTTTGTCTTCTGACACGGTGAACATTTTCATATACGCGAGCAAACACCATTATAGTAAAACTTTTTCTGCATTTTCAGAGATTCTTCAAATTTCCTATGACAACGATTCACGTACTCAGTCTATCAGGCTCTGTGAAGTACTTAAACATCACACTTTACGCTACATTTCGCGGTCAGTTTCTCATACCGTGAAGATATGCTAATTAGTTTAATTTCGCATGCGCACTGTCAATTACACTTGAAGACGACGTGGAAGACCGACCGTTCCTCGTTATCTCATATACCCCACAACGCTAGAAACCATCAAGGCGATCCAAACCTGCAAAATATTAATACTATCTTGGATAAATTTGATATTTTGAAATACTTAAAATCAAGGAATTAGTAATATATGTTCAGTTCCAGGTCCGTTTACAAGGAATAGGAGACGATAATTTATGTATTCCAGTATATTTAATGTGTACATATTTAATAGCATAAAAAAACTGTTATTTCGACATCCTTTCTCATTCATCAAAAATGAGGCAATTGTATAAGTCCCTGCTAATCTCAGATACATTTCCTTGCTTCCAGTAAACATTTAAACTTTGATGATATTTCAAGCTGCCGCACTTGTACTTCATAACATGAACAAGTAACCTGGATTCTAAGACGATTCCGACAAATGCATTTAGAACAAAAGCATCGACCCGTAAACAAGGAAGAAAGAAGAGTTGCTTAAAGTAAACTAAGAAAGGAGGGAGTCTGATTCATTTTGCAGAAACAAGTGTGCTTTCTGACAGAAATGCAATTCCGTACGAGAACTAAACGTAGCTGGCACAATTCACCTCTATGTTACTTCTAAGTTTTCTTCGTCTCTGGCCCGTACTTAAGCTCAACAGGCACAAATTCACTCAAACAACTCCAGAATAAAGAAGTCAACTGTACTGCTTTATTATTATTATTATTATTATTATTATTATTATTATTATTATTATTATTATTATTATTATTATTATTATTATTATTATTATATATATATATATATATATATATATATATATATATATATATATATATATATATATATATATATATATATATATATATATATATATATATATATATATATATATATATATATAACACATCATACATTGAAAGCAACATGACTTTTATAGTGCTGGTACAAAGAAATTTGATATACCATTCCTATTTGTATGTCAAATTGTGATCAGCCCATGACGTATTAATACACCTATATACTATTGTTTTAATATTAGGTTATCTTTCATCAGTGGTCTCTCGCTTCTATATTTTCTAAATATTTAATCAATTTCGACTGATTAATCATAAGCGTTGTAGTAAAATAACAATTAAATACTAATCCATCTGTTTTAAAATGAATTAAAAACGGTCAGAATTCGATCAAAATTCTCTCTCTCTCTCTCTCTCTCTCTCTCTCTCTCTCTCTCTCTCTCTCTCTCTCTCTCTCTCTCTCTCATTCTCTTGGATTTTGGAGATAATTAATACGGAGATGTTTAGTGAGAGGGGAAAAAATCCCAATAAAACTGATATTATAGCAAGTAAACAACAAAAACTTGGCACTCGTAATGGTCAGGTATGAGATTTGTACGGTACATTTATGTAAGGAGGAATACTAATAGTGTAATATGTTGAATGTTTTGTCTATTTCCAGTCTTTTTCATGGTTTTTAAAACCTATTAATAAAGTAGAAAAACATTTTATTGAATATTAAACTGTTGGAAAGCCGCTCTTCCACTCCCCCCCCTCTCTCTCTCTCTCTCTCTCTCTCTCTCTCTCTCTCTCTCTCTCTCTCTCTCTCTCTCTCTCTCTCTCTCTCTCTCTCTCTCTCTGCAAAAAGATATCAGCGAAAATTCGTTTAAAAACGAGCAATGTGAATGTTTCTGTCATGCGACTATGTCTCTGGACCTGTGAGTGATAGTAAAATGTAGTCACATGAGCCAACAGAATTGGGAAAGTTAGAAATGGATGATAAAAGCAACTGAATGATTAATGTTAATTAAATTATAATAATGACTTAGATACACGGTAAATACGTTTAAATATATGATTTACCTATTGACTGACGCTTTATCATTTCGCTTAGCTTTTATTTCCAGGTTTAATTATGCTAGCCATTATGTGAAAGCCTGTGTGTTTAATGCTCAAGTCAACCTTGCTGTGTTTGTAGTGCTCTTCATTCTTCATTTCAACCATCATTCTTTTTTAATAATGATCGTGTCTTATATTTATTTAATAAATGAATGAAAAAAGTTCAAAAACTAAAAGAATCAACTCATCAATTTGCAAAGGAACTTGTGGATTATTCGCGTAAGATTAAGGACTATTTGTTGTAGCGCACACTGGACATATATATATATATATATATATATATATATATATATATATATATATATATATATATATATATATATATATATATATATATATATATATATATATATATATATATATATATATATATATATATATATATATATATATACCATTTCCGACTTTGCTTGTCCATTGTTACCCAAGAGAAGTATTATAAAATTGTACACAATATACGTTTTTAAATTTTTTTCCAAGTTATAAACGTTACTTAATAATTTCGTATATTAGAGAACATTTAATAAAATACGGGTTAAATCAGTTAAAACTTAAATTATTCCATTGTGTGTTAAATATTAGACGGGGTAGGGTGTTTTGTGGGGATGGGGCTGAAAGCTGATCATTTAACAAGTCTACTGCATGCATGGTGTTTACAAATCGTTGTGTTTGTAATGATCGATATTTTATTTTCACTCTAGTGTTTCTAAACTCATGTTCCTAAAATGGCTGTAAAATAAAATAGTTCAGGCCTGAAGATCAGGAAAAAATTATTGGTCGAAATAAAACATTAATCTCAATCACAAGGAATTCTATGGTGGTCTCAAATCCTGGCAATGCGTTTTAAAAAGAGCCTTTGCAAATAATCTGAAGTTGATAATTGCTAATATCGGCAGAAGTTTAGCCTGGCAATACGTTTTATATGACGATTTCTCTGAGTTAATTATGCAAAATGATGCCATATTCTGTGATGAAAAAAGTAGCAGTATATTTGCTGAACATGTATTGGTAAGGAACAATAATTGTATATCAGTTCAACAGCGGGATTCATGTTAAATGCTTTCACACTTACATGCCTATAATTAGCTTCCACGTGCGAGGATGATGAGGTCGATATAGCGCCAAATTAAGGGCACATGTAGACAATAATAAATTTCTGGGTATTCCATTTTGTCTTTCTTTGATTAAAACTGGAGCTGAAGTATTAAGTTTCTAATTAGAGTATGGTTTAAAGAAATTCAATTCTTGTGATGGTAGATGTATTTCTCGTCAATAGTTACGACTCCTTAGTGCCATTACTTATCCTTCAAAGGAACAATAGGGAGATACCCTAGTGCAGTCAAGGTTTTCCATTGGTCAGTGAAGATTAGGATTGAAACTTATTTAAGGCCCTACCTTCTTTTTAAACAAACACCAGAATTATAACGGTTGACCATAAGAGACCCGGGCACGACTATGCATGTCTATTTCATTCACGCTCTATATTCATCTAAATCCTTTCGCGATTATGACGAAGTTGTAATCAAAAATATGTTACAAAAACAATTAATTTTCAGTCGAATTTGTAGAGTAATGTTATTCATAAAAAACTGTATTGAAACATTTAAGGTTCAAAATTTTTGCCCTATGATTGGTGTTATTTCAAATATTGTTTTGTAGATGAGCTCAAAACAATGAAACTATAAAGCACTGAGATTATGGGTACTTTTCTTTGTCACAAGTCCTTACTTATATTGTAGTGATTGATTTCATCCATGGAAGTTAATGTTTAAATTAAGTGAGAGTGTGCCCTTCTGTACGAATTACCGAAAGATATTGACATTTTAGATATCAAACTTGATTAGGCCAACAAACAATAACTGAAACCTTGTTGTGTTTACTCAGTTTTGCTTATTATTTTATTTATTTGTTTATTTATTTAAATTTAATTTAATTTAATCTTATATGCTCTTCGGTATGAAGACCGATTTTAATACTATTACTTGCAACTGAAACGGTCTTTGTCTCATTGTTAGATCAATGCCATCTTAATAAAATTGAAGGCTCCGGGTAAAGCATTGCACTATTGCCCCTACCTGCCCTACTATTGACTAATAATATGGTCAGCATAATGCCAATAGAAGCGTGAGGCCCTTGGCAACTGCCCAGTGTGCTCATGCCTTAAAATGGCACTACGTTTGATATGATATAACTTGATATATTTACCGACTTTTAAAACAAGGCAATACAACTAAATTAACGTTTCAAACGAGGCAATACAACTAAATTAACTTTTAAAACGAGGCAATACAACTGAATTAACTTATAAAACGAAGCAATACAACTGAATTAACTTATAAAACGAAGCAATACAACTTAATCAACTTTTAAAACGAGACAATGCAATTACATTAACACTCTTACAAGGGATTATTTAACTTTCCCATCACATAAGCATTTTTAAAAAAAAAATTAGAAAGCATATACGACAAAAACAACTTGTAAATAAACACGTAAACTTTTCTTTACTTACAACAACAACAAGATTATATATTTGCAATAGTCTCTACAGAGCTCTGTTCGTGTTTTAGAGACTTTAATAGCTATGCAAGCAATTTACAACATCAAGACCTTAAAACAATATTATGAAGACCTGATTATATTCATTTGAAGACCTTAATACATTAATCTTATAACCGTAATAAATTAATCTGACAACCGTAATACATAAATCTGAAGACATTATAACATCAATATGAAGACCCTAATACATTAATCTGACGACCGTAATACATTAATCTGACGACCGTAATACATTAATCTGACGACCGTAATACATTAATCTGACGACCGTATTACATTAATCTGAAGACCGTAATACATTAATCTGAAGACCGTAACACATTAATCTGACGACCGTAATACATTAATCTGACGACCGTAATACATTAATCTGAAGACCGTAATACATTAATCTGAAGACCGTAACACATTAATCTGAAGACCGTAATACATTAATCTGACGACCGTAATACATTAATCTGAAGACCGTATTACATTAATCTGACGACCGTAATACATTAATCTGACGACCGTAATACATTAATCTGAAGACTGTAATACATTAATCTGAAGACCGTAATACATTAATCTGAAGACCGTAATACATTAATCTGAAGACATTATAACATCAATATGAAGACCGTAACACATTAATCCGAAGACCCTAATACATTAATCTGACGACCGTAATACATTAATCTGAAGACCGTAATACATTAATCTGAAGACCTTTAATACATTAATCTGAAGACATTATAACATCAATATGAAGACCGTAATACATTAATCTGAAGACATTATAACATCAATATGACGACCGTAATACATTAATCCGAAGACCGTAATACATTAATCTGAAGACCGTAATACATTAATCTGAAGACATTATAACATCAATATGAAGACCCTAATACATTAATCTGACGACCGTAATACATTAATCTGAAGACCGTAATACATTAATCTGAAGACCGTAATACATTAATCTGAAGACCGTAATACATTAATCTGAAGACATTATAACATCAATATGAAGACCGTAACACATTAATCCGAAGACCGTAATACATTAATCTGAAGACCGTAATACATTAATCTGAAGACCCTATTACATTAATCTGAAGACCTTTTTACACTAATCTGAAGATCTTAATATAATAATCTTATAACCTTGATTAATTAATCTGCTAACTTTAATACATAAATCTGAAAATCTTAATATATTAATATGAACACCTTAACACTAAGCTGATAACCTTAATACATTAATCTGATAACCTTAATACATTAATCTGATAACCTTAATATATTAATCTGATAACCTTAATACATTAATCTGATAACCTTAATATATTAATCTGATAATCTTAATACATTAATCTGATAACCTTAATATATTAATCTGATAGCCTTAATGCATAAATCTGAAAATATTTTAATATATTAGTTTGAAGACCTTGAAACAATATTTCGAAGACCGTTATACATTAATCTGAAGATTTTAATACATTATCTGAAAGCTCTAATACCTTAATATGAAAACCCTAATACATTAATCGGATAATCTTAATACATTAATCTGAAAACCTTAATACATCAATTTGAAGACCTTAATAGATTAATCAAAAGACCTTAATACATTAATATAAGGACGTTAATACATCAATCTGTTGACCGTAGAACATTAATCTGACGACCTTAATACACTAATCTGATGATCGTAATACATTCATCTGAAGACTTTAATACATGTACATTAATTGAAAGACCGTTATACATTATTCTGATGTCCTTAAAATATTGATCTGATGACCTTAATCGTTAGGTTGCAGAAAATTACTTTTTAAATCAAAGGAATATTAATATATGGTTTTCCTCTTGCTTCTCTTAAGAAAATAAAAATAAGAAACTTTCTGGACCACGATAAGTTTGAACATGCACCTGTTTTCCTTTTTTTCTGTTTAAACAATATTGTTAATAATGTTTCATTAAAAATAGTAAATATAACGAAATGTCAATATCCTGTGTGACGTTTAATTTTTGCTTAAGTTAATCTACTCTGTATTAAACATAATACTCTGAAAAGCTACTGTATGTTCATCATAAGTGACATTCTTTTCCCTAACGTAAATACATAACTTTGAGCATTTCATAAATAAATCTTCAAATTAATTTAGATAGTACGTGGTATACTGCACCATGTTTGTTATATGTTTGACATAAAACACCGATGTCTTCAATATTTGAACCCATTTATACTATTCTAGCAATCATCAATTTCAATTACATTTTATAGTGCAATATACTTTAGTCACATTTTTATAATATATACTTTAGTCACATTTTAATGATATATTTTTATCCATAAATTATCTTTTTTTATCTTGTTGTTTTTGTATGCCTTTTTAAAAACATAAAAATATTTTTGATGCTGTCGTCATATCCATTCATCTTAATGTGTTTTTGGCAATCAGCTCGTAGTTATTTTCTTATAGTTTCATTTTCATATAATTTTGGTAAGAAATTGTTATACAAGATCACTAGTCCACACCACAGCAAACATTCCTCTTCCAGTCAAATTCTTTTCTCCAATATCATCTCTTGTCTTCCATATGCCTGTTATGTAGGACTGGTGTTAAATCGCCGGTGCATAAGAAAATTAGCCTGCGCAGTAATCGAAGTAAGAACAATTAGACCGGTAAGCGGACCTCCCGGTATAACATAAACAATATAAATCCTATCGTATTGCTTCCAGATTCATTTTATACACTTTATTAACGCCGGGTTATTATTCTATTTGCTTATCTATCTCTCTTAATAATATTAACTTCCGACAGAGTAAGTTCAACAGGGGCTCTCTGCGAAAAGGTCATCTATTTCTTGGAGGAAAATTTTCTAAATCAATGCAAGCAGCAAATGCGTTTTAAATGCAAAAGCGTGCTGCTGTTACTGTTGTTCTCTCTCTCTCTCTCTCTCTCTCTCTCTCTCTCTCTCTCTCTCTCTCTCTCTCTCTCTCTCTCTCTCTCTCTCTCTCATATGTATATATTACGATTAAGGAGGATAACATATGAATCATGTACTTTGCAATCATTGAGTGATAGAAAAATAATTAATACTAACCTATAATTTAAAATTATTCCTTTTGCTGAAAGAAGGCATTTCAGATTTGAACGAAATAATGAGTATCCTTTTCAACCTTAAAATAAACATTTTCTATAACACTTTTAAAGTAATTTTGTCATAGTTTTTATGATGCGTAAATTTATGTGTATGGAATTATGCCAAAGAGACACAGGTACATCGTCCAAACTGTGGGATATTTTCATTAGCATCGAAAACACATTTTTGCATTAATTACTCCTTGCCTTTATAAGAATTCTTCAAATCTGTACGAAACAATACAGAAAAGCGATGTCTTGTTCTTCTTTAGCAATAATTTCTCTCAAGAGAATACATACTCTTTATACGTTTGATCATTTCTTTGTTTTTTTCTTCATGTGTCTACGTATTAAACAATTTGTAATGTGTATAGAATGTATAGTGTGACCCTGCTCTTTAAGTATACCATAACAAGGCATTGTTTTTAATTAGGTTCTTATCTGTAACCGCTGCTGTGGCCTAGTGGTTAGAGCCTCCGCCTCGGATGTGGAAGATCGTGGGTTTGGTCCCCGGTCGAGTCATACCAAAGACTTACAAAAATGGTACTAACAGCTGCCTCGCTTGACGCTCAGCATGAAGAGGTTAGTGTTAGGACTGGTCGGCCTGGTGTCAGGATAATGTAACTGGGTGGGACATCATGCTACATGTCTGCGGCATGATGCCCCAGTGCTGGATATCACTATAAACTGCCATACTGCAGACATCGTAGCGATATGACTGAATTTTTAAAAAAAATTTTACGTTAAAAGTCATAATCACATCACATCACACTTTATTCTTATGTGTTGGAATACCTCATTCCATACCAGGATAAAACAAAGGCTTGTAAATTAGACAAAGAGAAAGGGATTGTCGGATATAAATTAAATTAAATTAAATTAAATTAAATTAAATTAAATTAAATTAAATTAAATTAAATAAAAACAAATCCCTAAAACAAAAACTGAATAATAAAAAATAAGCAAAGCAATCGGTATTCATTTTCAAAAATTTTTTAAAAACAAGTGAATGAATTTAAACATTTTTGCTGAACGATATTTGCTACATAGCTAATTCAACTATTATAATGTACATCCGATACATCTTCATTGGTCTGATTTTTATTGTTACACTAAATTTCATGTTACGTTATGTTGTTGTGGTTGGGATAGTGTTAGGGTGATTTTTCATGGCTGTACTAGAATGTGCCAAGCTAATACAACCGTCATACGTTTCAATTTAAATAATACATTATATATTTAAGGAGACCTTTTTAATTTTTTTCTTTGAGGATATGAAATAATTGACAATAATCTTCGCATATTCTCAGACACGTCTTCAAAGACTTCGAAGACAAAACGATGTACATAATTATTATTTTTTTATCAGTGGGAACTGGAAAGAACGAGAAACACCTATCAAAAGTGCAATTAGATTCCAATCCTCTCAGTTCGTTCTGTACGTAGACGTGTGCAAGTGAAGTCTTCCGCGTGTAACACTGTGCAGATCACACATTTCTACTGTAGATGACGTGATAAAAGGCAGTTGTCTTTAGCATTAACAAACCCACTTTAAATTTGCCAACAATGTCTGTATAAATCAATCTCTGTTTTATGTCTTTACTGGTTCTGACACTCGCGAAGATATTCGTCCCGGACCCAAGTGAGGAAATCCCACGATAGCATCCCGAGTAAATACAACTGAGGAGTGAATTTCGATTTAATTCCTACAAAGGATGCAATCGGTAAAGTGTACTTTTTAATATATCATACATTAGCTGAATTTCCTTTAGCACGATTTTTGATGGGTTTGTGTCCAAGTTTTTACATTTTGTTTTAATTTCGAGAACGTCTAGATCAAAGAGATAATAAGAGGAAGAAGTGGCAGATCGGTGGATATTCATAACTCTACAGGTCAAATTGATCATTTCAAAACGAGATAAGCTCGTAAATTTGTCAATATTCTTCCATGGATAATGCTTTGACCTGTATAACAACTGTAAAAAATCACTAATCTAAATTGCAGTTTACTTTGGGAATTCATTTCCTCAAAATAAGTCTGAACTTAATAAGAATACAAATTCGACAGAGAAACATGTTTATGCTTGCCTTTAAATAAAATTTTCAAAGCATCATGTCTCATGGTACTTTTCCATGGGTGAATATATATTAGATTCAATAAAGGTATTTTCCTAGTATAAACCTATATGTAGACTTAATAAAGGTAATCTTCCCTGTGCAAACCGATATGTAGACTCAATACAAAGTAATTTTCCTTGTGTAAACCGATACGTAGACTCAATAAAATACTTTGAACTGTGTAAACCGATATGCAGACTCAATGAAAAGTACTTATCCCTGTCTAAACCGATACGTAGACTTAATAATAGTACTGTTCGTAAGTAAACCGATACTTATACTCAGTACAAAGTACTTTCTTTCCCGCGTAAACCGATATGTAGACTCAATAGAAATTACTTTTCCCTGCGTAAACAGATACGTAGAATCAATAAAAAGTACTTTCCCCTGTGTAAACCAATACGTAGATTCAATAAAAAGTCCATTTCCCTGTGTAAACCGACATGTAGACTCAATAAAAAGTATTTTTTTCCTGTGTAAACCGATACGTAGACTCAATACAAAGTAATTTTCCCTGTGTAAACCGATACGTAGGCTCAATAAAAAGTACTTTTCCTTGTATAAACCAATATGTAGATTCAATAAAAAGTATTTTTCCCTGTGTAAACCAATACGTAGACTCAACAAAAAGTAATTTTCCTTGTATAAACCAATACGTAGATTTAATAAAAAGTACTTTTCCCGGTGTAAACCGATATGCAGCCTCAATAAAAGTACATTTTCTTGTGAAAACCAATACGAAGACTCAATAAAATACTTTACCGTATGCACATCGATACGTAAACTCAATAAAAAGTGCATTTCCCTGTGTAAACCGATACGTAGACTCAATAAAATACTTTCCCAGTGTAAATCGATATGCAGAGTCAATGAAAAGTACTTTCCGTGAGTAAACCGATACGTAGACTCAATAAAAAGTACCTTTCCCTGTGTTTGCCTTTATATGTAGACTCAATAAAATGTACCTTTCCCTGTATATGCCTATACGTAGTCTCAATAAAAAGTACATTTCCCTTTATATGACTATACGTAGTCTCAATAAAAGGTACTTTTCCATGTGTAAACCGATACGTAAAAACAAAGGGTCCTTTTCTCTGATTATTATTATTCGCTATAATAATTAATAAAAATAATAATAATGATAATAATGATAGCAGCAAGAATACTTCTAATAATAAAAGACAACACCCACAACGATAATAATAATAATAATAATAATAATAATAATAATAATAATAATAATAATAATAATAATAATAATAATAATAGTTTAGACTAAAGTCTATATACATGAAAAAGAAAGCATACACACTATTACAGATATAACGAATAGGTAAAACGGTTGATGAGAATGTAAGCACAACTGCATACAGAAAATATATTGCTTTTAAATTATTATCACAAGCTTCAATTTTATTCATATGTAAGTCAAAGAGCCATGCTCTGTATTAAAGTAAAACTATCTAGACTGGCTCAGCAGATGAAGAATGGTATATTTGGCATGGACGACATTAGCACAATCATAAATTTAAAATTCCGTTTCGAATCTGTCTACTTATATTGTACGATCTTAATACCGTATATATGCTCCAACATCTACATACCGTAATTATACTATAACATCGAGATACACCGTATATATACTCCAACAGACCTGTGTCTATGAAGTTTGTTAAGAGTAATAAGTGTAACAAATGAGCTGCTAGCGCATTGTTACCGGAGATATGAATCTATTCTAATTTATGTTAGACTCGACTTATAAGCAGTTATATACGGTAGTCAAAATGTAGTTTTATTTCAGGATGCAATTATGTTTCGAAGTTATTTTAAGATGCTTTTTCGCCGTGTTTTAAGGTTTATCATGTCATTCATTTATCTACGAAATATTCAGCTATGAACGTTTCAGGAAATGAATATCAGTCTTTCCTTTAACAGTCAAATGCTACGTAAGGACTTCTGTGGACTAACTATTACACGTTAATATGCCTATACGTAGTCTCAATAAACCTTTTCGTGTTGCAGATTATATTGTCCGACTTTTCATGGCAAGTAACAATGCCAATTGACACATTTCACAGGCATTTTTTCCCCCTGTTATTTAGTGATAGCAGTGCGGTTCTATAACTTAAAATCGTACACAAATGCTTATCCTTAGTTGCAATCGCACACGATTGCTTATACTTAGTTAAAATCGTACACAAATGCTTATCCTTAGTTGCAATCGCACACGATTGCTTATACTTAGTTAAAATCGTACACAAATGCTTATACTTAGTTAACATTGTACACAGATGCGTATACTTAGTTAAAATCGTACACAAAGGCTTATAGCAAGTTCAGATTGTACTAAAATTCGCAGAGTTGAAATTGTAAAACAAATACTATAATTATTATATTTTTTCTTGATAAAAAGCTAATTTCGTAACCTTAAATATGTATCTCCATAGTATACATTTTCTGTCAAGCCAATGATATAGAAAATAAATAAATAAGTAAATAAATAAATAAATAAATAAATAAATAAATAAATAAATAAATAAATAAATAAATAAACAAAAAAATAAAAAAACAAATAAATAAATAAACATCTTAAGCAATACATTTTCACGAGGGTCGTTTCTTATTATGCACTTCAGTATTTAATGGGACAAAAATATTCAAGTAATTCTCAACAAAGCATGTGGCGTTTGCTTGCAATCGCGTCTTTATCAATATTCTTGTAACCTCATTTTTATTCCGGTATAATTAAAACTTTTAAAGAGCATTTTTCTTTTGATAACCTTCTCTTGATAATACAAAAATGTTTATGGCGGTATTACAATGAAGTATTATTATTTACTCTATAAGTCTAGTCCAATGCTAATTTGCATGACTCAGATCTGGGTCGATGTATTTGGCTAAAAGTAAAACAAACAACACAGATCCTGATCTTCCGGACTCCACCTATAAGTGAGTGCATATAGTTGTATTCAGAATTACATTCGAACTGAAATTCAGCTAGCATTCAAGACTTCAATTAATGTTATAACCGAAAGTTATAAAATGGCTACTGAACGCACATTTGAAAAGCGAATACAATTAAAGTACGTGTTTGAATCTAAAGAGAATGTCTCAGTTTGGGAAGAAACAACTAGCAAGAAAACAAAAAATCACGTAACACAAAAAACGAGTGTTTATCCACACTCAAAGACAAACACGCACACACGCACACGCACACGAACACGAACGCACACACACTAAAGTTTAATTGTTAAACGAAGCACAATGTTGTGATTAATAGTTATTTGAAATATTAACATACCAATTTAGATAATCCGCATTTTTTAATATTTTTTAATAAGTTGATAAGTCAGAGACTAATATTCTTGATTTACTCAATTAGTTTTAATTTAAAGTTGTACGCTCTTAATGCGCATGCCCAGTTTAAACCGTTGTATAACAAAGCTTTATCTTCGTCTTTGCGTAACATATCATATTCAAGATATAATTAGTATTTCTATCTGTGAATACTCGAGCCCAGTTTTTGGATTTTATCTCATTATACGTTAAAGAACATTCCCCTTCGCAAAGTTCATTCATCGATAAATATTTCCACACTCAAAAACGTTTACTAAATTTTGAGTAAATCTTCTTAGTGTCATCGTCACACTGAAATTCCCAAAGTACACACTTACTGCAGTAGAGTGATCAAAATACCAAGAATGTAAGAAAGGTAACATTGACATCTGTCACATTTGCTCACGCATGTGCGTTAAGTTCGCTGTATTTTGTAAATCTTTGATTTTCTGCCGTATCCATCTTAAAATAATTTTTTGTTGCAATGACTATTATATGTTAAATTGCGCTTTCTTTGAAACTTTAAAATGGAAACACAAAAGCCTCTTGATCCTAAAAATGTATCAAATGCTGTTTATATGTATTCGTTTCTTGTTTTCGTCACACAGACACACACACGCACGAATACACGCGAGCGTGCGAGCCATGTCTATGTCGTTTAGTCTTCAATACTAATATCATGTAACATTCCCTAAACTTTTCATTATGTCAAAACTCCTTAATGACGTCATAAATGGCTAAGATCATTAGTTGACCCTTGTTTAGTTATTAAGGACTTGAGTTCATGCAACGATAAGAGAACAGACCAGACAGAGTACGATAAATAAACCGTCGCAGCACGTCGTCGTCGTTTGTGTGGGTATACCTGTGTTAATTTAGGACACGGATACACTTAGAAAAGCGAAATGTTGTGGCACATTTTATCTTTGCTTTTTTATGGACTTTAACTTTGAATTGGCTCGATATAGCTAATACTGTGCTGATGTGCAGTTAAGCATAAACATTGAAATCGAAATAGTAATAGTCACGTGCTCTTCACAGTTGGCAATGTCTTGCGCATTTGCCCAGTGTCATATTACATTTCTTTGCGCAAATAAAATGGATTTCAAATTCAGTGCTTACTAGCAGTAAAATCTGCAGGTTAGTCTAAAGTAATACAGAATGAATCAAAACCACTACAACGTAAGCCGTACAAAATAGAAATGTGAAACAGTCATACATAATCACGTGATCTTGACAGGTGTTGTAAACTTCTGGCTCACGTTCTTTGCGTCATTTAGATTCCTTTGTGCAAATGAAATTAAGATACATTTAGGAACTTGGCAACAGTTCCAATTTTTGGGTTTTTGTTGTTTTGTTTGTGCCAGAACATTTAAACATGTGCAACCTACTTCATCTAATTAGGACATTTTCAAATCCTAATAGGCAACAGATTTCACCCAAAGTTTACTTACCCCAAAAAATGGCATTAATTCTTTATGATGATTTGAACACTGGTATTATACCAAAAAAATATTTACTTGTACCGAATAATTTCAAACCATACACGGAAATTTATTTTGTCTTGCGACATGTACAAGTTTCAAATTTTCAGGTAGGACATTAGTAGATGTCTGTTTGTAATTGGCATGAAGATTGATAGCCAACAATGCAGACTGGTAATTGGCAATTTTGACTGGTAATTGGCAATGCAGACTGGTAATTGGCAATGCAGATTGTTAACTGGCTATGAAACAGATACAATGAAGATTGGAAACTGACACTGAAATTTGGTAACTTACAATAGAGGCTGGTAAATGGCAATGAAGATTACTTTTACATATGATAAGCAACACGAAGATTGGTAACTTACAATAGAGACTGGTGACAAGCAATGCAGATTGGTTACTGTCAATGTAGAATGGTAACTTGGAATGTAGGTTGATAATTGGTAATGACGAGGGGTAACCGGCATTGTGGATAGGTAATTAACAATGAAGACTGGTTACTGGCATTGAAGACTGGTAATAAGCAATTCAGACTGGTAATCGGCCATGAGATTTTGGTGAAAACAGAAATATCATCAATAATGCAAACAAGTAAATTATTTTGATAGTGAAAGTCATGCAGAACATAATAACGAAAGACAGCCTTTCAACAATTTTTCGTTATTTTCGCTTAAGACCGTTAGTCTAAGGGTCTTTGGATTTCTCGGTTCGATTGATGGAGTCTCTTTTTAACTGCAAAAATAATATATCTCATATCATCATGAAGTAAGTTCATTCTGGTAAGCAGGCAATCCGACAGTGGAATGAGGATGTGATGTGATTATCATTTTTAACGTAGCTTTAACAATTTTTCAGTCATATCGCTATGATGTCTGCAGTGTGGCAGTTTATAGTGATATCTAGTACTGAAGCACCATGCCGCAGACATGTAGCATAATGTCCCACCCAGTCACATTATCCTGACACCAGGCCGACCAGTCCTAACACAAACCTCTTAATGCTGAGCGTATAACGAGGCAGCTGTTGATACCATTTTTGTAAGTCTTTGGTATGACTCGACCGGGGATCGAATTCACGACCTCCTGCATCTGAGGCGGACGTTCTAACCACTAGGCCACCGCAGCGGTTGCGGTATGAGGAAACATTAAGTGGAACATACTGATGACTAGTATCTTATTGTTTAATCTACAGCGTACAAACAAATGTTGATAAATCGATATATAACTAAATAATATTGGTAATAATGAAGCCAATATTTTTATAGAAGAGAATATCTATCTGATAGGACGATGTTTATGCCGGCTTAATGACCGAGGCCACACTGCCTTCAGACTGATTTTGGTATTGGTCTTATTATCAAGCGGTCCGATGTCCAGTTAACATCACTTTCCAGTATCTGATTTGTAGTTTTGTTTTTGTTAGTTTTGGAGTGTTTTTGTATAGGTCTTTTTTGTTTGTTTTTACTTCAGTTCTTATTTAAGAAAAATTTATAGATAAAAGCAGCTGGAGAAATGTCGAGGCGATTCGCACCTAAATTTCAGTGACATTGATCAGTAGCAACTACAATTAGTGATATAGACTTACTTAATGAGAGTAGTTTAATGGTCAATTAATGTATAGTGCCGAACATAAGTTGACTGAGTAACTAACAACCGGCTTTTCGCATCTAATTTCGTTGGCACGAAAATGAAATGACAACTATTAAGTCAGACTAGTCTTACGCGAGTATCGGCAAGCAAAAACAAGTATAAGGCATGTTATTGGAGATAAAGAAAAAAAAAGCAATCTTGTAAACAAAGGACACGTTTAGATATGACCTTATCAAGATAAGCTTCATTAGATACGAGTATATGATGACGACGTGATTAGACAGATGTAATAATACCAGGATTAACTTGATTGAAGTAATTAATCTATATTCCTCACGAATGGAGAACACGTACAATCAAGATGTGTTTTTGATCTGTTTGCTGAATATTTCTGTAAATAGATGAGAGGAAATACAATTCTTGTTTGGGATATTTTGTCTTCCTAGAAGACTTTCTTATTTTCAACCATCTGCTTTTGTTCTGAATTCACCAAAATTTAATTAAAGCCGTACCATATATTAAACCCTTTCATCGATCAAAAAGTGTCCAAAGCTTTGATTGGCTCATTTTGTGTTAATTAGTTTGATTGGCTTTTTAAGTGTTAAGTACTTGGAGTGGCTATTTATTTGTTAATTACTTTTGTTAGCTCTTTATGTGTTGAATCCTATGATTGGCTCGTATGTGTTAATTACTTTGCTTGGCTCTTCTGTGTTAATTACTTTATTGGTTTTTATGTGTTAATTATTGATTTTGCTGTGATTATGTATACTTTTAATATTATAGAAAAAATTCGAAAACATAGCAAGATATCATATTTTTACTGTATATTCGACAGTCAAGTTGATATATCTGAGTTTTGTTTTAATCATTTCATCAATAAAGTTCACCCAGAAACCCCATTAAAGTGATATAAATTTCACCCAGAAGTACTTTATTGTAGTATCAGTTTCAAAGTCACTACTAAATGCAGTCTTCGATGTCTTAATTAATTTTCACGCTGCATTGGAACAAAGCCTTTGGCTAAAATAGGAAGAAGCCATTAAAACAATATGTTCAGTAACCACCGCAATGTTGAATAAAGATCATATTTCAATGTAATCTATTAAAATTAATAGTTTGGCAACATGGAGAGCTATTATAATATACCAAATCTTAGGTTTCGGTAGTACGTATTATTTAATGAAGGAATACGGCAAAAGCAGTAACAATTGTAAAACTCTAAATAATATAAAGTCATAAAATTAAGCTGCAACTGAGTTTGAAACGAGTTTTAACAATGATATTGTGCGAACCCATAAACATAGTTACTAAACATCTCTGATTTTCCAGGAAACATGAAGTCAGCGTACAGTACCTGATTACCCCTTAAGCACGCCATGCGCGTGCTTAGGGCACTAGGCACCAGGAAAAACTTCAATCTAATTGTTGATAATAAAATTTAATTAATTATAGATGATCATTTCGATCTGCATGTATGAATATTTGATTTGGAATGATGGCAACACTGGTATTTTCCCACCTTTTAATCTTTTAATATTGTTTAATATTGTTTTGTTTTTGTTTTGAATTTCCCACTCTGTAGGAGGAGAGAGGCCATCATAATATTTTCAGTGCTTAGGGCCTTGGAAGGCCTTAATCCAGCACTGTCTTCGTATATATATATATATATATATATATATATATATATATATATATATATATATATATATATATATATATATTTATATATATATATATATATCTATCTATCTATCTATATATATATATATATATATATATATATATATATATATATATATATATATATATATATATATATATATATATATATATATAACGTATTATTTAACTATAAATCTTAGAACAGAAATGATTTCATCTTTTCCCTGTCCTCATTCGTATTTAGTTCACAGCCACACACCTCAAGGAAGGAATAAAAATTATGAAAAATGTGTGTACATTTACAGTTCAATCATAGTCCTTTAATTGAGCTTAATTTTATTTTTATGTCATTAAGATCTTCACCAATTACATAAGCCTTGCTGTCACATTCCCTACTTGGAGAAATATCTCATGATGCAAAATAGGTAATAGGTTTGTAAAATGTGTAAAATGTTAAAGGGTGTACATCTGTATTATATGACAAAATCATGCACTTTTGGAAAAAAAATACAATTTGATTTTCTAGTTCTCGCTAAACCAATTACTAAATGCAATATAAATATCGTGCTGCCCGTATCGTATCAGAGATGAAATAAAATATTCAAGAAAAATCCAACTTTGTTAAATAACCCCATCACTTGGTTTCGCTACGTTATCGCTTTCTTAAACCCTGTTGTCTTGTTCTATTGTTATTGTCCACTCTTATGTTCATTTTCGATTTCGATCACTTCAAACTTCACTCACGGAAAACACAAGAATGATACATATTCGAAGGTTTTAGCTTTACCTCCTGTAATGTTTCATTTCATCAAATGTTTTTTTTTTAAAGCTTTTAACATTATTCAAAATAATCTTGCTTGTCCGTGATGAACCAGTAATAATTTTTCTGAGATGAATTATTGTTAAGAAATCTGCGTTTATAAATTTAAAGGAAGTATTGATCCTATTTGGACACGTTTTCAGGAGATTCGAGGACCATTCAAGTTCTAGAAACTTCTTGTCAGTACTATTACAACAAAATGCCGTCTTTCAAAGATCATTTAATAAGAAACATTGAACGATAATGCTATTATAATTGAAAAAATTCAAAGTGTAACTTTATGATATAAAAGCCATAGGATAGATGTGACCGTTGTTAGAATACCTGTATTTTGCTCTCTAAATTAATACAAAATCATGTCGGCCATTTTAATCTATGTCAGTGTCTCAGTTTAATAAATATGAATGAGTGATTCATAACCTGTATACGCGACTTTTCCAAAATGACTCAGTAGCAAAAAAGGTCGTATTTTACTAAATACACTTTTTAATAAATATTTTAAAACAATAAACAACAATTATATGTGTAGATTTTTGCTGCATGACGTACAATGTCTTCTGTTTATGTCATAACAAAGGTTAAGGTGACTTTGCGAACAATTATTCCAGTGCTCCTTAAATTAAAATGACTCGCTGAAAGACATTGGACTGGTAGCCAGTCCTTATCGAAGTATATGGGGCTTGGCTCGCAGGTGCACGGTATTAATGGGCTGTGGAAAACTAGCATAAATAACCATAAATTAATCTCAATTAAGGCCAGGCTTTTGGAAAGGTAATGGAATACAAAATTCTGCGTCTTTGATCTTGGGTTTAATTAATGGAATTTAAGACGTGCGAAAGGAGTTCAGCTACATATTTTATTAGGCACGTGCGTCAAATTAAATTCACTTCCTGTTCTCATGCCATATATGCTTATTCATCAGTAGTGGAGAAAATGGGATACATGGACAAAATTTTTTTTTTAAAAATCCCCTATAAATATTTGTAATGTTAGAAATAAAAATTAAACTTTAAAAAAATACAGACCACTCATATAGTGAAGTTTTGTGCATTAGATGAAAATCAAAATTAACAAATCCTGGTCCAGTTAGAATGTAAGAAATGTAGCGGTCACTACTTTGAAATGTTATAAATATAATAAATAATGGCATGAACATAAATTCGATTGAATTCAACAAGTGTACATTAAAGTAACGTTGTCGATGTCAAAAGATAATTTGCATTTGCACGGGTTTACATATCCGAATAGGATGTAGGTATGGTCAAGCGTAGTTATTGTACAAACTAAAATTCAAAATAAAAAAGGCTAATTATTGAGTTTAAACATAACGAATATATCACGCCATCTTTACAAACTATGCTTATTTACAGATCACATGTAATGATGAGAACATTGAAATAAGCAATATCATCCACGACAATAGGACAGTTAAAACAGTTCAGAATAATAAAGTAATACTTTATGAATTTGATTTTGTTCAACAGACATATTTGTATTAGGCTTTCTTTAAAGTCAAGTTAAAGACTGCGTACATTATACGGGTTTTCTATACAATAATTCAATAAACAACAAATACCCATTGTATGGAATATAAATTTAGATTTGGTGACTTGGTATACAATGTAGCTCTTTCAGATTTAGTCATAGGCATGAAAAGAGGTTGCATAAATATGAAATCTTGTATGCATCGGAAAGAATTAACAAAATTTGCTAATTGGTGGAAATAAAAATGCCCAATACTGATGGTTGACCTGTTAATAACGCCAATAGACAATTTATGAAGCACGACATTCTCTCCAGAATATTTTTAATACTTTATTTTTTAAGGATGATTCTGAATGTCAAGTGTTTACACAAAAAAATAAATCAATTGTAACCGAACAATCGACTTAAACATTACGCAAGCAGACTAGAAAAAAAAAACGTTTCCAACAAAATGTCTATGTTAGGTCAGATGTATCACCAGTGTAGACAGATATTGTTAATATGTAAATATATGAAAAAGACAATAGCGGATATAAATGATAATTTTATATGTTCTTCCATAATACGCTTGGGCAGAAAAGTGAAAAAGCATACGTTGTGCTAACGTTTAACAGATTCTTTAAAGACTGGAATGTGGAAGTATTTCACTCACAACAAAACCAAGAACACGAGTTGATGTTCTACCTAATTTCAGCGAGGGATACAATAACAAAAATAGATCAATAAAATTTACCCTAATGCATTTAGACTAGGTGATGCAGTTGATGTTTCGAAAACGAATTGATGCTTATAAACAATCCATACCTATCTAATGAAGTATTTAAATTCAAGCAAGTACTTTTAGATTACCATGTAATTTACAACTGAAAGATTTGAAGAGATAAAATACATAGGGTATACTTCATGTAGAAGTGATATATATATATATATATATATATATATATATATATATATATATATATATATATATATATATATATATATATATATATATATATATATAATGAATATTGAAAAGTATGTACTTCTGAAATCGAAATTGCGTGATAAATTGTTTTTAAGTTGTGAACCAAATGACATTATCAAGCCATTAAATAAACAATATAGTACAAATTCATCTGCCGATTCGAGAATAAAAAGCAACATCATAATCGGCACAACTTGAGTTTTTGAAAGACGAACTTCGAGAATGTGACTGAGGTGGAAAACAGAAAATTAATTAATAAAAACCTAACTGTTGTATGAAATACCAGAAGATTTATGTATAAGAAAACACAGAAAAGCATGACAGGTAAACAATAAAACGTTGTATTAAAACAAACCCGTAAAAATGATAAGGCGACTATAATGTTAACAATGTTCTAGCAGGGTGATAAATGACATTATGGAAGAAACAAGGGAATTAATACTGAAATATACAGAGCTGATTCTAACTACGTATATATTAGCTCGAGGACACACAATGTAAAAGGCTGCAAGATAAGTTAATGCAGTCTTGAACAAAACGAAGAAAACGGTATTCAATTAAATGATGTTTCAAACGAGAATAAATTTAAACGTCTTTCAATTTTTCCAAGAAGGTGTAGCAAACGTAGTAGCTACAACATCAACGACTCATTCTTTCATATTTCCATGACAAAATCTAGTGCATCCTCAATTTTGAACATATACACAAAATCATCTGCTTTAACATGGACCCAAATTTGCTGAACTCATTTAGTTTCTTCAATTTTTAGATTTTAATTTCGCAGATATAACATTGCTTTGTAAACGTTGAAAAAATATCAAAAATCCAAAAATTAAAAAGATTATTCTATATCAGAAGATGCTACTATTTCTTTCCATAAAAGAAATTATACAAGTTCAAACAGCAAAATCTAGTATTTGATCGGAAAACGAATATCTGGTTTCACAACAAGTTTTATTTTATGGTCAGAAAGTAACCTTGTCTGGTTTTAAGGTTTTAAGGCTGATTAAATGGCAAATATAATATCAAAGATGAAAACTGTTGTCACTAAAGCTCAACATCACTGCCTGTACCCATCCGAATTTTGTCTAGTGTCAGTCAGTCAACATTACAAAACAAATATGACTTTACCTAACAAAACTATTATTCTGTAAATAACACGACTCTTATTTTCAGATACATTTAGTACTAGCAGCAGAGATAGGTTGTGGAGTGACCAAATCTCTGAAGGAAATTGATTGTACCTTCGATATAAACTTTTTTTTTGTATTATTTTCGGGTGCACAAGTTGAGTAGCATCGACAAACAGAATGATTACCTCCAGAGTTTATATTTGTTTTATTGTTGTTGTTGCCGTAGGGTTTACCGCCGTTTTTCAGTGCAAGATAGGCCATACATTACGGAATGTATAAATTGTTGAGGAAGATTTTTCACATAACCACTTTAGCCGAATCCGAGACTCGAACCCACGCAGACAGAGATGAGATGGCAGTGATTAGTAACTGTGAGCGTTTAGACCACTGTGTCACTCAGGACCCATATTTCTGTTTTAAAAGCACGCCAAAGTAAACAGTTTAACCTCATCGAAGGGGAAGATAATCGGAGGAGCGCAGACGACGATCATCAGTATGTACAAAGCTCATAATGACCGGCACCGCACATCAACAAATCTTTTACAGAACCAGTCAATACTCCATAGTCATGCGCTGTGTGTGTATTTCTAGCACAGTAAAAGCTCGAATTTCAGAATAAATGACGAAGGCGTAAAAAATAGACTTATAGTATGTCTGTGACATATGTTTTCCATGTCAAGAAAATGGCAGAAATATCATCAATGCCTGTGGTTTGCCTTTCAACATTCAGATGGAATCAGTGGAAAAATGCTTAAACTTAATGATTATTGAAAAGTATGTACTCCTGAAATGGAAATTGCGTGATAAATTGTTTTTAAGTTGTGAACCAAATGAAACTATTAAAACATTAAATAAACAATATAGTACAGATTCATCTGCCGATTCGAGAATAAAAAGCAACATCATAATCGGCAAAACTTGAGTTTTTGAAAGACGAACTTCGAGAATGTGACTGAGGTGGAAAACAGAAAATTAATTAATAAAAACCTAACCGATGTATAAAACACCAGAAGATTTATGTATAAGAAAACACAGAAAAGCATGACAGGTAAACAATAAAACGGTGTATTAAAACAAACCCGTAAAAATCTAAAGGCGACTACAATGTTAACAATGTTTTAGCAGGGTGATAAATGACATTATGGAAGAAACAATAGGAATTAATACTGAAATATACAGAGTTAATTCTAACTACGTATATATTAGCTCGAGGACACACACAATGTAAGGCTGTAAGATAAGTAAATGCAGTCTTGAACGGGATTCAATTAAATGATGTTGCAAACGAGAGTAAATTTAAACGTCTTTCAATTTTTCCAAGTTGGTGTAGCAAACGTAGTAGCTACAACATCAACGACTCATTCTTTCATATTTCCATGACAAAATCTGGTGCATCCTCAATTTTAACATATACATAAAATCTTTTGTTTTAACATGGACCCAAATCTGCTGAACTCATATAGTTTCTTCAATTTTTAGATTTTAATTTCGCAGACATAACATTGCTTTTGTAAACGTTGAAAAAATAAAAAAAATCCAAAAAATAAAAAGATTACTCTATATCAGAAGATGCTACTATTTTTTTCCATAAAAGAAATTATACAAGTTCAAACAGCAAAATCTAGTATTTGATCAGAGGACGAATATCTAATTTCACAACAAGTTTTATTTTATGGTCAGAAAGTAACTTTGTCTGGTTTTAAGGTTGATTAAATTGCAAATATAATATCAAAGATGAAAATTGCTGTCATTAACGATCAACATCACTGCCTGTACCCATTGGAATTTTGGCAAGTGTCAGTCGGTCAAAATTACAAAACAAATATGATTTTACCTAATATGATCAGACGTACATGATTCAATGACTAATAAGAGGAGACGTACAATGTTCAAGGACTAATAAGATTAGATGTACAGGGATAAAAGATTAAAATGTGTAGACATACAAGGTTCAATATTGAATAAGAGCAGCCGTACAAGGTTCAGTGCATAAAAAGAGTAGATATACTAGGTTCAGTGCATAATAAGAGCAAACATACAAGGTTCAGTGCCTAATAATAGCAAACGTACATGGTTTAGTGCTCAATAAGAGTAGACACACAAAGGTTAGTGCCTAATAAGATTAGACGTACAAGACTCGAATACTTAAAAAAGAGACGTACCAGGTTCAATGGCTAATAAGTGTTGACGTAAAACATTCAGTGCTTAATAAAATAAGAGTTAAACATAAATGAATAAATGGTTAATGCCAGGTAGACGTACAAGGCAAAATGCCTAATAAGAATAGACGTACATAGATCAAAGCCTAATAAGAGTATGTGTACAAGGTTCAATGCTTAATAAGAGTAGACGTACATGGTTCAATGGCTATTAAGAGCAGACATACAAGGTAAAATGCCTTACAAAAGTATACGTATCTTGTTCAATGCTTAAAAAGAGTAAGCGTACAAGGTACAGTGCCTAATAATAGCAGGCCTACAAAGTTTAGTCCTCAATAAGAGTAAAAAAAATTTTTCAATGTTTAATAAGAGTAGACGTACAAGGTTCACTGCCTAATAATAGCAGACGTACAATGTAAAATGCTTGATAATAGAGGACGTACACTGCTAATAAGAGTAGAAAAAATGCCTCAAGGACTAATAAGAGGATACGTGAAAGGTTCAATGCCTAATAATTCTAGAAGTACAAGGTTCAAAGCCTAAAAAGAGTAGCCGAACAATGTTCAAAGCCTACTAAGAGCAGGCGCACTAGGTTCAATGGGTAATAAGAGTAGGCGTACAAGGTTCATTGCATAATAAGAGTAGACGTACAAGGTTCAATGCCTAATAAGAGTAAACGTATATGGTTCAATGTTTAATAAGAGCAGACGTAAAATGTTCAATGTTCAATAAGAGTACATGTAGTACAAGGTTCAAAGCCTAATAAGAGTAGATGTACAATGGGTAATAAGAGTAGAAGTACATGGTTCAATGGCTAATAAGAGTAGACATACGCGTAGTACAAGGTTCAATGCTAAAAAAGTAGAGTACAATGACTAATAAGAGTAGACGTACATGATTCAACGGTCAATTAGAGCACACGTGCATGGTTCAATGGCAAATAAAAGTAGACGTACTTGGTTCAATGGGTATTAAGAGTAGACGCACAAGTTTCAATGCCTTATATGTTTTGCATTTTATGGTGATAGATAAAATATATCGCTTGTTAATGATTAGTTTTGATTGTTAATGTTCTCCTATCCTTAAACAGGATGTTAAGAGTGCTTAAATATTTTAAATATTTATTTCGACCGAATATACCGTCATGTAGTACGCCTCTTTGAAGCTCTGACACATGTGTAAGCCAGAATTTAGCAAGTGGAATATGAAACAGTATTGTAATATTTGTTTTGCCAATTTGAACATAATGCACACCTAGTAAAATGCATGCTTTTCTAAATTAAAATCATCACGTAATCTTCGCGATGTAAACACTTACAATCTAATTTTTATTTTTTATTGTTTAGCTTTTTGTGCCAGTATTCCTTTGGATTTTGAATGCAAATAGTATTCTTTGTAAGCGAAAGACCTTTTACCGCTTATATATACCGACGAACAACGTACGGAAGTCAACGAAATAATAGCGCGATTTGAAACCATTGCAGTTTCTAATCTCGGCAAAATAAAAATAGTTAAGACTTGTATTGATTGAATATGAATTAGGCAATGAACACCCTTATATACCAAAATGCCTACCGTTAATAGGCGAGAGCGTTGGTTACAAATACAACGCGATATGAGAAAAGCTTGAGCAATTAGGACTAGTGGGGATGAACCATAACCACTTCCCCAGGATGAAGCACAGACGGTTGTAACATCAACATTAACAGTAATACAAATACCAAGAGGCACAAGAAAAATTTTTATACGTGCATTATTATTAGGTCTTATAGATGCAACGCGTCTGACAGTGAGGAAACTTCGTGCAGTAGCATCAAGATTAATTATAAAAATTCCTGAAAAAGTCAAGCGGACGGAAATTGCACTCATAGTTCAGGATGTACAAAACCGCCAACGCATAGCATCCACTATTGTCGCTGAGCCAGTCGAATATGTTCATCAACAGTTTCAGAATTTAAACTCTGTGTGTGTGTTTTTGTGTGTGTGTGTGTGTTCACACCAAACACAAACTCTAGCTATATCAGCCAAAAACCGTTACGTGCTTGAACCCGCACTGGGTTTGCAGTACGACTTTTCAAGAGGCATTGCACACAATGTTGAAAGCAATGATTGTTCTGTAAACGATTGTGTCACATAACACAGTGACATTCAACATGGCATCACCAAACGGGAAAAGCTCTAATGCTTTAACCGTCATTGATTTCTCTGCGCGGGCAAAACGCAAACTACCTAAGCACGACTAACATATTGTCAAACTCAGTTCGCGCATTAATCATTAGTCCGGCTGGATAAAGGAAAATCAACTGTTTTTTGAGGTCGTTATCGTGGGATTGGTTGGGCATAATTGCGTGGTATATATGATGCACTCAGATATCTTAAGTTAGTGCATCAAGAAGTAAATCGTCCACCGTTGACTTATTTGCCACAGTTTATAAGTTCCTACCACTGGACACCTTGATCCGAGCGAGGATATTTGTATGCCGATGTGACGCTTGAACACCAATGATAACATCGCAAGAATATTCTCTTGTTCTCAAGACATGATCTATGTAACGATACATACTTCAAGTGATCAGGGACAACAATTAGTATAGGTGAGTTGGAAATGGTGCTGGTGTTCACGGAAACCTGGAGGCGACAGTTACCAAAACAGGTAATCGATTAACAAGCAGTGAAAATCAATTACCTGTTTTCGTGTAAATACCTCACTCGAGTATGAATTAACTTGTAAAGGTCATAGTTTATATAAGGCTTTGACATAGGCCGATAAATCAGTCCCACACCGATAGTGATACTGATTAAATGTTTAGGGTCTGATATCGCCTATTCATTAAAACCTGCAGAAATCTGCAGACAGTTTTGCCTGCACACATCTGTGTACATTTGATACACTTAACGGCATTTTTTGTATCTGTTGAACTACAATCGGCTGAAGGATTTCTTTGGTTATATGTGCATAATATTTCCGGATAAAATCCTGTGTTTGGCAACTTGTAAATCCACATGGAATAGAACAACTCTCTGTGTAGTGACCATTTCGAACTTAATGGTAGATATGGTTGTTGCCAAATACCAGTAAGTGTCTATACTGAATGCAGGTATGTTCCGGAAAGACTTGCAGGCGGCAAAATTGCACATTTTAGTCAAAATCTGACATCAGACCCACATATCATCAATCAGTATCAACAAAAAATCCAAAAAATAAAAAGATTACTCTATATCAGAAGATGCTACTATTTTTTTCCATAAAAGAAATTATACAAGTTCAAACAGCAAAATCTAGTATTTGATCAGAGGACGAATATCTAATTTCACAACAAGTTTTATTTTATGGTCAGAAAGTAACTTTGTCTGGTTTTAAGGTTGATTAAATTGCAAATATAATATCAAAGATGAAAATTGCTGTCATTAACGATCAACATCACTGCCTGTACCCATTGGAATTTTGGCAAGTGTCAGTCGGTCAAAATTACAAAACAAATATGATTTTACCTAATATGATCAGACGTACATGATTCAATGACTAATAAGAGGAGACGTACAATGTTCAAGGACTAATAAGATTAGATGTACAGGGATAAAAGATTAAAATGTGTAGACATACAAGGTTCAATATTGAATAAGAGCAGCCGTACAAGGTTCAGTGCATAAAAAGAGTAGATATACTAGGTTCAGTGCATAATAAGAGCAAACATACAAGGTTCAGTGCCTAATAATAGCAAACGTACATGGTTTAGTGCTCAATAAGAGTAGACACACAAAGGTTAGTGCCTAATAAGATTAGACGTACAAGACTCGAATACTTAAAAAAGAGACGTACCAGGTTCAATGGCTAATAAGTGTTGACGTAAAACATTCAGTGCTTAATAAAATAAGAGTTAAACATAAATGAATAAATGGTTAATGCCAGGTAGACGTACAAGGCAAAATGCCTAATAAGAATAGACGTACATAGATCAAAGCCTAATAAGAGTATGTGTACAAGGTTCAATGCTTAATAAGAGTAGACGTACATGGTTCAATGGCTATTAAGAGCAGACATACAAGGTAAAATGCCTTACAAAAGTATACGTATCTTGTTCAATGCTTAAAAAGAGTAAGCGTACAAGGTACAGTGCCTAATAATAGCAGGCCTACAAAGTTTAGTCCTCAATAAGAGTAAAAAAAATTTTTCAATGTTTAATAAGAGTAGACGTACAAGGTTCACTGCCTAATAATAGCAGACGTACAATGTTAAATGCTTGATAATAGAGGACGTACACTGCTAATAAGAGTAGAAAAAATGCCTCAAGGACTAATAAGAGGATACGTGAAAGGTTCAATGCCTAATAATTCTAGAAGTACAAGGTTCAAAGCCTAAAAAGAGTAGCCGAACAATGTTCAAAGCCTACTAAGAGCAGGCGCACTAGGTTCAATGGGTAATAAGAGTAGGCGTACAAGGTTCATTGCATAATAAGAGTAGACGTACAAGGTTCAATGCCTAATAAGAGTAAACGTATATGGTTCAATGTTTAATAAGAGCAGACGTAAAATGTTCAATGTTCAATAAGAGTACATGTAGTACAAGGTTCAAAGCCTAATAAGAGTAGATGTACAATGGGTAATAAGAGTAGAAGTACATGGTTCAATGGCTAATAAGAGTAGACATACGCGTAGTACAAGGTTCAATGCTAAAAAAGTAGAGTACAATGACTAATAAGAGTAGACGTACATGATTCAACGGTCAATTAGAGCACACGTGCATGGTTCAATGGCAAATAAAAGTAGACGTACTTGGTTCAATGGGTATTAAGAGTAGACGCACAAGTTTCAATGCCTTATATGTTTTGCATTTTATGGTGATAGATAAAATATATCGCTTGTTAATGATTAGTTTTGATTGTTAATGTTCTCCTATCCTTAAACAGGATGTTAAGAGTGCTTAAATATTTTAAATATTTATTTCGACCGAATATACCGTCATGTAGTACGCCTCTTTGAAGCTCTGACACATGTGTAAGCCAGAATTTAGCAAGTGGAATATGAAACAGTATTGTAATATTTGTTTTGCCAATTTGAACATAATGCACACCTAGTAAAATGCATGCTTTTCTAAATTAAAATCATCACGTAATCTTCGCGATGTAAACACTTACAATCTAATTTTTATTTTTTATTGTTTAGCTTTTTGTGCCAGTATTCCTTTGGATTTTGATTGCAAATAGTATTCTTTGTAAGCGAAAGACCTTTTACCGCTTATATATACCGACGAACAACGTACGGAAGTCAACAAAATAATAGCGCGATTTGAAACCATTGCAGTTTCTAATCTCGGCAAAATAAAAATAGTTAAGACTTGTATTGATTGAATATGAATTAGGCAATGAACACCCTTATATACCAAAATGCCTACCGTTAATAGGCGAGAGCGTTGGTTACAAATACAACGCGATATGAGAAAAGCTTGAGCAATTAGGACTAGTGGGGATGAACCATAACCACTTCCCCAGGATGAAGCACAGACGGTTGTAACATCAACATTAACAGTAATACAAATACCAAGAGGCACAAGAAAAATTTTTATACGTGCATTATTATTAGGTCTTATAGATGCAACGCGTCTGACAGCGAGGAAACTTCGTGCAGTAGCATCAAGATTAATTATAAAAATTCCTGAAAAAGTCAAGCGGACGGAAATTGCACTCATAGTTCAGGATGTACAAAACCGCCAACGCATAGCATCCACTATTGTCGCTGAGCCAGTCGAATATGTTCATCAACAGTTTCAGAATTTAAACTCTGTGTGTGTGTTTTTGTGTGTGTGTGTGTGTTCACACCAAACACAAACTCTAGCTATATCAGCCAAAAACCGTTACGTGCTTGAACCCGCACTGGGTTTGCAGTACGACTTTTCAAGAGGCATTGCACACAATGTTGAAAGCAATGATTGTTCTGTAAACGATTGTGTCACATAACACAGTGACATTCAACATGGCATCACCAAACGGGAAAAGCTCTAATGCTTTAACCGTCATTGATTTCTCTGCGCGGGCAAAACGCAAACTACCTAAGCACGACTAACATATTGTCAAACTCAGTTCGCGCATTAATCATTAGTCCGGCTGGATAAAGGAAAATCAACTGTTTTTTGAGGTCGTTATCGTGGGATTGGTTGGGCATAATTGCGTGGTATATATGATGCACTCAGATATCTTAAGTTAGTGCATCAAGAAGTAAATCGTCCACCGTTGACTTATTTGCCACAGTTTATAAGTTCCTACCACTGGACACCTTGATCCGAGCGAGGATATTTGTATGCCGATGTGACGCTTGAACACCAATGATAACATCGCAAGAATATTCTCTTGTTCTCAAGACATGATCTATGTAACGATACATACTTCAAGTGATCAGGGACAACAATTAGTATAGGTGAGTTGGAAATGGTGCTGGTGTTCACGGAAACCTGGAGGCGACAGTTACCAAAACAGGTAATCGATTAACAAGCAGTGAAAATCAATTACCTGTTTTCGTGTAAATACCTCACTCGAGTATGAATTAACTTGTAAAGGTCATAGTTTATATAAGGCTTTGACATAGGCCGATAAATCAGTCCCACACCGATAGTGATACTGATTAAATGTTTAGGGTCTGATATCGCCTATTCATTAAAACCTGCAGAAATCTGCAGACAGTTTTGCCTGCACACATCTGTGTACATTTGATACACTTAACGGCATTTTTTGTATCTGTTGAACTACAATCGGCTGAAGGATTTCTTTGGTTATATGTGCATAATATTTCCGGATAAAATCCTGTGTTTGGCAACTTGTAAATCCACATGGAATAGAACAACTCTCTGTGTAGTGACCATTTCGAACTTAATGGTAGATATGGTTGTTGCCAAATACCAGTAAGTGTCTATACTGAATGCAGGTATGTTCCGGAAAGACTTGCAGGCGGCAAAATTGCACATTTTAGTCAAAATCTGACATCAGACCCACATATCATCAATCAGTATCAACACAGATCTGGATGTTCGATTTATCGGACCAGTTTTGACAAAGAGCAGTATGCCCGGTTCATAAAACCCATTATCTCCTGATGTATTTTACATGTTTTATGTGTTTACACACGGGTACTAAATTCTCAAGAACATTGTAAGAATACGTCACTCGGTTGTTGGCATCTTTTAGCTGAAAAAGCTCCTATTATATATGATCCCAAAGAGACAGCTCTTCGTTAGAAAGGCAAATGGAGGAAAAATTATAGGCATATAATTTTTCTGCCATTTCAAGATCTAAAATATCTTATGCCTCTCAACGATGAAGTATTTAAAATAAATACCATATCATATCATATATCATATCATGTAATATCATATATCATATCGTATTATATTATATTATATTATATTATATTATATTATATTATATTATATTATATTATATTATATTATGTTATGTTATGTTATGTTATGTTATGTTATGTTATGTTATGTTATGTTATGTTATGTTATGTTATGTTATGTTATGTTATGTTATATTATATTATATTATATTATATTATATTATATTATATTATATTATATTATATTATATTATATTATATTATATTATATTAAAAATGAAATACATACAAGAGCTTGTAAAACGAGAAAGGGAAGCATAAAATCATCAGGCATCAACAACTGAAAGCAAAGAAAATAATATATTTTATTTAAGGTTGATTTTAGTCGTGGCATTTTCTCCAGGTGATACGTAATATTCTGAAGATGGAAATGTCAAAATATGAATTACATGGGAATATATGAATTACACCAAGGAACTAAAACTTACTGCAGTAAAATTTAAACGTATTGTCGTTCATTTACTTTATTGTAGTACGTTTTATCAAAATTTAATTGTATTCAAGTAGAAAATATACTAACCATGTCCAACATAATATTTCTCATGTTTCATTTGAAAAAAAAGCTTGTAACCTTGGTTTGGAGTATTTTCACTCCATTTACAATAAATTTTTCATTCCAAGAAGTACTTAGTAAACAAATGTCAAGTATCATCCGTTGATATTCCTCATATGCCAGTCTTGATTCCGTCTAACATTGCATAGTACCGTATATACTCGCTTATAAGTCTAGTTCAACTGCAAACTGTACAGTACCAGATCTCCTATCGCATAATGCGCCGGCAGATTTGGGTTTCTGCAGTTTGTTAGGAGTAATGAATATAACCAAACTAGACACCCTGGCACATTATGCGCCGGCAGATCAGATTCTATGTATCTGTTGTATTTATAATCGACTTTTAAGGTGAACATATGGTAGTAAGTGACTACAGGTTTATTTTCGTTTGAAAGGATTGCGCTTTGCATCTATTGAGGTCCTAAAAATGTTATTTAGCTACTTAGATAAAGGTTCAACGGATGCTGTAGATTTATTGTAAAAGCACAAGTTTCACACATATTTTACATAGATGTAATATTTTAGTAAATTAAGTTTCTATCACAGATAATGCAACAATATTTCACTCTTTCCTTAAATACCTTGAGTATTTCTCGAGTTCTGGAACTAATTCAATTTTGTTGTGGTTTTCTTCCAATAATAATTACATTTGTTCCCTAAGTTTAATGCGTATAATTTAACAGATAAAAAGTGACCTAATCATAATTTTTTGCAATTGGTGTTCTCAAATCGTTTCCCCTTCAAGGTCTAAATCGAGTTCTTAAATGTTGCGGAGCAAATTACATTGGACTCGCACTCAAATCTAAAACTCTACAAAACTACAGTCTATGGTTCCTCTTTGGAAATACATCCTTAGGGTCAAATGGCAAATAAACGCCTAGGGTCCAATGGCAAATAAACCCCTAATATCCAATGGCAATCTGGTTTCTTGTTTTCAATTTTAAAAAAAAGTGTTCAGAAGCACTAAAGAATACTTATTTAAGAACTTTTCTGGCAGTGACTTCCTGAAAAAAGTTAGTGGACTTGTTACCGAACACTGATAGAAATAGTAGGCTGTGGAAGGTAAGAGTAGGAGGGCGCTTTAAAGCACAGGTGTGCAGGCCGTTTTCACCTTTTTCTAAGTCGAGTTACCTGTTATTGAGGTTAATCGAACAGCAACACAAATTTAGCGTATTATAATGCTTTTTTGTCATTAGTATTGCTAAATCCATATATCTTAAACCTGTAAGATAAGTTACTCAGTACTGTTCAAATCTTAAATTCTAAATATCTGCAGTCATCGGTTCCAATCTGACAGTTTTCCTTAGTGTCAAATGGCAAAGAGTTGTTTCTCGAATCGACACATCGTGAAAGAAAGAGCATGAAATCTTTGCAGGCAGGTGCGTCCATTTAAGTCTTGTTGGTTTAAGATTGTTGTCTTTCTATACAGTCAATAGTTTGGTTAAAATGTACAGTTAAAATTTTTGTAACGGATATTAGACTATTTTATTTATTACTGATAATGTATCTCGTAGCAAAGGTTCAAATAATCTCTGCTATCATTATACTGGAATCTTTAATAACACACATGGGATGTTGTGAGATATTTAGAGTCTTTACTCATTTCTCAATGAAGTGCTGCGCGTCATTTAAGTATTTTTTCCAACATTAAAAACTGTCTAATTACATTTATTATTTAATAATTTGTGAGTGACTAATTTATATTAATGGCAGGTCTATGCGATTTTTTTATGCAGCTTTGCAGAAACACAATATCTGCCTTTTAATTCCACTCATTGATTTTAATATATTTCTTACACAGTCAGTCCAAATGAAGAAGAAGCTAACGATGTTACAAATACATGCATATTTAGTTTTTCAACTCTAGGCAATTCAGTGAAATAGCCATATCATTCATTGCTTTAATGACGTGTATTCAAATAGATAATATTATTTAAACTTTATTGTACAATGGTACGTAACGATTCAGCATTGAAAAGAAACAACGATTGATGTATTTAGTTGTGCTATTAATCCATCAATACAAAATAGACACAAAATCATATTTATGGCGTATGTATATAAAAAATCACCGAAATAAACTTTCTTATTCGTACTTATTTCTGATACAAGAGGTCTATGAAAGACGCGTAATTTTTAATATGAAACCATACGCAGTTACTCACGTGTAAAAGACACGTTTAGTTCATTCATTTATACAAAAATCAAACCAAATCGTCATGTCTACAATTAAGAGTATCAGTAGTGCTCGCAAAGCCAGCCCAATGGTAAATACATACTCTCAAAAATATTTTCAGCGTGATTTATGGCCACCACGGAAACCATGCAGCAATAATATTTCCTGTCTTGTGCTCTTGAAACTTAGAGAAATACTTCACTCATCCATGGCGAGAGTAAAACGTCTTAGAGCGCCAAATATTCTGCAGCACGATCAGTTTAATTGGCTAAAAGGTCCCGAATATAAGAATAGCATATACAAAAAATAAAATAAAATGTTGAATTAATGTCAAGTATTTCCTGCCACTAGAGGAATTTGAAGCTATTTTATTTGCTGATGCGCGCGCAGAAAGTATAGTTTGCTTCCTCGCGCGCCTGTATCGTATAACACTTACGCAGACGAGACTGAGATTTCTAGCATGTATCCGTGATTCAGCGGTAGAAACACTGTTCTCAAGAATAAAATAGCAAGTACATATAATGACACAAAAAAATCAAATTTAAGTTTATTTAAGTGCTTTGACGAGAACATATCTCACTCCTTAGGCAAGGTTTAACTGGTGTTATTTTAAAAACAAACAAAACACCAAAAATAAACAAAATGAAGAAACAAATCATGAATCATGATGTGTAGTAAAAAATGTACACTTATAACTGATGATTCGTTGATAATTTATTTACTTTTAAATTTAGAGAGTGCATTTACAACAGTTTGTGGTAACTGCGTACAATTTTCTCATTTAGTTTGCGATATATGCCGATGAAACTTGAAATAGCAATTCTCGTTACCATCATTGATCAAGGGATCCATAGTAGTTATTTACATTTTTGTACGGTGAAAGAGTAGACATTTCGACACAGATTTTTTTTTTAATTTATGGAAGGCTATATATTTGTGATTAAAATATAATATTTATTAAGTCTGACGTCTGAATCTCAAGCATTTCCGCTGCACTCAATTTCGTGCTTTGTTGAATACCGCTTTAGAAGCGTATCGAAAAAATAAATTCTAGAATCAATAGCTTTGATATGCATATATAAGTTCGTGTGCCATTGAAGTTTACAAAATTACCGTTTCATGACGGTTACGCTTCTGTACTCTGGTTGCATTAAAGTTTATCTTTTACAGCCACTATTACGTGGATGATAATGGAGAAGATAATGTCTGCATGCGATGAAGGCAAGTTCTGATAAGGTTAATCATCGACATTCGGTTTGTAAATTACATTTTGGCCTAGCGCTTATGCCATAATTATAATGCGACAATTTACTCCTCTTATTTTCGAAGATATTTATTAATGAAAAGCGTGCTTTATCGCTCTCTGCTACAATCCAATAACCAGATACCTTGATCTCCATCTCTCGATCTCGACCTATCTCACTTCGAAAAGAAGTCTCTCTCTCTCTGTCTCTCTCTCTCTGTCTCTCTGTCTCTCTCTGTGTCTCTCTCTGTGTCTCTGTCTCTCTCTCTTACACACACACAAACACACACACACACATCGAAATATCTACTGACGAAACTGATGTGATATAATTTCTGAACGAGTTTCTTAGCTGCAGTAAATGATCATAGACCTTACTCTGCAGAGTCCATTTGCTTAATTGTAAGGAAAATGATTATAAGCTTTAATGTATACCTCGGAGGAGAGGAACTTATATATATATATATATATATATATATATATATATATATATATATATATATATATATATATATATATATATATATATATATATATATATATATTCAGTGTATATTCAAGCTCTTTCATCCTTTTACCGCTGCTGCGGCATGATTATGAGTACGGTATAATCTGTGATTGCAGTTTTACATAAACTAGGTTGTATTCCACTGCTGGAAACAAAGTCCAGATGCCATAGCACTTTCGTGTGTAGAGTACTAGATGAAATGCAGATGTCTTGAACATTTACGAAGCAGTAAAAGTTTGCAAACAATGTATATGTGTGGTGTCGTCAGTTTCATGTCCATGATTGATGATCCTGGTGGTGAAGAAGACGCATGTACAATGTGCACAGTTACATAACAGTCTTCTCAAATACCGTTTGATAAATTTATGTTAAATAGCCACCAGGGGGTCTTTTTACGACCCTATGGCAAAATTGACAATTTGGGGGGGATGAATTGTATTAAATAATCGTTATTGTCATCAGTCAACAGACGATAGTCAGCGGAATCATCAGATTTGTTTTTAACGACGATAATATTAATTAAACAAGTTTAATGAGTTACTACCCTATAGTTAAAGTATGTGTGTGTTAAAAAATTAATTTTGTATAAATCTTTTTATTTCATTAAATGTTATTAATAATAGGATTATATTAATATCAGTCTAATATGTTGTTGAAAAACATCGTATTTACTTCAGTCGTAAATGTGACTCTTGTGAGCACGTGTTGTGTATGATGGTAAATTCATTACAAGTAAACATTCAGGAATAGCTATAAAACGATTGGCTGATACTTAATCAGGCTTTCCTAATGTCCAGAAATATTGTGAAATTTCATGCGTCCTCTGTGTGCGTGTAATTCAAACAACGTATTAGCTTCATTTATATGCTGAGGTATTTTGTAAGACGTTCAAAGAGTCATACTCAGTCGTACAGTCGTAAAGTCAGAGTTGGAGTCTGTTGTAACATCTTAAAGTTAAAAAACTTCTATTACCTTAAAAAAATGTATTTTTGTACTAGATGAAGTTGTCTGTTCGTATATCTACGTATAACAACATGTTTTGTTAGAGGAACAAATTTTACTTTTTTTTCTGAATGTGTTTTCCTGGAGAACAATATTACTGATATGGACAAAGACATTTTCCGAAAATATTCTAGATTGGAACGGAACAATACAAATTGTGCTTTTGCTGTGTAAATTCTGGATTTTTTTCTTAGTCTTCGTCTGACATCATCAACTTCAGTCTTTGTTTAGAACTTTTTACAGGACTTATGTTTATCTTTACAAACAATTTGGTTCATTTCAGTAAATCGTAAATCTTGTTTAAAATATTCACATAAATTCGTTTTCTAGGAAAATAAATTATTTTTGGTTAAAATTTACAAAGTTTGTTGTCTTCACTTTTTCTTTATGTTACTTAGAACGAGCCGATACGTAACATAAACAAATTGGGGGCTCGTCCGGAATATTTGAAATTGGATAAAATTGAAATTTAAACTCCACTAGTTCACTTTATTTGAATTTTTAGTGAAAACTACAGGCTTTCTTCTTAAAAATGTCAAAAGTGGAGAGTTTTTTCTACTCCATCTAAAGAACAGTTAAAGAGTTTTAAGAAGGATGAATTGCTTGTACTTGCCAGAAAGTATGAACTATCCGAAGCAAAATCTTCTTTAACTAAACAAGAAGGCAAGAAAAATATTGTTCAACATTTGGTAGAGAAGAATATCTTGGACAAAAGTGTTTTGGCATATGTTACTTAGAACGAGCCGATGCGTAACAAATGTTTATTGTTATCAATAAGTTCTTAGAAAGGAAAAGGGTTAGATAGTTAAGGCAAATGACTTAAATCTTTATGAAGTAAACCATATACTTATGTTTTTAATAATATCAAATATTTGATGAAAGCGATAATTATGTCGACCTTTATTGTCATGCTGATGTGGATAGTCATGTTTGTTAATTTTATAGAATGACAACTTTTCAATAGGTGTTTTAATTTCCTGCTGCCATAACTGGCAAGAGTCAAAAAAAATCTCAATGCAGTTCAACTTGACATTTAAAGAACTCCGCTGAATGCAAATATTGTGCCGTATGTAGTGGCGAATGAGCCAGAAAACATCTATAGTAAAACCGTACATTATTTCGAATTCTTTTTTTCTGCAGTGTGCTGGGTTGTTGTTGTTGTTGCATGACCTATATTATTTGGAAAAAATATAGATGCATTTTTTGTCAAGGATAAGTGCTTGTTCACGAACAATGATGTTGAGTATTAGAGATTTTTGTGTTAGCAGTATTAACAACGTCTCAATAAAACAGTTTTCCTTCTTAGTAATACAACTGATTTTGAAAATGTCTCTTGCAAGTAAAAGCCTTTACAATACTGTTATAGTGGTCGTATAGAACTGAAAGAAAAGAAATTTATCAGTTTTAACTACAAATTGTCTGACGACCCAGCACGCGAAGAAAACCACCAACAAATGATCTTAGACTGTAATTGTTTTCTTGTTAATGATTACGTGAATTTGCACGCACTCTCAGGAACATATCAAGTATCAAAACCGTGAACAAATGTTCGTTGCAGCATACGTTGAGGAAAGAATGAAACGGTTCCAGTGTTGACTAAATAAAAAAAATAAGCAGTGGTACTGGGACAACGTCTCTTAAGTTTAAAAGTTTAAATAGGTATAAAGGCACATAATTGTTGCACTTCAAAAAATGGAATGATTTGTGACATTTCGTTATATATATATCAAAGTAAAAAAATTAGTTGCTTAAAATGTTTTGAACGTTTGCAAAATGTTCGTTAATAGAAACCTAGTAATGCCGTCTTTTTTGTAGCAAGCCACTTCATTTTTACACACTTCCTGAAGGCTTATTGTTTTTAGTGTATATTTAAATTTTTACTATATAGAAAGTTGACGAGATACCTGCTTCAAATATTTGCGTTGTCAGAAATTCCAATTTAAACTTCAAAAAAATATACGAATGTATTATTAGATATAGGACAGTTATTGTAACAGTCTTCCTCGTTTCAATTAGAAGCAAAATATTTATTCTTCTATAATTTCTTCCATTATTGCCATCACTAACTTCTTATTACTCTGATTGTGGCTACGTTAACATAATCGGTGTAAGCGATATAAAGTAAGCTGATCATCCAAATTTCATTTTATTTTATATCAGTGACAAGTACATTTCCACCAATAGCAAAGGAATATGAGCAGCAAAAGCTATAAAATTTACCAGAAAACGTCAAATTGTTGGAGATGCACCAGGACGCAGGATACATGCGCTTGCTTGTATGTATTTGAATAACAGTTTAACAAATCAATTAACCTTTTGTACAATAAGTTCACCTTAAGATGTCCTCAAACAATCATACTATGAATTTTAGCAAATATGCACTCACCTTTATTACAAGTATGGAGCAATCGTGACATTGTCACCTACCAGCATATGAATCCTGCTGGCCCCCATTACTGTGGTATGATCACCATCAAGCACGTATAGCCTGCTGGCCCTCATTTATGTGGTATGATCACCATCGTGCACGAACAGCCTGCTGGCCTTCATTTATGTGGTATGATCACCATCAAGCACGTACAGTCTGCTGGCCTTCATTTATGTGACATGATCACCATCAAGCACGTACAGCCTGATGGCCCACATTGCTGTGGCATGATCACCATCACGCACGTACAGCATGCTGGCCCTCATTTATGTGGCATGATCACTATCATGCACGTACAGCCTGCTGGCCCTTATTTATGTGGTATGATCACCATCAAGCACGTATAGCTTGCTGGCCCTCATTTATGTGGTATGATCACCATCAAGCACGTATAGCCTGCTGGCCCACATTGCTGTGGCATGATCACCATCAAGCACGTACAGCCTGCTGGCCCACATATCTGTGGCATGATCACCATCAAGCACGTACAGCCTGCTGGCCCACATAGCTGTGGCATGATCGGCTACAAACATATGCAGCATGTTGACCCTTACTGTGCAGTGGTTTCAAAAAGAACTGACCAGGCATCATCTAACAACTGAGTCATATCAATGCCCTACACATTTGTGACTGCTTTATTAGCAAAATGTTAAGAATAGGCTATGAACGTTTGGTGTAATGGCTTCTTAAGACCTTTACTCAACATTTTGTCATCACCCCACAAGCTGCGAAACAAAAATTTAAAGTATTAGCATATACATGAAGATTTAAAGTTATCAAAATAAAAATGAATGAATGAATGAATGAATGAATGAATCTATCTATCTATCTATCTATCTATCTATCTATCTATCTATCTATCTATCTATCTATCTATCTATCTATCTATCTATCTATCTATCTATCTATCTATCTATCTATCTAATGATTACAAGAACTACTATTACTGCCGCTGACACCTCTAATACAACAACCATCAATGAATCCAAATTACAATAACAACTTAAGTTATTACATACAGTAGTTGTGAACATTTATCAGCAAAAAAAATCTATTTCATAAGTTTTAATCTTAATGAGGATAGGTTACAAAGTTTCTTAATCACTGTTGTGTTTATATATTTAATACCATATGTATCGACATTCCGATGCTTAATTCAACAATTATTGATATTCTTATCTGTAATGCCAGATTCATCAATGTTCCTATTCTTAATGCCACATTCATCGGTGTTCGTATGTTTAATGCAAATTCATCGATATTTGTATGCCACATTCATCAATCTGAATGATACGACGTGTAACATGAACAATTACGACATGGAAAATTTAGACAATTAAGCTCCATATATTTGTAGCACGTGAATTGTGTCCTAACTGATCGTTTAAGTAGAAATAAATTCACACTTTCTCCGTAAATATGCTTAATGGGACAGGAAATTTTGCATGACTTTGTGTTCTTTTGCTGGTCATCAACAGAGCTTGATACCGCGATTTTTTTACTTGCAGTTTATCCATTTATAAATCTAAATTAATATTAAACATGTCAATTTTCACTCAGATGCAGCTGCCAGAATGTTTAATGCGCATTTTAATGTTTATTGCTTATGTGTTAATGACACGGTGTTGTGCTCAAGCTCTTTTGCGAAGAAAATTACTTAACACGTCACGTGTCAGAAGAGCCATTTCCTGTAAATGTTTTAATAGGCTCCTTTAACACTCAACTTCAGTCATATAGTATTTTATTGCGAATATATATATATATATCTATATATATATATATATATATATATATATATATATATATATATATATATATATATATATATATATATATATATATATATGGATTATTTTAAAAAAGTGTATAGTAGATCATTTCCTTGTCAAAATTTGGCCAGCACGATTGGATGGAATAGGTTCTTACTTTCTTGAATGTTTCCTTGTGAATTATTTGACTAACCTTATGGGTAAATTTCAGTAACGTTTCCCTGCAGGAGAGAGACCACATTATTAAAAATGGAATCTTCATTGCCTATATCGTCTGAAACCTTTACCATGATTTTACACGATCTATGTCAGCACACATGTCATATTTGTGTATTGCTCTGTGACGATATAACGATTGCACTTCGGTAATTTACCTTTCAAATATTGTGGAAGAAAGATTGTCTTACTGTACCCTTTACGATGATTAGCTATATATTTTGTTCAGAATTGTAAGTCCAATTTTTCATAACTGAATGATTTTATGATCTTCTTGTAAATGACTGCTAAGTGATGAATTTCGAATGTTTCTAAACCGAAATTCATAAATATAACAAGTCCATGAAGTAGCGAAAAGACTGTTGTTGTAATAACAACAAATAGAAAAAAGGAAGACTGAATCAACGTAAAGCAATTTATTATTCATATAATTCCAATTTGTTATGAATTGACCGAGTTTTCTGCTATCTGATTGGATATAAATGGTCACGTGAGACTGATCGGGAGCTTTGTTGCACACATCAGTAAATTCTGAGGACTACCTTTGGTTCCCCAGTCTCATGGGGTGTTTTATGAAAAGTTTATTCTATGCTAACGTCTTACACCAACATAATAACATCAACAAGTCCCAGCCTTATTTGCATCTCCCTGATTGCAATCGACCATTAAAAGTTAAAACAATGTAATTGCAAAGTCTTTCCTAAGCTCTAACATTCATTTTTTTGCCAAAGAAAGCACGTCGCAGGCTCTTTACATGCCAAAGTTCATTCAGAAATTATTGTATTTGCATTGGCTATGTGTTCCAATAGCTGCTATTAAAGGTCAGGGTCATATGACGAGGAAGGGACCTCATTAAAAATGGTCACGATTTGCTTTTGAAAGATTGAAAACAAGAACTAATGCTCCAAGAACACGTGCCATACGGAAGCGGTTTGTTAAACAATTAATATCCTGGTTTAAACAACAATAACAAAAATCAAATTATAAAATTACCACACCAAGTTTCTTTGTTCACTGTCATATCCCACTCTGACACCGTACTCGTCGACCATCGGCTAGCGAAAAGGGGTTAGGTACTCTGGTTCAGCGGTGTTGGTTAAAAATATAAGAGCTACTTAATATGCTTTGTTGATGCAATCCGTTGAACATGATGACAGAAAAGATGAAAATTTGAATTATACGGATTAAATCCAATTGTAAATTGTGGTCTCTTCACATTTACACTTAGATAAATAAACGACCATTATTATTTCAAATTATAGTAATTACATTCATTGTATAAATGATATGAGGGAGTTCATTACAGTTACGGATTTTGTCAAAATTTATGGTGCGTATAAGACTGTGTCTTTTGAAGACATAAATTTGAAGTGACATCTAATCTATAAACTCCAGGAAATTAATGATTAAAAAAATCCAAAACCATCGAAAAAATGGTGTTTTAAGTTTGATTTAGTGTAACCCAGGAATAAACCATTTCCTATGATTATCTGCCGTAGCTGGATGTTAAGTTGTGTGAAACATATGCGAGAAAAAGCCGTGTGAGTAGTGAAGAGGTGAAATATACTGGCAATGAAAATTAACATTACAAAACTGGGGGATATGCAAACAATATTTATACAGACAAAGAATATTCGGAGAAAAGGTTGGGAATGCATATGATCAAGGGAAATTGAACATAGCAAATGTATTGGGCCCGTATACGGACAATATGAAGTGAACAGGGGTGACGTCACGATACTGGACACTGGAAACAATTTGCAAGTGGGTGACCTCAGTCGGGCAAAATAGTGTGCCAAGGGGTTGGCCTGAATACATGCTATTTTAGGGACAAATATAAGAAGAAATAGAGATGTAGTCAGAGACTGGGTTCTGTATTTTGTTGGTTTGATTACATGTAGAAGAATTTTTTATTCATTGTTGAATGACGCGATTGGATTAGATTGGAATTTTGAATTATACTAGCGTGCACCCATATTGGTCATGCGCCAGTGTTTAATACTCCTGGGGGAGGGAATTAGAGCCGCATCCCCCCGGCTTTAATGTACTCTAGATGTGCTGTTAAATAAGCCGTCAGGTATTGAAACTTTGTGTTCCAAAAAACCTGAATGTTAGGCTTGACATGATTGATATTAGACCCAACAAGCACTCATGGTTCAGCATTATGGCCAGTCCGCATTTAATGAGTGGGATTTTTGTACACGCACTCCTGGTTGATGGGTTTGTTTGTGAGTGCAATGCACGCTTCGAGGTTGAGTGGCGAAGGAAAGGAAGGAAAAGGATAGGGGACGGGTACGGGTCCGCAGAAGGTACTCCTAGCGTTCTGCACTAATTGAAGGGGCAAGTACTTAGTGCTGAAGGATGATTTTGCTGTTTTCTTTATAATACTCTGTGCTGTTATGACGAGGTCTTGTTAGCGATATACCTTTGATGACAGCCATTGTGGTGTATTTTTAATTACCACCTTGTGTGACTGGCCCTGATGGTTCTGAGCTTAGACCACCTTACATGCTATTAATTTTGGGGGTTTTAAGCAGTTGTTTTTAGGTTGATATTGTGGTCAGTCATTGTTGAGCTTGTTTTTATTTGCCACATTGTGTGGCGGGACCTGATGGCCATTGAATTTTCTTACCACCTTATATAGTTCTATTTGGGGTTCTTACTATATTTCTTATGACTAGTTTTTAGTGCCATTTTCGTGGTGAGCGTTGATGATCCTGGTGTTCGGATCACCTTATAGCATCTTGGTTTGGGGTGACCTTGATAGTGGTATGTCTGTCATCTCTGGTGGTTATATACGAGGCGTACAGTGTTAGTAAGTGTTTTAATGGAGGTCAGGAAAGATATAGTTGTGGAAATTGATGGTTGTGATATAAGAGTGAGAGATTAGTGGGATCAAAGAGATAGGTGTAGTGATTGACTGACTAGAATTATAGTCGCATATTGCTATCCTTGACATTCTGCGACGGGTTGCGGTATTAAACTGAGCGGCAGTCTGTTTAAAACGGTGCTTATCCCCTAGCTGAGCTTTTTTTTTACCTTACTCAAAGTGCTTGCACAACGCTCGCCGACTCTCCCCTCCCCCCACGACCGCAACTCCTACTTCATCCGTCTCCAAAGACTAAGTCCGCCCTGATTTATCTCAGCCGGTACTGTAGTACCTCTCTTACGAGAAAGGTTTATTGTCTGTGGCCTTTCCTGGGACTGTGAACTGATCTTGACACCAATACTCATTTTCGTCTCAGTACGTTTGAGTTAGGAGTGACTTATTTTCTTGGGGATGACTTTTGGGGCATTGGGATCCCATTTTAAGCCGGAGCGAATGATGACACCTTCTAGAAAACCGCTATCTCTAAATTTCAAAATGATTTGCTTTTTGGTTTGCGTGTCGATTTTTGAATCTGCCAGTTGCGTCAATGCTATGTTCTCTCAAAAAGGCATTTGGTTTGATGGGGAATGTGAATGATGTCTTGCGGTAACTGTAAGCAATCGTAAGTAACGTGCGGTCACTGTAAGCAATCGTAAGACTTCTCTGAAACTGGCTTATAAGACAGTCTCATATATTTGTGGATAAAAGGCCCGAATCAATTTGACTGGAAGATCAGACTAAAGGAACGTCATATTATTGATGTAAAATAGACCAAAAATCTATGAGTTTTTATATTGATTTTTTAAGTCGATGGGAACGTCTACACGGCAGGTAATTCGTCCTGGCTCCAGTGGTAAAACAGATGGGTACGAAATCGCAAATAAATAGGTTGGTAGGGGTTTTAATTCCATGATTAAATAGGCGCATAGGTTTTGAGTTGCATCATCGCACGTATGTGTCCACCAAAGTTAACACTTGCATTTGCGATTTATCTCTAAGGCTTTTAAACAAGACCACGTAATGAACATTGAGACTGAAGGAGCTATGGGCATTACTTTGGTGAAAAAAATTTGGGTGATGTAAATGACACTGGCGTTACGATGATGCCCTTTGAAAGGAATCATCGACCTTTGTTTTTCTCAGTATGATTTAGATGTCGTTCTGCGTCAAGTATTTCTCTTTGAATTTCTTTTGATCTTTGGGAGTTTGGTACCAAAAATGATGGCCGCTGGCTTCTTGTTTCATTTTCAAACAGGCATTCACGTAATCTCCGAAAATGTCTTTCTGAGTCTTGTCGCCCTTGTGGCACTGTTCTGTCTTGGGAAAGTGGTAAATTTCGTACACTTATAACAACTGGTATTCAAGATCCAGAGCATCAAACAAATCAACACTGACCCACGTTCCTTTGAAGGCGGTATTTTCCTGGATGTGCTGACAAGTTTGGTCTTCGTTGCACGTTTCGGCACAAGCACAACACAAGTGAAACATCAGTTTTCCTTGTCAATGGTGAGGTAAAACATATTAGTGCAAGTCCGTAGGATGCAAGATTTTGCTTTTAATCAATCCTTCATTTTGTCGATTGTTGTTCTTGTCAATGTGTTCTGTCAGCAATTGTAGATACCCTGCATTAAAGTGATGATTTTGCACGCGTAAAGATACAGTGAACACACGTCTAAGCATTTGATTTCTTCTCCTTTCATTTCGTCAGCGTGGTACAGCAAACAGGTGGCATTCGTCCGTCCTCCATACAAACTGTCCCGTGGGTTCAGAGGGTCCACCAGCTTGTAACTTTCCACGATGCCTTTAAACTCGAGATTGGTTTTCAAGCTGTGATCGTAGTCGTGTTCCCACATTTCCACCACATGGTATCCTTGCTGTTCTAACTTTAATCATCGCTGACAATTATCATCGTACAAGTCTTCCGTGGTATGTTGTAAATCTGATTTTGGGTGTACCGTTCAGAGTAGCAGATCGGACATTCGTGAAAAAAGCAACTGTTAAAATCATCCGTTCAGACGTGTTTGATCCATTTTCCTTCCTAGTCATACAAGTGATGTAGGCAGCGCAGGACTTGGACCGAGTTTTGACTTTTGACAAAATTAGTCGACTGAGGGCGTATCACAGCCAGGGTATTCTCGGAATTACTATTTTTGCGGTACACTCTTTGGCAATGGTATGGGATTTTTTTCAAAGAATCGATTCCTCCGTGCTCCATGAACGATTCTCGAAATTTTCCGTAAAAAGTCAATGTCAGAACAACAATACTTTAACCTTTCTCTCTGAGTGTCGAAGGGTCTGGAGGCGTGAGTGTGGGTGTGGTGCCAAGCGTAGAAAGCTTCTAATTATTCGGTGCGCATGTTGTCGGGTTCGTAGTAGTGAGCATCATGCAAATGTGGTAGGACAGCGTGTTGATTGGCTTCGATATTGAAAAAGTGCGGAAATAGCCTTTGCCCATTTCTATCATTCCAAATGTTTTAGACATTCTACTCATAGGCATGGTCAAGTAGTTAACTCATCGAATCTCTAAACTGCTCTTGTCCCACTTCCATGGAAATGATTCTGGCTTCATAAAGTTACTTTAGGACGTTCGGTACTTTGTTCCTTATAGTATTTTAGCAGAAATATCCATCGTATCCCGAGAAATTGTGAACCATCACCGTGGCATAGCGGTGATAATCTTTGTAATTTTCTATGTCCTTTTGGCTCCACGTCTCTTTGATAGGGTCTAAGATCCATTGAGCAACATCGATGAGTGTGTTAGGACCTCATAAGATACATTTCTCCCACTCTCCAAAATCCACGCAAAAATTAGCAATGTGAATGCAGGTCTCTTGCATTCATTCGAGATCTAAAAAGATGAAATTTCCTTTACTTTTTTCATCTTCATCTTCCTCCTATTGTGGTAATTTTCAGGGATTACTGGTGGTGGACTTTGAATTGACGTGCACTTTTTGGGGGTCTGGATTCTGAATCACTCATGTCATCTTCAAAATTGCTGCCATAAATTTGATGTAAGACTTTAGCTACTGTGGGAGGCGATATGTCACTTCTCCCAAGCTCGATGAGCTATGCAGAAATTAGCAATGTGAATGGCGGTCTCTCGCATGCATTCGGGATGGAAAAAGATGAAATACCCTTTCATGTGGTTATTTTTCTCTTCCTCATGTTGGGGTTGGTAAATTTGAATGTAGCATTCGTGTTTCAAGTCCACGTTTTGGTGACAAATGTGACATCGTCTCTTTCCTGTACGGATATGTTCCTTGGCATTTTTACGTATAACTTATCCACCAGTACGGCACATTATCATGAGTTGACTTTCCCATGTGAACCATGCGTTTTCAGATGTTGTTGTTAACAGGTAGGGCTGACAAAAGTGCGCTGACAATCAGGACAATGCATTCGTTGTTCTCACATTTCTCACAATATTACCCGTATCCCAAGAATGTGGTGATACTAGTAATGACATCAAAATGTTCATTGTGATGATAGACGTGAATGTATTTTCCGTCTCTGACTTTTTTGCCTCGAAACAACAGAGGTCCACGTACTTCTTGAGGGTATTCTTTCAAGGTGTAGAGTGGAGCCAGTGCATCTTGCAGTTGTTGCATTTCAGGAATGCCGTTGGCAGTGTCCTTAGATTGGCCAGCTTTTTGTAACGGAAATTCTGCTTATGGCTCAGTTCGATTTTTAAATAGTTTATCATGCTTTTTTCCATTATGCTGTGCCGTTTTAACGACTTACATTCGTCCCACCACAACGGAACGGGCTACATACATCATGTCTTGAGTGTTGTTATTTCGCACGAGGCTAAGCTTGATGCTGATCATGTCGTTTACCAATAACACTTTTCTGTGTTGTCCATTCCCTTGGGAAGAGAAATGTGAGTCATGTACAGTGTTACTTTTCCATCGCTGATGTGAAACTTTGGATTGAATCTTGTCGATGACTTTAGAATGTGTGTATTCTGCTGGCTGCTACACACGATCTAAATAGGTGACTTTAAACTGTTGTTATAAATGGAAAGTGTCAAACGATGGTCTTCTTTGTCTCGACATTGCCACTTCAGTATGGTTTACAAAAAATCCCACAAATCAGTGATGAACCCCTCTGTTTTCTCCAGCGGTACGTCGCACTTTGAAAATTTTTAAATTTCACCGTGTACGTGTAGGAAGCGGGTCTAAATTTTCTCGCATGTGACAGTAATTTTCAGGGATTACTGGTGGTTGGCTTTGGCTTGACGTAGATTGTAACTCACTCATGTCATCTTCAAAATCGCTGGCATGAATTTGAGCCAAGACCAGCTACTGTACGAGTCGATAGGTCACGTTTCTGCCTCTTACTTTCTTCTTTTTTTCGCGAAATGGTGTGATCGTTTCTTCTTGATTGGAAAGGTCAAATGACTACATTTTAAACGTCATGGTCGTCTATATATCAATGTAAGGTCAACGCCTTCCCTATGTAAAGGGTCAATGTTTTTCGTCATTTCACTCTCAATCCTACAAGAAAAATGGACGAACCAACACAGATCGAACTTTTCATCAGAACTTTGCGAGGTGTCGTACGAAGGTTTTCTTTAGAAAACCGACTTACTACGTCCCCTCCTTACCAGATAAAAGTCACGATACTTGCTATATCTGTCAGAAGAAATAACATTTGTCTTCTAATTGTCCAAAATGTCTAAGTAAGACTTCTGTCAGAAGAGACAACGGTCAAGACACCTGTTATCATTGTCATGGAAAAGGATATAGGTCTTCAGACTGCCTTAGGAAACAAAATGTGAAGGAGGCAGAGAGGGGTTACGAACAGGAAGAAGAGGTATCCTGTGCTAAAAGGAAGAATCGAGAGAGAGAGAGAGAGAGAGAGAGAGAGAGAGAGAGAGAGAGAGAGAGAGAGAGAGAGAGAGAGAGAGAGAGAGAGAGAGAGAGAGAGAGAGAGAGAGAGAGAGAAAGAGAGAGAGAAGAGAAGAAAGTGAGGAGAAAGAGGAAGACCTGTGACGATGAAGAAATTTAAATAAAAAACAGAGTGAAAAGACAAAGAAGAACTATATGAATATATGTGTTGTGAAATTGGATTGTAAATTTGTACCAGACAATATACCAGAAAGACAAATGTAAAGTGTTTCTTGGTTCTAATTTTTTTAAAAAAAGGACCTTCACTAATGCATACACACACGTACAACATGAGGAAAAGGGATTTAAGTTTTATTTGATTTTGGCAAACATTGAGCAGTCTCTTTTTGAGATTGGTGAGTGACCATGAAAAGGACCGTTGGGTGCTTTGTTTTAAAAAAGCAAACTTAGGAACTGGAAGTAATGAGCTTTAACTGCCTTATCCGTTTGCCACGACGAAGACCTACTTTTGAACCTGCTACTGTCGATAATTTGGTAGAAATCACTATTGTTGGTGTCTCAGGCGTAGTAGGTGTGTTGACGGATGTAGACTGTTTGGCTCGAGGAGGTCTTTTTCTCGTGGGTCATTGTTTTAGAATCCTTAACTCTTCCAAAATGTCTAAGAGTACTGTCCTCCTTCTCTCCTAAACATTGTGTATTTTTGCATCCGCTTCTTCTTCTAGTCGTTTTCTTCTTGCTTCTTCGTCATCTCGCTGTTGCTGTTGAATGAAAAAGGATTGTTCTGATTCTTTCTGCTCTTGCACAAATTTCTCTAATTCTTATTTCTGTCTCTGTTTAAAATCCTCGACGTACGGTAAGGAAGGAGAAGGTGGTGAAGGTGCAGGTACCGGGAAATTTCTTATGATGAATGGAGAAAACATTATAAATCCCAATTAAAATAGTTCTCTTCTGGAAGTATGACTGTGTTTGCTTTGGTAGCTGCTGCTATGCCATCACTTCTCGTCTCCACGGCCGGTGCAGCCCAATTCATTGTTTTCTTAGTTTCCGTCATGTTCTAACTCTGTCGCAGCAATTCACTGCTCACAGATGCTAGCGTACCTATATAGGGAATGCGACGTCACAGGTAGCTCTCTTCGAATTAGAATACAGAATCCACAATATGACTAAATTTTGTAACGCGTGTTAGAATTGGCAAAACAAGTTTCGATCCACTCTTCGACTATAAATAATCGCGGTTCACCTCATTCCATTCACCAGTTCTCGTCACGAGATTTGAATTAACGTGGAATCGTCTACCCTCCTATCGTCGATGCTGTTCCATCTAGATTATCCCATGTTATATCAACTCATCATGGGCAATTACCCAGATCACAGAGACAGCCATTGGAGAAGAAGGATTTCTATATAGAGACAAGGCTGTCTAAGAGCGTCTTAATCTACTGTCCAGAGGTCAGACTACGTTTGAGGAATAGAAGAAGATCCCTGCGATGCCCTTTATATTAACTAAATGGTGTTAACAAAATAAAACAAAAGCCCTTTTCAGTGCTCTCACATATCTAAAAAAGATGCACATTCTCTCTTGCCTAAAATTGTTTTAATCGATTTTTTTTGTGTGAGATTTATGTCGATACATCTGTTTGTGTGATATGTATCAAACCATGTCTCTACACACGTCCATATGATTGTCTCTATTGATCCCTAGAGTAGCGCGTACTCAGGTCAACCCTTGCCACATTATTCCACCCGACTGAGGTCAGCCACTTGCAACATTATTGCCAGTATCCAGTACAGTGACGACGACATTACTCAGTTCCTATTGTCCGTATACAGGCCCAATATATTTCTATGTTCAATTTCCCTTGTCCATAGACAGGCCCAATCTTTTGTCAGTAAATTCCTTGTCCGCATAAATCTTGTCCGTATATCCCGGGAGGTAGGAAAGTTTAATGTTATCTCCCATTGTCCGTATATCGACCCCCTTCACGACTTGTATGCCTGTGTAAGCATTATTTACTTTTATTGTCCTTCATTCCAGCAACTGAAAATAAAGTGGAAAAGTATTAGTTATCCATTTTACTTAGAAAAGATTTAACAAGGTGGACCTGATAGTTTTTGATAAATTTGCTATGACTATACGCAATACAGGTCGTATCCTTTTTCTCGTGGAATTCTGTTCGTAAATGACAATAATATCTGCAATAAATAAATTATGTGAACAATTTGAGTGATTACCCATTGGCTACAAAATTGATAGATATATCATTTCATTTTGCCGCTAAATGAACCTCGAAAAAGTTTATAAATAATTTTTTTTCTATACAAGTATATTTTTTCTATTCGGGGTTTGGGGGATAGGGTCAAAATAAATCTCAAGAACTAAACTCCTATGTGGTAAAAATAAAACTTAACCTGCATTTTATCTATCATTTATTCGGCAACTTGATTATTGACAGAACTGGAGCAGTTGTCACTGTTTTCGTATGCTCTTGGAGCTTTTTTGAAGTAGATGATTTGAAGTGAATTGTTTCTTCTTGAAAGAACATTTATGTTCATATATCATTTCAAAAGTGGGTGGATAGTTAATTTAACAAATTTAAAACGTCGATTAATAGTGTGTCACTCCCACTGAATTATATGACAATTTCTTAGTATCTTTAATTCTTTTGTTAATATCAGAGAAGGGATTTCTACTTTAATATGTACTCTTTTGTCTTTATTACATATCTTAATGCTATTTATGTCACGAGGTTTAAATTCACAAAATTTGTATTGCATGCATTGATGCTATTTGCGTCACGTGGTAAGATAAATTGATTTTTTTACATATATTGATGCTATTTACTTCACGTGGTTTAGATTAATTGAATTTTATTACATATAGTGATGTAATTTATGCCACGTGGTTTAGATTTTATTGAGTCTTTATTACATATATTGATGAGTCATTAAATCTTTTGAGTCATTGAACCTTTATTACATACATTGATGTTGTTTACGTCATGTGGTTTAGATTCATTTGGCATAGCACGTGTTAGCAATCTCTAAACAATGTAATACGCTTGTTTACAAGAGGTCACACGACATTTATTTCTGATCAAGGCTTTAAAATAACCACATGAATGAATTTTTCATTTTGGACTTGCTAGGATGTTTATATGTATCTGCAATGCTTATAGAAGACTACCCTTTGACCGAAGATCATCTAATTTTGTAATTTTGTGTTTATTGTTTTGCGATTGCCTTCGACAAAGGGTGATTCAAAATCAAAAGCGTATAAGGAATTCTAAAATTAGTCTGGCACTGTTCTTTGTCAGTTAGTTACTTTTGTTGTTGTTTGTGCATTCATATCAGTTACTTTTGTTGTTATTTGTGCATTCATATCAGTTACTTCTGTTGTTTTGAATTCGAACCAAATTCCTGACACTCGATCCCTTGCTGGATCCAGTGCAGTTAAAATTTATGTTATGCGCTTGCTTGCTTGTGTGTGTATTCTATTAATTTCGAAACATAGATTGCTTTTTTTTTTACCGAAATCTTTGTTGTTCTCTTCTGCACACTAAGCATAAAGCCAGCTTCTAGTTACTCAGAATTTATAGTGCATGCTATTCTTTTCCTGTCACACAATGCAGTTATGCCTCATTTGTCTCGGCCAAAATCTCTTTCAATTATACAAAGCTTCCACTCCATGTGGTGTGTTCTCTTGATGAAACCAATGATGTTTGTCTTACCGCTTAACATCCCAATCTAATATTTTGTAAAGAAGACACACTACAGAGAAAAACAAACACGCTAATAAAAAGGATGGATTTTAATGTTATTAAATGAATTCTTGTATGCCTGTTTTCTGATTCTCTATGTGACGAAAAAACTGTCTGTGTTAAGTCGATAAAAACAAGTCAGTTTTTTGGTACCACTCCTCAACTCGCTTCTGCTCTCGCTGTTTTCTGACGCAACCTCGTTTAACATACACCATTAACAGCTGTGTAAATCTAATAAATAAAATACATAGGTTGTTAGTTATGTTAGGTACCCATCCCACCTCTATCCACAAAAAAGTTTAACTTTATAAGAATGACATTGGTAAGACCAATAACCACATACTAGTTTGAAATGTAGTGGAGGTTTGACCCTCTCAAGTTCAGGGTCCAGGCTGCATGGTTTCTATATTGCTGGGCTATATGACTCTTGATATTTATTTTGATCTTAAAGGGGACAAACACCCTAACCTGCAAAAATTTTATTGTAAATAGAAGGATATGTAGTAGTTTATGTATATAATCTATCCTGACTATTTCTTTTCCTTTGCATTTATTGTATTTGCACAAACATTTAATAATAAATACGGCGTTGAATTCCGAGATCAAATGGAAAGAACCTACCCCCATGTTGTTATCTCCCTTTCATACAAGGAGGATGTGACGTCATTTGAGACAATTCCCGTACAACAGGCATATTCATATTCAATGTCAAGTAGAAACGATGTTTCAATGCGCAACTCTGAATGGTGTGGATAATAGCAGTTCCTGACAAATATTTTTTTTCTTCACATTTCCAAAGGACTCTAAAAGGTGATTTGTATGGGCGATCAAATTAAAGAGAAAAGGGATTTTTTACCGAGACATTTCGAGCATTAAAATTTTTCGAAAGACCAGAGAGTCTTCAAACTATTGGGTCTGGGCCAAAATGTTAGCGTTTGAAGCCTGATGCAGTGCCGACTCTTTTTAAAAATATTTTTCTACTCTGATAACAAGACAGAAGACAGGAAGCACGCCGGCGAGTCGTAGTCGACATAGGCCAGGGAGCATTAAGGACTCAATAATTCAGGAGCACCGTCAACGTTTCAATACCTGAACGTGTAATTTCAGCCAATAAAGTTTAAAACCTCGGTAGCTTCTGATATATTATTTTGCCATTATACACATATTCTCACATATTTCTAGAACTGTCATAATTTTTCAGATTCATTAGTCAGAAGCGAGAATACATGAATCATGTGAAGGTTTCATATGAGAGGGTCTTGCGAATCGTGCTCACTACACATGATGGTAATATTTTTATATTTCTTTTACCAAGTATCTTCCACGCCCAGCGGAAAAATCGTCTGTATGATATGTGTCGGTAGACTCTAAAAGGACAAAATAATTTAATGAATAGTATAGTTATTACACATAATTTCACAAAAATTCAATCACTTTATACATGGCTATATGGTATTTATCTTTTGCCACATTGGTTTATGGAGCCTTGGAAGAGGTGGGGGTGTAACATAACATGTGCTCTCTCTCTCTCTCTCTCTCTCTCTCTCTCTCTCTCTCTCTCTCTCTCTCTCTCTCTCTCTCTCACACACATACACACACACACACACACACACACACACATTTTCTCTTCCGAGAGCCACTGAGATTGGCAACAAATATATTCCATTCTTGGTGGGACATTGGAACACATTTACTACACAAGCACCTGTGTGGAAAATAGGCTAAAATTATTTGAAAAAACTGTTGCCTGTTTGATATTTTAAATGTCCATTTCTTTGACGAGCATTCATCCAATTATGACATGTACAAGTCCATATCAATAGCTGTTGGATTAATCCAGGCTATAGAAAGTGAAAACCAATTTCCAGCCAACTCCAACCCCGCCCCCCCCAAAAAAAACAAAGAACTGGCACGAAAAACTCCGATCTGTAATATTAAATTGTTTTGACTTAAAAGAAAATGAAAAGAAAGAACAATTAATGAAAAAAAAAAAAAAAAAAACGAATTGTGAAAGAAATCGTAATCGGTAGAAAATTCTAGCTCTCTCCCTACCCGGTTTATTGATTAGATATTGTACTGCTATTCAGATTGGTATTTAAAATTAAAGGTAGTTTATAATCATCGTCATTGTCAGAAACTAACGATTCCTGTACATCTTTGTCACACGAATTTGTCTCGAGTTTATACATATAACGTCGACATAATTTAAACATTCAAGTAGAGCCAGTTCATAGAATGCTTGACTATATTATCATAGGAGTCTACAGTTTTATCAATAAAGCAAATAATAATAATTTTATAATACCCATAAGGTAATTTCATGTAATCAGAATTTTCGTTGTGCTTTATTGATAAAACTGCAGATTCCTGTGCTATTATCAAGAGTGAACAGTGTCTCAAATGACGTCACATCCGCTAATTGTTCGGGAAGAGGGAAATGCGTTAATTTATTCAAGACGGATCGAGAGAGATGATCGGTTTTTCATAAATTTCTTCGTAACGAGAAAAAAAGAAAGGTACAAAAATTTCAGAAAATAAAACACACACACACACACACACACACACACACACACACACATATATATATATATATATATATATATATATATATATATATATATATATATATATATATATATATATATATATATATATATCTGGAGTTTTCGCGAATTTCAGTTTTGCATGTTTATCCCCTTTAAATGTTGACATATTTCTTATACAATCCAAATTATTGGTTTTTATCTGTGGATGACGATATATATATTCTCATAAAAATTGTACAAAATGCTAAGTCTTTTTATACCTCGTGGAATACTCTCGGTCAGAGAGAGAGAGAGAGAGAGAGAGAGAGAGAGAGAGAGAGAGAGAGAGAGAGAGAGAGAGAGAGAGAGAGAGAGAGAGAGAGAGAGAGAGAGAGAGAGAGAGCATGCAAACATTATATAATTAAGAACAAGAATGACAGGTCATTGTCTTTTTATTGCTTCTACACCAATACAGGCATTATAGTATATGGGAATATAGTTTTTTTGAACATATGTTCAGGTACTAAACCTTTTCAAAGGAAGTGACTCTTATTTCCGAATGTCAACCATACGGCCATAGAATACAATTAATTTTACTATATAGTCTCTACATTTGTTTCTCAGTACTGAACTTTCCACTATGTGACAGTCAATACAAATCATATGCTAATCTAGCATACCTTCAAAGATGACTTTACGGTGAAATTCTTGTCAAGGGTTGACCTGCATTTGTTTGAGGCTGAGAATTGTAAACAAAACACCATGCAACGGAACACAGATTTCACTTCCGAATCATCACCATGACCTTATTACTCAATGTGCACTGTCGCCGAAATACACACATACAACCACACCGAAAGCTCACATTCTAAAGAATAAACAATTGATTTTAAATCCTTACCAAGAATGCCAAAATCTAACTCTTGTATTACCACCAAACGGAGAAAGGAAAAAGTGATAGAAACATAGACTGGGACTATATTCGTGGGTACTGAAAGGATTTTATTGTGTACTGATGCCTGAAAATGTGCCAAACATGTGTAAATTTTTACCTTTTCAAAGGAAGTGACTTATTTCTAAATGTCAACGATACGTGCCAAACATGTGTAAATTAGTGCGATTCACCGATTTGCTGCATAACTTATATTTGCACAGTTATACGATAGCCTTAGCTGATCAAATAATTAAAAGGTAATAAGCTTGTCACAAAGAATTCTATTTTAAACCTCCTTGTGCAGCTTTAAGATTTATATCTTGCAGCCAGATTAGTTTATCAAGCAAGAGAGATAATGTGAAGTGTCCACGGCGTGAACTGTTTGTAACCATTTATCACACAACTAATTAA
>JAEAOA010000217.1:810000-897500 GCA_016746295.1 Potamilus streckersoni
AGGGAAATAAGAAAGGGACACTTTTTAAAAGATATTCCGAGTATAGATGAATAATTGTTGATCTGGATCTGAATACTTCATCCGTAGAAACATTCATGCGAAGTCAAATATTCTGGCTAAGGCTAGAAAAATTTATGAAAGAGTAATTTGGTATGAAACAAGTCAGGATATGAATATTATTTATCTAATAAACATTGTAGTGAAAGAAGAAAATATTGCTTAATTATTGAGAACGACACTGTATAAAATATGCAAACGCGTTGTTGTAAAGAACATACGCACATTTTCATACTAGTAGACAAATATATACTTTATTAAAGGTATCAGTTCTGATTCTAATTTCCAGAAATATATTGCAAATCGTTCATATTTCTAATCAATATGGACGGTAATGAATGTTTTATTATTTAAGTGGACAAACAGATTACGAAAGTGAATACCAAGTTTTATTCGGATTGTTTATGAGGGCACCGAATATAAATTTGTAGATTTTTTTTTACTTCTTCCTGTCTTTTCACACAAATCCCATTCCTAGTGATATCCCTGTCCTCCCTGTGTATCCACCATGCACGTAAAATTGTCAGACATATTGTGAAATAATTCTAAATAAATAAAACAAAATGCTTGCTTTGATATTTAATAGGGGAAATAGCATTACAGTGGAAAAAAATAAAACCTTATTTAATATGATGCAGACGTTTAGCTTATACTGTACAATTTACTGAAGTTATTATTTCGACGTGTTTTTTTTAAAGCTTTTACAGTAATCCCACTGTAAACCTAATCAACAACTATACCTGTGACACCTGTAACTATTTATGCAATCAACAACAGAACCTGTGACACCTGTAACTATTTATGCAAGGCACAATTCAGCACTTCTCATCTCCACAGCACCGGAAACTGTTTCGACTGTGCTTCTTATGCAATTGTACAATGTGTTAGCGTATGTTTTTATTTCATTACTATATATTATTATTCTATATTACATTATTATATATTTTATTATAAGATATAGAAATGTGCCAAAGGGATAAAATTTATATGGACACAGCGACTATATCAAATTTATCTTTTCAGTGCGATATCACTTTTGGAACTACATTCGTGTCCCATTTAGAAATTATATGCCTTACGTGTTTTTATTTCTCTCTCTCTCTCTCTCTCTCTCTCTCTCTCTCTCTCTCTCTCTCTCTCTCTCTCTCTCTCTCTCTCTCTCTCTCTCTCTCTCTCTCTCTCTCTCTCTCTCTCTCTGGATGAACAGATCTTAAAATATGCCAAGTCTCTGTTATCTAATCAGTGGCATAAAAATGCCTAAAAGCGGAGACTTCAAATATTAATCTTTATAAACAGTTTCCACATGAATAGTACAAGTCGTCCCTGACTGAATTCACATGGACTTTTTCTAATCGAGATTCAGTGTCACCCATACAGTGTCGTATGCATGTTGCTCTCAACGACAAACGATTAATGTTCTATGGAGAAAACTAGTGATTAAATACAGTAAAAATTGTTTATAAAGCGATTTTAACTTCCAAGCTACTCATAATGGTGTTTTTGAAATCGACGGAAACATCGGCAATGGATGAGTTGGTTGCGAACAGAAATTAAGCGACAATCCAAATTTGGGTGCACCGTCTGTTACTGAACAGGCCTGCAAGCAAGTTCCAGTACCCATGCTTGACGGTGGACCATCTATGAACCTCAATAGCTTTTTCAAATGAATGGTGAAGGCAGCAGTAACGGCAAAGTTTACTGTTGCATTTTAATATATGATGATGGTGTTTTCCGTTTCAGTACACATTGGTCTGTATATGAAATTCTGCCAAATAAATTAAAGTATTTAGCAATACAAGTTGGATTTTCCTACTGTTTGTACAATATTAATAATTTTATACAGTACAAAGTCCGCATGCTTTCAGGCAGGCAATTGTGAATTTATTGAAAATTGAAGAAGAAGAAGAAAAAGAAGAAGAAGAAGAAGAAGAAGAAGAAGAAGAAGAAGAAGAAGAAGAAGAAGAAGAAGAAGAAGAAGAAGAAGAAGAAGAAGAAGAAGAAGAAGAAGAAGAAGAAGAAGAAGAAGAAGAAGCGCAACTTTAACAATATTAAGTTTGGTTGTAGACCTATTTACATTTTAAACAATGTCATTAGTTTTATGGAGGCAATAGAAAAAAAGAGGGTTAAGTGCTGCGTGGTAAACCTATTTAATAGTCGTTTTTGTTTACTTGACATTAGCTTGCAAGTAAAAACTATGCTATTTTATGATCTGGATAAGGTTAAAGCATCAAATTGCACAAAGTACACGTTTCGCTCGTATGTATATATAGCTAAAGGTTTTTCATCTTACGTTACAGTTGTGTTGATTTTCCTCGTCTCTAACATTGATTCTGTTTTATGCAGATTATGCCATGTCATCAGAAATAAAAACGAACTTAACTTTTTTTAAGGCCCAATAAACATTCATATAATAATCATATCATTTCTTGATCTGTCTCATCCTGGACAGTGGAGAAAATAATTTTACTGGAAAAATAGTCGAGAGAGAAGAGACTATACTAACATATAAGTAGAAAATAACATACCACTATGTAAAGAGAAGAACAACGAAAATTGTTGAGAAAAGTTTGGACAGTACTGCATGGTCTATCACTCTTCATTGCATAACGGACAAAGACTACTGTAATAGCAACTATTGTCACATTTGTTGTTAATCGTGCTGATGTTTTGTTTATTGAGAATTTAATATCAGACCAATAAATCATGTTATTCATCACTAATGTATTTATGCAAAAAGAGGCATAGAAAACGGTCTGAAAATCTAACAGACGAAACGAAATAAAATTTTCAAATGCAAACTGAAGCGAAAAATATACTGGAAAATGTTTGTTCTCTACGATGCTAGAAATGTACGAATTTGACCAGATTGTGTGATATGAAACACATACACTGTGGTTTTGAAGTCATTTTGTTTGTTAATTGCTGGTCGTTAGTAATATTGGAATTTGTGTCTAATCTTCGGCTTTACAGTTTTGTTAGGTACCAAGCAAAGCTGCTATTTCTCAAGCTATGGAGTTTTCTCTGAGTATAATAAAAGTATACTTCTTAAAAATAAAACAATAAACCTAATAACCCATCTTCTTATATGCTCATGTTTTTCTCCATTAACTTTGCATTGTCAGAATCGTTAAATATTCCCCGATATTGAACACCTTCATATTGTCCTCCTCGCGCTTGAAGTACGTGAGAGCGCAGTACACTACGAAGTTAAAAGGTTGGTGGGAGGAGATATATGCGCATGCATAGTTTTATTGTGTATTGAAGGGATCTACGATTGTGAACTTTATTATTTTAAAAATAAAAAAATACATTTTATTATTAGGTATATTTGGCTCTGAATTTTATTATTAAGTCGTAGGTAATGAAACAAAATTAAGCATATAATAAAAAGGGTACTTACTGCATTTGAATGGGAAAATATGACCTCGTTTTTTTTGGATGGATATATTGCACTCCCACAGTCGTACAGTATAGCCATCCGAAAAACTTGTTCACATTTTCCCATACAAATGCAGTAACCTATAATAACAGTGCTGCTTTCGTACTGTACCATGAACTTCTGAATTCATACTTTAGTTTCAGTCTTCCATTCGTACATAAACTTGAATATTGATTTCATACTTTGTCCTTTGATTTCGTACTGTAGCTTGAATTTTGATTTCGCAGTGTAGCATGAGTTTTTATTTTTTTACATGAGTTTTGATTTCGTACTTTATAGATAGATTTTTGATTTCGTGCTGTAGTTTGAGTCTTGAGTTCATAGGGTAGCTTAAGTTTTGAATTCGAAGTGTAGCTTGAGTCTGGATTTCGTACTGTAGAGTTTTATTTTCGTGCTGTAGCTTGACGTTCGATTCTGCAGTGTAGTTTCAGTTTTGATCTCTTACACGAGTTTTGATTTCATGTTCTAGAATAATTTTTTAGTTCATAGTGTAGCTTGGGCTTTGATTTCGCAATGTAGTTTGAATTTTGATTTCGTGCTGTAGCTTCCGAATTGAATTTATAACGTAGCTTGAGCTTCGAATCATGCGGTACTTTGAGCAATGAATTCAACTGTAGCTTCTTGCATTGTAGCTTGAGTTTTATTCATAATGTACCTAGAGTTTTTATTCATACTGTAGCGTGTTTTTAATTTATGCTGTTGCTTGAATTTTGACTTCGCATTTTAGGTTTTTATTTTATACTGTACTTGGGTTTTGATTTCGTATTGTAACTTAAGTTATGATTTAGCACAGTAGCTGTAGTTTTGAATTTATGCTCTATCCTGAGCTATGAGTTCATATTGTACATTGCGTTTTTAATTCCTACTGAAGAAGCTTGATATATAAAGTTCAGATAAGAGTTTACTCTTGCAGCAAGGAAGTTGTGTCAAAGATTCTCCATGTTTTCAAGATGCAGGGATTTGAAAGGAAAATCAGACTGTTTGATGCATCTTTTTAAGATAGGTACTCTTATGAAAGTACAAGCGATTCAGTTTGAGGACATTCTAAGTTAAAAAAAACAAAACTTTGTTTTGCGAATTTTAAAGACTGCAAGTAAGTAACTTAGTAAATGACTTAGACACGCCCCAAACCAGCAGCAATGATCAAATACTGAAATACCTTCAGAACTGTATATTTTACAGTGTAGCTTTGCTTTATTTTATTTTTTCTCCACATTCTGACCAGTTTTAACAACACAGCGAAATTGCCTTGTAACCAAAAAGTAACTTGTTGCATGCTTTGCTGTTTCTTTAATAACGGAACATTTTCAAACAAAGTTCATATGTAAAGCATTTGCTTTTTCATATCTCTACATGCATTAAAGTCTAATTAAAATGAATTAAATTCCTATTGACGATAATTCTCTCGTTTGATCAACTGCTCCTGCGATCATGTGTTCTTTCTGTCGCTCGCCGTGAAGCACTCCATCATTCGTTTTCTGCCAGATCTTGAGGTCAGCTTCACAAGCGTGAAGATATGTTAAATGGCTTCATTGTGGTCGCACACCAGCCATCACGGATAAGATAGAAACCCGTATTTATTGCTTTCCTAGGGAACGAACTGGTCATAAATTCTTTTCAGACGAATGTAATGATCCATTAAAAAAATAGAGTTCTTCAAGTTGGCGCACTGGAAACGAATATATACCAGCAAGTGCCAAATTTAAGTCAAAACAGACTTGTAAACATTCAATGATTTCATCCAAAACCAATAATTTTACATATTCATTACTTAATTTAAAAAAAAGTTTATTCGATTTATGTTTTTGCAGTTTACTTTTATTCGTTTTCCTTTAATGTTTTTTGATCGGACTTAACAGTGTTTATAGACAGTGCTAAAAAGCGTTTTCTCACCAATCTTCGATAGTAATAACAAAATGTAGAGTATGACAATGTAAGAGCGCTGTCTAAATTGCATTTGCTTGTGTAAACAGTTTCATTTCAGTTTATCTATGCTTTCTGACACATTATACCTAATTATAATATAGAAATATACTCAATTAAAAGTGCAATGGTATTTTATGCAGACATATTAAAATCTTTCTATGCATGATCATAAATATTCTTAATGATATCCGGAATCTTTAAAGGATTCAGATACGAAACAATGATACAAACTGAGATTACATACGAGAGGTCTTGTGCACCAAGTATATGAAAAACAAAAGGCATTTTATGGATCAATACATTAATAACGAAATATCTTTTATGGACCAAATACATAAATAACAAAAGGTCTTTATGCATCAGTTACACGCAAAACAAGAGGCTTTTTATGCATCAGTTACACGCAAAACAAGAGGTCTTTATGTATCAGTTATACGTAAAACAAGAGGCCTTTTATGCATCAGTTACACGCAAAATAAGAGGTCTCTATGTATCAGTTATACGCAAAACAAGAGGCTTTTTATGCATCAGTTACACGCAAAACAAGAGGTCTTTATGTATCAGTTACACGCAAAACAAGAGGCATTTTATGCGTCAGTTACACAAAAAAACAAGCGGTCTTTTATGCATCAGTTACATGCAAAACGAGAGGCCTTTTATGGATCAAAGAAATAAAACTAAGGCCTTTTATGGATTAATACATTAATAACGAAAGATCTTTTGTGGACCAAATAAATGAATAACAAAGGGACTTTCTCTGGACGAAGTACAATATATAAAATAATCTTTCGTGACCAAATACACGAGAACCAAAGGCCTTTTATATACCAAAATACGTGGACAAGGGGCTTTTTATATACTAAACACTTGAATGTGGACAGGCATTTAAGAACTAAATACATAAATAGAAATAGGCCTTTCATAGACTAGATGCACGAATAGGAATCAAATGTTTCCTTTCAAGGTAGTTTTCTGGACTTCCAAACCAGACTAATTCATTTGAGTTAACCTTGTCAAGTTTCAGTGTGCAACCCAAAAAATAGTGAGTTAGGTAAATGTTACCGCTCTTCCGTACTTTGAATGAAAGAGTGTAACGGGTGTGAAAAAGGACAAAATCTTTATCAATTTTGTTACCAAACTACAGTAAAGGAAAAGGAAATATACGAAGTTTGCAATTCACGAAACAGATTTAGTAGCGAACATTTATTAGTCTTGTCACAGCTATTATTTTCAATTCAATCAAAAAGAGAGACATTAAAACTTTACAAGTTTTGAGTCGTAGAAAACATTCAAAATCTTTGACAATATCTGGTGTTATGAATCTATACTCTTAAATATAAGCAACAAAATTAGTGAAGACAACAAGCTTTGTAAAATTTAACAAAACATTTATTTCCCTAGAATACGAAATGAAAAAAAGAATAAAGTACTTACAGTTTTTAGAATTAAATTCAAAGCTAATCCAAGAATTAAAGATACAAGTTCCAGTAATGAAACGTCCTGAATAAAACTCAGTTCAAGTCCCGAAGAGATTTAAATTTGAAGGCGATGTTATGACCTGCGTCGTACTAATGTGTCAACAGTCTTTTGTTGAATCGCAGAAATATTATTCCAGGCTTGAATTCAGTATAAATTCCAATGAATGTCTTGATCCAAAAATTTTGTCAGAGCACTTTTGTATTTCCCGAGAATGTAATTAGTTGAATTCAATAATTTGAAGAAAATAAAATTCAGCCCAAACTAGAAAAAACATAACGGAAATAAAAGTGCCAGATATTGAAGCACAACTGCTAAACTGTTGACAGTCACACAATAATATAGTTCTCTGTTTGACCTCAGGTCACAAATTTGCATTTTCTTAAAACAACCATTACCCAATGGAAAAAAACTTTTTGAATGATCTAATGAGCCTTGTTTATTTAAAATACAATACCCTATAAAATTCATTTTGGAATCTCCAAAACCCTGACTTAAATCAACATGTTTACACCTTCTTATTTTCTTAAATAATAATTTGGTCAATGAGTTCATATCCAAAGAGAATAATGAAATTATTATTAGTTGTTTACATAAATGGAATTTTAAAAAAAACAAAACATGACAATCAGGTCAAACAGAACTGAACTAAGTTTAGGACATGGTCCAGTCCAATAAACAATGTTACATTACAATAACATGCAATGGGATAAAAAAATTAAAACTAATAGACAAGCAATTAAATTTAATATACATAACACAGATTTTAGAGGGAATGTTTGAACTATGGAACATAATGAGGAATTGTTCAGACATTCTGTTTATAATGAACTGTTAAAATATGCGCCTGACTCATGCAAGTAAAGGAGACAGTGGAAAATAAACTTAAAAAGAAACAAGATTTATGTGGGCCACAAAGAAATCCTGTTAGTCGAAGCATTTGGACGAAGCTTCACTTTCAAATATTTTCAATTTACGTAAAATGTACTATACAAATAAAATATGATTTGTGACATGCAATCCTCAAGCATTTTATTTGATCGAGTCGTGTGGGAGCTTCTTTTGAGGCAAGTATCACGTGTGATATAAGATCAATATTGTGCCAAAAGTCTTCTGTGGTTTACAACCTTTATATCATATAGCGCAATATTAAATTTAAAAAACAAATTGATGAAACTGCATTGACAATAGAAACAGTATTCACTTTTTAATACAATTATCAGGTGACCTCTGCTGATGGGTCTGATATCAGCTACAACAGAGGCAAACATGTAGCACAATCAGATAAACTATCATATCTGATTCAACGGAGATGAGATTTGAAAGACATCTATACGCGGTTATGTTCTATTGACCTTTTTATTCGCCAACAAATTAAAGCTTTCACATGTAATAAAGTGAAGAACATAACAGTTCTTAAAAAAAACCTCCTTGGCACGAAATGTACAAAAAGAGTACCTACAAATTCAAAAGGACACAAGAGCATGAACATTATATAAGTATAATGCAAGATATAAATCAGATTAGCAAGTGGTGTAGGCAAAAGACAAGCTGAAATAATAACGGAATTGTAGGAAGGTAAATATTCACTGATAGTATTGATCTTACAAAAGAATGCCTCACGGTGGATGTGCATGTTGCATTTATTCCTTCATAAATATGTCTCTTGATCAGTGGTGCAGCTACCTGTATTTTACACTGTAGCCTTTTAAAAGGATGTAAGAAACGAAATCAAAACGCAACACAATAAACCGAAGAAATTAGGATTTTGCTATTTGAAAATCCAAATAAAACCTTGAGCAGTGACATATTGCGTTAACTTGAGTTTTCATCATTATATGACAAGAATAATAATTACACAGCGTATGGTTCACTTGGCAGCAAACAATTTTCCTTAGGTGCACAATATATCGTATTCCATCAGTGTAGAATGTATCGGTGTTCGATAGGTGCACAACGTATCAGTCAGTATTCCTTAGGATGCACAACGTGTCGTTGTTCCTTAAATGCTCGATTTATCGATGCTCAATAGGTGCATAATGTATCGGTGTTCCTTGAATGCACAACGTATCGGTGTTCTTTATGAATACAGCGTATCGGTTTTCCTTAGCTGCACAACTTATAAGTGTTCCGTTCCTCGAGCCGAGATAACAGAGTTTCCCTTTATTATTATGTTTCTTTCCCGAACTTTCATGGTTTAAATAAGATTCATTTGAATCTGCATTTGCGTTAATTGTTCGTGCAGCATTTATTGCGAGCACCTGTGAATAGAGCCCATAATATGTTTCAAAAACGAGCAAGGCTCCTGGCAATTAGCTGAATAACTGTCATCAAATGATTCCACTTTCCTCACATGGTTTAGAATCGTCAGTAAATGAACCCTCTCGAAGGCAGGAAACCAATAAAAGCCAGCCATTGCAACGTGACCTCTGAGTTCAAAACGATACATATAAAAGGCATTATGACACTATACGTTCACAAATGCTTCCCACATAAATAACAATGGACGATCATGTTATATATTACATATTATTTCATATACAAAAGTTTATCATCTTAATAATAAATATTATTTCTACTATATTTAGGTACGTGCAGCAATCAGTTAATGAACCCTTCCAGAACAACGTTTTCCTTTAAAACACTTTTATTTATAATAATGAAAAAGAAAAAGACTTGAAAGTAATGGTATGAACAATTGTCATAAGTGACCACATTGCAAATAAAGTCAATAACAAAACAAAAAAGGAATAACATCAAAAACTTCATTACTTCTATATCTTTTAAAAATTAATTCTATTAAATTCCTGGAAGATCTAAAACAGATTCATGGAAAACAGTCCAAATCATTGAAGATATTGATTCTGTTTTAAATACTTGGACAGATTTGATCATCAGTTTAGTGATTAAACAAGTCCTTTTACATACATAAAGGATAAAGAGCAGTGTTTCCCTTTACGCACAGTTGAGAAAATTGACGCAAATAAACTTTTGCTGTGAGTTTTTTTTGAAGCAAAGGATTTGCAAAATAAAATCAGGATTTATTTAATATCCAACACGTTGCATTAGAGATGGCATCATGTATACTTCGATTATACATAGTTAGGGATGGCATCGTGAATACTTCTTCCGGTTTCCTGTTTCGTATGCTGTATTGCACACTGCAATACTGAGCATACAAAGCAGAGAACCAGACTACCATTAGGCAATATTATGACAGAGTAGCTTCCCCTGATCTCGCGAGCTCTCACGCGATTCTATCGAGTTCAGCAAGATGTCCAAATGTTTAACCTCAATTCTTGTTGTACTAAAATGTGATCTCGAGATGAAAACAGCGTGCACTAAGGATCATTAGCGAAGAAAGTGAAAGAAGCAGGACATGAATGAGTAAATGTGGATCTGACTGATGAAAAATGGATAAAATATTCCCTCGACTAGAATACGGCACATCCAAGGCTTTGGGATTACCGGTGTGACTTCATGATTGCAAAAACTACACAAGTGAATAATCCTTTCGTGACATCGTTTGAGAATTTTAAAAATCTGCCCTTGATCACCACAAGATATCTTTTGAACACATTATTACCTAAAACATTCTTTCAGAATAAAAAATAAGTAAACTTGCAGAGACAAATCCATTATTTGGATTACAAATTCAGGGGGTCGTTGCAGATTTTCTAACTTTGCAGCAACGAAAGAAAGATCTAAACGTTCAAGTGTAACTTGTTAAAAAAGAAGATGAATCATTCGCCTCTGAATTTTGGATAAATGTGTTTTAAGACGAAGTACGATGAAACCGATGATAGTACACATTTTATGACAGGCAGTAAATTAGCTATCGTTTTGTTAAAAAGATTTATATGGAGTTTTGTATTGACTTATTTGTAATGTGTTGGTCTATAATATTGCTACAAAAATTATAAAGAGATTGTTAAAAGTACGACTTTAAACTAAAAGGAAAATTAACTAATAAAAGTATTCTTTAAATGGATAATGCATTTGTGTTAATTGTGCCTTTTGGTTTATTTGTATTTGAGAGAGAGAGAGAGAGAGAGAGAGAGAGAGAGAGAGAGAGAGAGAGAGAGAGAGAGAGAGAGAGAGAGAGAGAGAGAGAGAGAGGGGAGAGAGAGAGAGAGAGAGAGAGAGAGAGAGAGAGAGAGAGAGAGAGAGAGAGAGAGAGAGAGAGAGAGAGAGAGAGAATATTGTGCAAATTGCAATATCATATTTCAGCTGAAGAAGTATGGATTAGATGAAAATTTTTTGGTACATATTTGACCCCCACATTTTTTATTTGACCCCCCAGTTCTGACACCAAGGGTTTTTTTAACCTTTAGTTTTACACTCCTTGGGGATACACTGATAAAGAGAGACTACCTACCAATACTGGATCTCTCCTGAAAATTTAGAGGCTGTAAATCAAAGAGACCAACTAATATCTGTCGGTAATCAAGCTGAATATTGAGTTTGGATGAATAAAGTTAATAAAATCGTATATCAAGCCAAACAAGTGCACTACAAAAAAAAAGCTGGATGCAAAAAGAAATAACCCGAAATCTATCTTTTAAATGAGCTTGGTGCAGGGAAATGTAAGAGTAAAACTGAAATTTTATTCTTAAGTCATGAGGGAATTTATACGATATATCCAACTGACATCTCAAATATTTTAATGACTTTTTCGTTCAATTGCTGAAAAACTTAGAGAATCCAGAACTTCATCTGATCGTCTGGAACTCAAAACTTTTTGTGCTAAAAAGCTACAAAACAATATAAAGTTTGAAATTCTTTAAATGAATCTTGAACTTGTGTTGAAATACATTTTTCTTATAAAATGCAAGATTGTATAGCTACAGGACTTGATACGAATGGACTAAGGCTACTAAAGGTAGAGACTATAGTTTTTATTTGCAATGAAAATATAAGGTCTAATAAATTTCCACAACCATGGAAAACTGTCATCATCATTTTATTAAGCGGGAACAAAAGATGATGTAAATAACTACAGACCCATCTCTATCCTTTCTCGTGTCTCAAAATTACTAGAAAGAATACATGATTCTGTTCTCCACTACTTGAATACATATGATCTTATCCATTATAATCAGTCTGGCTTTCGACAGAACCACTCCCATGAAACTACACTTATATCTTCGATTTATAAATAGCTGAAGGCCTGAGATAAAGGAGAAATGGTAGGCTCTATTATGGTTGATTTTAGTAAAGCCTTTAATATCCTAAACCTTGAATTTTTGCTTGAAAAGCTAAAAACCAATAAATGCAGTTAAAACTCACTAAACGTATTTACTTCAAACTTAACCAATCGAGTGCGAAACCTATCTTGAAATGGTCAACTTTCTCAAAGCATAAATATTTATTGTGGGGTACCAAAGAGCTCTATCCTCGGACCTCTGTTATTCATTCTATTCATCAATAACTTACATCTTATGATAGGAACTTCAATTTCTATGCAGATGATATTACACTGTCCGGGACTGGTAAAGCCATAAAAGTACTTGAAAATAACTTACAGGATGTTCTAAACAGACTTAAAGGATGGTACTAGAAAAACAGTATGTTCATAAATACGAAAAAACGAAACCATTACAAGTCACAAAGCAATAAAAGTGAGCAAGGCTAGAAAGCGACAAATTTCAGGTTCATTTCGACAATGTGAGCCTTAATATGACCTCTCATGATAAAATTCTTGGTGTATTCATAGATAACAATCTTACTTGGTCTATTCACATTAAACATATTTCAGAAAAGATTAATTCTTATATTTGGCTACTAAGGAAAATCAAAATAGAGTCATCTTTTTTTAAACCTTGTATTCAGTCATATCTGACTATTGTAATATAATTTGGGGTAATACCTCTACTTCAAAGAGATCAACACTTTAAAGACTTCTAAAAGATGGCTTGCATTTTATTCTAGATCAATATATTGATAATTTCCAGGATGCAATGGATAATATAAAGGTTGTAACATATGAAAGAATATTTCTTAGACATACCAAATTGATGTACAAAGTATCCAGAAAAGTCATTCCTGTCTATCTAAACAATATCTTTCACCAAAGAGATGCTGATGGTACTCCAAATTTAAGGTCCATAAGAAGTAAACATTATATTACCAAGGTCAAAGAAGGCAATGAAAAAAAAGTTTGTCAGTATACTGATCCACTGGTATGGAACAACATTCCCAGCGACATAAGGCAGGCTCCTAGCATTTTTTTTTTCATAATCAATGTCTCAAATGGATGAAATCTTTAGAGATTGAACAGTTCTAGTAATATAAATGCTGCCTGCTTTTCTGTAATTTTGCATCATTTGCACAGTTGAGTTTTTCAATGCAGGATCATATTTTATAGTTTATATATGTTTATGTGATCACAGATGCTTGTGCATGTGTTCCAGGCTTGACACTTTGATTTTTAAAATCACTTAATCATTTAGTGTTAAGCCAGATTCTTCACATCATGTAGTATATCATTCTTGTGAAATTAATGAAAAGCCGAAAATTATATAATGCAATATGTCGATTTCTGTCTAGCTTCCCACATCAAAATTCAATTGCGCCCGGAATCTCGGTAACAGGGGTATCTGCACAGTACAGACATTTCGCTACTGCCGACTCGGCAACAATTGCATTTTCGTCGGATTCAGATGTCTGTAATACCCTTTCTCATAAGACGTGAAAAAGGACAATCTCATACACTAATACGACTCTATCGGCAAATAACGCAAAAGAGTAACGATGTATATTTCGATCCAAAGAAGATATGGTGGGAACGAATGAAAATTTTGGAATCTTTGATAATTATCGTGTCATGTACAGGATTGTCCCACGCGTAAACACAGCTGTACAATTTCAAATACCTATCGATTTGTAGAGCAGTCAGTGCAAACACGGTATACACTGGCGCGTGATTTTTTTCATGAATGGACCACCATACAGATGCCGCGGTACTGTTATTGTTATATGTTTACGGAATGTTAATGGGTAGTTGACTTAAGCATAAACACACCTCAATAAATTCTCAACAATGTATGTTTTAATACTGCTTTCTGTTTTTAATCTTCAACTTAGAATGTTCTGACCCTCATAAACACATTTGTATCGTAAACGGAGAGAACAAAGGTGAATGCACGTGATCCTGGTGATTGAGATAGAGTGTGATTCGTACGGACAAGTTAACTAAAACACAGCTTTCACAGCATGTGAAGATACAAGCATTTAACCGTAACATGCAATTTATGTTTATACTTACATCGATTGATATATAACGACTAAAGAAGAAAGATGTATGTGGATGAAAATGAAACGGATCGTTGTTTTTAAATATGTTTAATGTGAATTTTGTCTTTAACAGATGTTATAAGTAGTCGATTAAAATAGCTGAACTCACAAAAAGGAACAAAATTCACCTATCTGTTTGACATCAAAATTTCAATTGCAACAAATACTTAATCAAACATTTGTCATGAGTGTTCATTCAATTTTACTTTTGATGAATACCACACGACAAGATTTATCAATTTTTTAAAAAATATATTTCATTTTCAGTCATGGGACATTTGGGGAGGAATATATTAGTACATGTTATTACCGTATTTACTCAAACAAATATACGAATATACAGTAACAAATCTAAGTACAAAATGAGGGGTTAATGATTCTAACAAGAAGATAAAAAAAGAAAGAAAACTTTTCGTATCTATACAGAAATATACAAGTACAGATCCCCTATCCCCACCCCGCCATGTTTTATGACATGGAAGAAAACTGAATTATCTCAGTTTAATTTATGTAAGGTGGAAAATAATCATAATAAAATATAGTTGTTGGTAACATTTTAATTTTATATGGTTCTTGTTAGTCTTTTTGATACATTATTGGTTATATCGAGCAGAGCAAAATATGAGATAATTGTCCTTGAGAATAACACCGAGACAGCCAAAATGTGCTCGTCTGTGTGTCTGTCAAAACCTACGACTCTTAGAGTACGCGTCTGACACTCCTCGAGTTCCTGCGGCTCTAAGGTAAAATGCGATGCGTTATGCTTATTGTCCTCTAGGGAATGTGGTAACTAAGGCTTCCGAAAGGCATTCACTATTGCAATCATCGTCTAAGTAGCGAGCTGAATAATAAAGTCTAACTTCAAAGAATATTGCTCCCGATCATAGTTTTTGGAGGTAATTATTTAAGCAGGGCGTGATTATTTCTTTATTCAAGATATGTTTTCTCGATGGAAGAGTAATATAATGTTGACATAAACCGTCAGAGCTACACAACTGGTACATCATTCAAATTAGTATTCCCATCTTACTAACACATACTATTAAGCAATAGTCCTTGTGATTTTCCCATTACCTTAAACAAGTTGTTTTAGTCACCATTGATATCATTATCAGTCATCAATTATCAGTATAACTCATTGGGAAAGGAAAGATCAGAAGCATACTAACTAACGGGGGCGGGGACGTGCGGACGGGGCGGTTGCCCCTGGTCTTGAAGTGCCGAAAATTCCGTGCGCCAGAGATCTTGAATCAGCGCTAACAACATAATCAGTCGTAAGTTCAATATTTGTAGATTGGAGGTTAGACGATCCAAGAGAGACCGTTGGTAGAAATTGAACACTTTGTCAAGGGAAAATTGTGAAATGTCAAATTTGTAAATTTGTTTTCTGAATTTGACTGGAACCTGTAAAGATTTTGAAAACCGACAACTTTGTTGTTTACAGCGAAATGTTTTTCTCTCTGATTGTCGTTGCTTACCTTACTTATTGCCATCTTACATTTTTTAAAAATTGTAATTGCGAATGAATTAAGGCTTCATTCTAATTAAATTTGTCATTTCCTAATCATTCACTGCTGTAAATATGGATCGCTGACAGAACACTCTTCATTTCTTTATCTTATTTCCTAATCATTCACTGCTATAATTGGGGTTCATTCACAGAACACGACTGATATCTTTTACGTCATTTTCCAGTGGCGTCACTGGGGGGTTGATATTGAGGATCACACCGGGTGACACCATCAGATGGTGTGACACCAAAATGACCGTCTATAACATTTTTGAATTTTTCAGCAGGAAGGAGGACCATGGGGGTGACACCATGAGTTACCGAACATAACTATATATAAATCATTTGAATTTTTGTGTAGAAAGGGTGTCCATGGGGGACACCTTGAGCTACCGCGCTGTGTGACACCCAACCTGGTGACGCCACTGTCATTTCCTAATAATTCACTGTTATAACTGTGGATCGCTCACCGAACACTGTTCATTTCTACATGTCATTCCTAATTGTTCATTGCTGTAATTCTGGATCGCTCATAAACCACTGTTCATTGCAAAAATCTTCCACGCCTGAAAAACGAACTCTAGTTTCTGTATGTGTCTTAAATGAATATCGTCAATGAATGGAAATATGTGTGCAAATTTAAAAACAAATAAAAACACTTTACAGTTTTAAAGATATGGACGATTAATTGCAAACATTCACGTCGATATTCTGGGCTAGAAGAGTCGCCATGATACAAATAATTGTGATGTAATTATACCACATTCGGTCTATCACCGACAGATTGGTCTACCGACTCACTGTTACAGTAAAATGTTTAGATAGGTGGCGCTCGCAAGTTTTTATGTACGATTGAGAGTGATGTATGTAATGTTAAGTTGTATGCATGTAAAACAAGCTCAGTGGAGATAATGTTGGCGTACTTCTATGCTACTTTCATGTAATGTGGCTGACATTTCTTTGGATATTGTACTTTTAAAAATTTTGAATGATCTTAGCACACTGCTAACTTGTTTCTGTGTGCTCCAAAAATCAACGTGAATTTGTCTCAAGTAAACGATCTTGACAGCTGTTAAAATGGGGAAAATGAATTTTGCCAAACTAGACAATACCAGCTTTTGAAAGTGCAATGAATAAAATACCAAATATATAACATGTAAAAAAAAAAGTTATCGGCTCTTTATTTTTACATTTTTTATCTGAAGTGCCGGAAGTGATAATGAGCACGAGGAGCTAGCACCTTTATGAAAGGTGGACATCTGGAGTAAGGCCAATTTGTATACTTTATAACCCATATTACACCCATAAATCATACACCCAAATAAAGGGAATGGAAAGTTCCTTGAAAACTACCAAATATACAAAATAGTTTTTAAATAGCCAGTATAACTAGTGAGGAAACCAGGGGAAATTCTTTTTCTTTAAAATGTTAACCCATGCTAAATATGAAAATTTTGAGCGCCACCTTATGTTTTTACTGCTCAAAACAGAAGTCCCACAGAAAAATACTGTTAATATATATATATATATATATATATATATATATATATATATATATATATATATATATAGAGAGAGAGAGAGAGAGAGAGAGAGAGAGAGAGAGAGAGAGAGAGAGAGATAGATATATGTGTGTGTGTGTGAATTTTTTTATATTAAAAGCCAAGTATATAGGGGTAATCATAAATTTGAAGCTTTTTAAAACAACATTGAAAAGTGACAACTGCTGACTGCCCCATGTTTGTGATATATTTATAAGTTGTAAAGTAAGTACGATATTTGGTATTTCAAATCGGCATACCGCTTTGCTGGGAGTATCATTCCGAATCACCTCTCCGGTGGCCTAGTGGTTAGAGCTTCCGCTTCGGATGCTGTAGGTCGGTTTGAACCCCGGTAGAGTCATGTCAAAGACAAACATGGTACTAACAGCTTCCTCGCTTGGCGCTTAGCCTTAAGCGGTTAGTGTTAAGACTGATCGACCTGGTGTCAGGATAATGTGGCTGGGTGGGACATCATGCCATATGTCTGCGGCGTGAGCCCCGGTGCTAGACATCACTATAAACTGTCACACTGCAGACATGGTAGCAATATGACCGAAAACTTGTTAAAGCTACGTTACAAAACTAAACCACACACTCATTCCGAATCACTAGCATACTTTTTGATGACTGCCTTGATAGCTTCTGTTATCTGTTTGCTACACACTGTTATCTTCTGGCTACACATTGTTATCTTCTTGCCACACGCAGCTGAGATTGCAAACCACCATCCAAAACTGATTCGTGATGGACCACTTTCTAAATGTTCTATGAATATATTTGGGTCAATACAAAAACGACTGACTTCCACTGGTAGGTACATATTATATATAACAAATCGCTCTGTATCAGTGAATTTGTTGTTTTCTACTCGACTTAGAAATCAAAAACCGAACAAAAGGAAACTTTAACATTTTCTATTCTGTTGATACTATCTATTTAGAGCTGTCTATCACCATTATTAAATCATAGACGAAAGCAATACCATATCATCAATTAATGCATGTTGAGACGAAAGCAATACGATAACATCAATAAATTCATAATGATATAACACGTTCCTGTAGAGAGATTTTACATATGTGTCTGAAGGTTCCAATTTTTCAGAATGCAGAAAAGAAGAAAACCGGTTGTCAATGATAAGCCCGTCTACGGAAAAGCACGGTAAGGTCGAGGAAAAGAGGATCTTTTTCACACATTCGAGGTGCAGACATACCACAAAGAAGCTGATAACATCAATATTGTGACGACAAATGAGTGAGAGATAAAAGATGATAGATAAGATGTTACAGCCAAGCAAGATTATAAATAACTTGATACACTTAAAGGGGTGATGAAATTTGTGTTCTCATAGGTTTATTCATCAAAACGTATTATAGTATAATTATCAAAAGAAACAAAATCACCTTTCCTGATTAAAAATAACACGGGTTTCCTGGTGTTGCTTTAGAAAATTTGTATATGTCTCTGAAGTATAATTATGATGCGACCGCTCCAGTGGCCTAGTGGTTAGAGCGTCCGCTTCAAATGCGGTAGGTCGCGGGTTAGCACCCCAGCCGAGTCATACGAAAGACATACAAGATGGTGTTAGCAGCTACCTCGCGTGGCGCTCAGTATTAAGAGGTTTGTTTTAGGATAGAATTACGACTTGTCAGCCTAGGATAATGGGACTGGGTGGGACATGATGCTACGTGTATGTGACATGATGCTCTAGTGCTAGATTATAAACTGCCACACTGCAGACATTGTAGAGATATGACTAAATCTGTTAAAGCTAAGTTGAAAATCCAAATAGCACACACACACAACACACACACGTACGTAGGTACATACATACATACATACATACATACATACATACATACATACATACATACATACATACATACATACATACATACATACATACATACATACATACATACATACATACATACATACATACATACATACATACATACATAACATACATACATACATACATACATACGCGCGCGCGCACATACATACATACATACATACATACATACATACATACATACATACATACATACATACATACATACATACATACATACATACATACATACATACATACATACATACATACATACATACATACATATATACATACATACATTCTGAGTCTTCAAACGAATTTTACAATAAATTTAAAAACATAAATAAAAATATGGATATTGACGAAGATGTCTATTTTCAGATAAGGGCTTTACAGGTTGATGAAAAGCTGAAAAAAAAACAGGTGCATATTCATCGTCTATTACCATGTTTACAATCAAGTTTCGCCATAAAATTAAATATCGGTGAGCAAGTCACAAAATTATGGAACACCATCATAATACTCTACTATGTGTTTCCTTGTTTTGTTTTTCACTTCCAAGCAACTTTTTACAATTCAATATTTTCATTTTTTTTTTCAGAAAAAGGGAAGGAAGTAAAAGAAAGATAAATTCAGGATACAGACCATGCACACATAAATCTGATATAAAAATAATCGCTTACATTCGTGTGAAGATCATGCTAAATGACCCCTACTTCAATGTAAATATTCATGTCATAAAAAGTAAATCATGAGTTCACTTACCCAATATCGCTTGCTTAAGACGTACGACGTTTCTCGAGAATAAAAACCCTCACGAGAACGGATGTTTCCACCATTTTATTACTATTCGCTCATAGTTGTTCATTCTACCAATTAGTATTGCTTTAGTTCCACTTTGAAATTTATGTTTCGAAGACATTAGAATATTATTAATTAAAATTCCAAACGAAAAGCACGTGGGATAAAAACCAACAACACCTGTGTAGGTCACGTGACTATCATGCTTCTACGACTGGTATGTAGATCAGTTCTCATTATATGCTGACTTCTTACATCGAATAAGTTCTGGAACGAACTTGTGCTAGTCTTTTCTTTCTTCATGTCTATTACAATTCATTAGAGGGAACCAAAAATATCAATTGTACTGTGAATTACTACAATGGCACATTTTCAAGGTTCAGTTGCGTGTATGAAACACACCCAAGGATGTCTGCAATGAATGGTTCACGAGAAATGACAGAACAACGATAGATGCGTTAGCTTTAGAATGCTTTATTTTCTACAGAAAAGTCCAACACATACGCTTGCTGGATATCAGAAATATAACCGTTTTATGATTAACCTTGAGAAAAGATACTGGGTGAATTAGTTAAAGTATTTTCGGGAATCAATAAATGTTAACATGAAATTTGTCATAGATGTATCAAAATGTTACTGTGTTAATTTAGAAGACTATTATATTCGATTCTTTCATTCGATTCCTGAAGAGTTCCTTCACATGTATTTAATTTTGTACGTACAGTATACATCTGAAATTACAGTTGTGATGACCTGACGCAAACAAAGCATAGAAACATAGTGGAAATCGGAAGTTTCTTTTTTATGATCTGGCGAATCAATTTTCTTTCCACAATTTTCAATATCATATTTGTTTTAATGTTTTTACATCGACCAAAGAAATTTACTTCTTCCACTTTTGTATTCGCTTAAGTAGACAAACTGTCATACGAGAAATGTGTGATCTGCGACTTTTCGTGCATCGGTCTAACTCTACAGAATTAAATATACGTGCATTAAAGCTGACAAGTGTTCTTTCCGTTGTGATTTATGTCGAAACACAATTTGAGACCTTTCTAATTTACCCTCCTCGAACTGTGACATTAAAAATAAAGTAATATTCTATTCATTTTGACCTAAATAAATCAAATCATTAGAAACTTTCCCATGGAAGTTTGTGTATATGCTTTTGTTAGAAATTTTCAGAACGTTGAGGGACACGCCAAAATAATTTCGTTGTTGTCAACAATTTCTTTAAAGCACAAACGGAGACTAATACTCTGAGCAAAAACATGTCAGGTTAGAACGGTATTTTACTGGCTCCATTTTCAAGACACTCGTCCGATAATATTTGTGATTAAAGAAATTTATAAAAAAAAAGTACTAGAACTTATGTTTTTAAGGAAGATATTCAAGATTGGTTTCCCAGACACAGAACATGGCTGTTCTGTTAAACCTCATGTTTAAATGGCTAAACTCTTGGCATGAAATCTCCGAACACTGCACTTTCTTTACCTGCTGAAAAGGCTTCAATCCATCAAATAGGTTGATATGTATTCTGTTTTCATATTGACCATATATTTTGGTCGCACCCTATGGAATCCTTTCGGGAAACAAATAAAATTTCCTGCTGTGAATATCATCTTTTGCTGGCTGTGCTGAATCAAATAAGAAACTTTATTTGTTTGGGTTTTTTTGCATAAAAATCTGGATTATACATGATCAGCTATCACTAATGACGTTTCCAGTAATAAAGCTAGTGTTTCTCCCATACAACCCGATGCCTGGGATGCCACCAAATCTGAATGCAAAGCCATGGGATTTAGGTTTAATTCCGCCACGTCCGCTTCAGACAGAGTATTCAGATGATGGTACTTTTGGGAAAATTGATATATGCAATAAGATAACCTCCTCTATGGATCGAGCATTTATCTTCTCTAAGTTTTTTCAGCAGGGTACCCGTCAAGGAGCCAATATTTGAAATTTATGCATATTTGTTATTAAATAGTATTTTTAATGTATGTATGTATGTATGTATGTATGTATGTATGTATGTATGTATGTATGTATGTATGTATGTATGTATGTATGTATGTATGTATGTATGTATGTATGTATGTATGTATGTATGTATGTATGTATGTGTGTGTGTGTGTGTGTGTGTGTGTGTGTGTGTGTGTGTGTGTGTGTGTGTATGTATGTATGTATGTATGTATGTATGTATGTATGTATGTATGTATGTATGTATGTATGTATGTATGTATGTATGTATGTATGTATGTATGTATGTATGTATGTATGTATGTATGTATTCGTTCTGTTTGTTCAATAAATGAATTAATTTATGAATGTATGGGGAGAAGTTCCTCTAAAAAGTAGTCTTTTTCGGTACCTACGCGACTGTCACATCATAAGTTACCTTCCTCCATCTATAAATCCAGATTGTGCATTTTCCATTAAAATGTAATCCAATACTTTTCTTTCTTTGCATGACTCTACATTCTCCATCTAATGAAACCGTTGATTCTGTCTCTTTTTTATTTGAAATTACGAATGATGAGGGACATGCGGGTGGTCTAGCGGTCTAAGGAAAATGGTTGCCAAGCGATCTAAGGCCAAGGGTGGTCTAGCGGTCAAAGGCCAAGGGTGGCCTATTAAATGTCATTTTGAATCTACTGCTTGGTATTTTGTTCATACATTGGAAAATATCTTTCAACCGCTGAACGGCTTTCAAATCGTCTGCCTTCTGCGATTATTAAATAGAGCAAAAAATTCCGTCAAAACTTTATTCGGAATTAAGTCAGGGCTAGGATGTATCAGTTTAGGCTTTGTCTTCTTTCAAGAAGTCTGTCAAGGCAGTGGATCGACGAGCCAGTGCATAGTCACTCAATAGACTGGATACCTCAGGTAGCGGTGAGCGGATGGGTGAGTCGGCAGTGTATTATTTCATAACTCCATAACTTTTGGCAACATTTTTTGTGGTGTAACAATGTCCAGTAATGCTAACTGAATAAGGCACATGTACCTGGACCGTCCGATAGTCCTTTTCATCGAAATATATATAACTTACTTGACATCCGAACATTTGTGGTCTCTGTTCATTTCCTCTGAACTAGACATCATTATTTCCTCATGAGTCAGTTTTAAAAAATTTGATTCAATGTTTCATTATCTGTGATAATCTCATGACATCTTCTGTTGTCACTCATTTCATATTGTGCTAATAGTAGCGAGTTTTCAACCAGAGTCTGTTGCTGTTTTTTGTATCAGTCGTCAATAAACGCAAGACTCGGTTTGGAAAGACCTTTCTGAGCTTCAAATGATTATCTAGTACATTAAAATAAACCACTGATTACTTAGTTCCACAAAGTATCGAGCATCTTCATCAATTGCTTTCCTCACAGCTGTCACTTCCACGTCCCAGAACACGAGTCCTTTTCCATTAGTTCGCGACCATCTTTTGAAGAATGAAACCACTTCCAAACTGAAGGATATGACACATAAAATACACAAGCAAACAAATGTATCCAAGTCCGCCATGTTTTCAGTTGGAGGTACCAAACATCATTCAAAGTTTGTAATAAGCTCTTTGCTCCATATCAGGATTCCTTCTCGGACTAAGGATGTCAGTGTTGCATCCCATGGATGTATCAGCAGATGTCCGGTGTGTTGCATTCGCAATTGCTGATCATCTTACTGAACGTTAATTTATCTGTCGATCAGAATTAAATTTATTGACAGGTTTTTAATATCCAAAGAAGCAATGAAAAATACTTATAACTTTACAAATACCACTAGCTACGATAGCAATCCTTGTCGTAAAAACTGATTTAAACCCATTTTCTATCTCCTCCTACCAAACTATATGTACTGATTAGTAAAAGAAAGATCAATGGAGAATTAATAGATATGCTACTCTTTAAAAAAACCATATTTCTCGAAACAAAATACTGCAGAGAGTCCTAACATGATTTCAAAGTTTTCCTGTTGTTTTTTTTGTGTGTAATTTTTTTGTTTGCTCTATAGATCAACCCTTTTGCACTTGTATTCTTCTATTTTTCTCCAACGAAATTATTTCCTTCGTACACATGGGGTAAAATAAGTTAATACAGCTTAGATGAAAATGACACATAGAAACAAGTTTTAATTGCACAAATTACTGACTTTAAATGATTCTGAGTAATTATGCTTTGAAAAACAGTAACATATGAGAACTTCTTGCAAAACTATACATTTTGTTCCCCGGATCTCAATACATTATGGAGAAAAAGACTCGTTTTTGTTTTCTGGTAAGAGTTTGGTGATTGTTAACTTCAGAATAGAGTGAAATGGATATCGTTAAAAGAATATTTTCTCCTGTAGATACTAAAGTTCAACAGTTGCGTTGCTGCCTTATCCTATGGCAGCGATCAGTTTTGGTTCCATAGATCACGTGACGTAATGCTCCAATGAATTGCTTACAGGACGAGACCTTTCAGTTCCTCTTAATATCCAAAGGATGAGGTACTAAAGAACAAGAATGTCTCTGGTAACTCTTAGCGGGTGGCAATGAAGCAGTGGAATCTAAAACTGAGGAAAGAAACATAAAAAGGCATATACTGATATCCAGAAGAGAAAATGCATAAATGAAAACTGTAATAGTAAAGCAGCAAATGCTTAACTGCACATGAATCGGGACTGTTACGACCCTGTAGTTTAATTGTGTGTGTGTTAAGGAATCAATTCTATATAGATCTTTTTTATTTTTATTTCATTAAATGTAATTATTAATATAATTATATTAAAATCAGTCTAATATGTTGTTGAAAAATATCGTGTCTATTTGAGTCGTAAATGTGACTCATGTGAGCACGTGCTGTGTATGATAACAAATTCATTACAAGTAAACATTCAGAAATAACTATGAAAACGATTGGCTGATACTTGGTCAGGCTTTCCTATTGTCCAGAAGTATTACGAATTTGCATGTGTCCTCGTGCTTATGTAATTCAAGCTTCATTTATATGTTGAGTTTCTTTGTAAGACAGTCAGTCGTAGTCGAGTCATACACAGTCGTCGAGTCGTAAAGTCAGTTGGAGTTAAATTTTTCGAGTTACACAACTTATATTACCTTTAAAAAGGTATTTTTGTGCTAGAAAAAGTTATCTGTTCATATGTCTACGTAGAACATGTTTTGTTAGAGGAGCTAATTTTACTTCGTTTCTTCTGAATATTTGTTTTCCTGGAGAACAACATTACTGATTTGGACAAAGATATTTTCCGAAAATATTCTACATTGGAACGGAACAACACAAACTGTGCTGCATTGTGTAAATTCTGGAATTTTCTGTTAGCATTCGTCTGTCGTGGTCATCCGCCATTCGGACCGGAATTGAACTTCAGACTGTTTAGAACTTAACTTTTACAGGACTTGTGTTTCTATTTTAAACAAACAATATGGATCATTTCTGTAAACCAAGTCTTGTTTAACTTATTTGCATTTTTTCATGTTTTCTAGAAAAATAAATTATTTTTATTAAAATTTACACTCTTTCTTTTACGTTACTTTGAACGAGCCGATACGTAACAAGGCCCACCTGAAAAAGGATTGCCTAAAAGGGATAGATAGCAAATGGATGATGGAAGACAAGATGGGATATTCAAAAAAACCATAGGACAAAGCGGTACGTCGTAGGAAACATGCTCCTTTTTTAGGGACAAAACTGAGGATTGGTTATAGGATAAAGTGAATTTTGTACATGAGTAACAAAAGTCTTGAAGTATATAATCATATACACCAATCTCATAAGTATCTTCAAAGAATCGACGAGGCAGGCATATACATAATTTGTAAAACTGGATATTTCTAGTTTACAACCGTCCCTTTCTTATTATAGTCATAGTGTTCACTGCTCAATTAGACTGATCCGGTGTCCTGATGGTTAGTGCGTCCGATTGGGATGTTGGAGGTCGCGGGTTCGAACCAGGGCCATATCATACCAAAGATAGATACAAATGTTACAACTGTCTCGCTTGGCGCTCAGCAATAACAGGTTAGTTGCTGAGACTGGTCGGCCTGCACTCAGTATAATGTGACTGGGTGGGGCATGATGCAATATGTCTGCGGACATCACAATAAACTTCCACACTACAGACATCGTAGCGATATGACTGAAAAATTGTTAAAGCTACGTTAAAAATCCAAATCACACACATACACAAACACACCCTTTCGAATATCCATCCCTCATCATAAATGCATGACACGCACGAAAGTGAATAATTTTTTCTTCAAAAACGTATATTTAGTTATCGTAAAATACAAGAATATAAGTTACTTTTCATGCACATAATTTTCTTCATCATCACGAGTATCATATTATATTATCTTATTTTGTAAAGTTGTATGATTTTTTGCAAGAACGTTCGCTTCTTATTATATACTGAATAAACTTGTTCAAAGCAACTCCTTTACAGAAAGATTTGTGCTTCTATTTTCCCGTTAAACAGGATTCAGTTGAAGAAATCAGAACTTGGTTTCTTAGTACCAAATGCAAAAGAAAATTGATTTGTTCAGTAAAGCTGGTTACAGTTATTACTCTAATGTATGTAAAGATTTCTCGAATGAATCTAAAGATTACCTGAATGTATGTAAGCATAACTCAAATCTATGTGAGCATTACTCGATAGCATATAAGGATTGTTCGAAAGTATTTTAAGATTACTCGACTATATATGAAAAGATTACTCCAAGTTATGTAAAGATTACTCCATGGCATGTAAATTTTAGCTATCAATTTAATACCTGTTGATTTTCATTTAAACTTAGGAAGAAAACATTTTTGCTATCGATATAGTGTATTGATTATACAAAAGAATTGGTCACAACCGAAAGTCGATGTTAAAGGAAATATATATCCTTTTACATATATTAAAGGGTTAAATTTATTACATGAGTTTACGTTTCGTTTGATCCCGTTTGACAGTTTTATGACCACCTATTACATCTTTTAAGCTTTCTCACGTAGCGTCGCTTTTGTCTGTAATTGAAGAAATCTCTTTACTGAAAAAGAATACTGACGCATTACCGACTGAAGGTTGACGTTAACTTCGAGAAGTAATAAAATTACGATTTTAATAGCTGATGAGGGCTTCGAAATAATCCACTACACATTTTCAGACGAATGTGTCTTTATAAATACACAGAATCTCCTCTAAACACAATGGATTTAGAGTTGAGGGTTTTGGTTGCAAATGGCATCTGACGAAAGATTCCAGTAACAGCTGCAGATGAGTCTGTAGAAGAAATGAAAGTATTATGATTAGTGGGGCAGTTCTAAGAGTGATTAATGTACACCGCTGTCAATGGCCTCATGAAAACCTCAAACATAAGTACGCATTGAATTGCTTGCTTACAGACTATAAAGGTCTCTTTCAAGAGTACGAAACATAATAATCTCAATATTTCAGTCCGATCTTGTTAAGCAAGAGAGGCGAAATAAATCATTGAGAATTGTATATTCTACAAAATCCAAATCAATATAATGCTGGTTTTATTCTAGCATAATTACGATTAGATAATACTTTTTATCAAAGAAACGGTCAAAGGCATATCAGTAAACAAACAAAGAAAAAATTGGCAACGGCACTGTCTGATTTTTATCGACAAATTGAGTTTGATTACATACTGTTTCTTTTCTGTTTCTATCAATGTATAGAATAAGCCTCAACTGCCCCACCGCCCAGGACTGGAATTTGAACTTACAAGTCATTAGACTTGAATAGTAGTGTGAGGTTGTTCCATGCAAACATCGTGACTGTTGTATATTGAGAGATCGTTCCTTTCGCAAATAAATTTTGCATAGAATATTGTTTCAGTTGGAAATCCTGTTTAGTATGTTATATAAGGATGTGTGTGTTTGTGTATATAAATAAATAAATAAATATATATATATATATATATATATATATATATATATATATATATATATATATATATATATATATATATATATATACATATATATATATATATATATATATATATATATATATATATATATATATATATATATATATATATATATATATATATATATATATATATATATATATATATATATATATATATGTGTGTGTGTGTGTGTGTGTGTTTGTGTGTGTGTATGTATATGTATATAACATTTGCTATAGTGGTATACAAATATATAGGCAACATTTGTTATTAATTGAATTTAATTGTCTTGTGTAACTGCATGTTTTAAGCAATGTTTAAAAAATGTGTCGTACCTGTCTTGTGACTAATACTGATTGGACTAGTTAATAACTGTGAGAAATTTCTAATTTTCACTCACCAGTTTTTGCAGCTAGATATATCTTGTCGAATTTTCCTTCTGTTACACGGCCTCGGCTCGTATATCACTCTGTAAATATCATTAACAGCTGAACACAACCCGACAAAAATGATATTGGCGTTTGAATGGTAAAACAGTCACGTTTATTGAACATCACTCTGAAAAGGTTCTGCTAAACGAATTTTTATGATGGATGCTTTATGAACCAATTATTTATTTCCTGTCACTGCTTGTGCTTTGGGGCATTTTCCCATGAAACAAAAGATTTTCGGGGGAAGTGCAGGTGAACGGGTTTGCAACGTATATTATAACTGTTACGCAATGTATGTCAACGATGCCACTAAATTTGTAATTTGACGAACTAGTTTTAATAAAGTTTACTTTTGAATCTTGTTTATATTCAAGGATGGATTGAATAAGTTATGTGGAAAGTAACAAAGGGAATCCGTATTTGAGAGAGAGAGAGAGAGAGAGAGAGAGAGAGAGAGAGAGAGAGAGAGAGAGAGAGAGAGAGAGAGAGAGAGAGAGAGAGAGAGAGAGAGAGAGTTACTCCATCTTGAGGAAAGTTCATCCATCTTGTCAGCATATATTCGGCATTGAGTAAGTCAAGAAACTGTATAATAATAATAATAATAATAATAATAATAATAATAATAATAATAATAATAATAATAATAATAATAATAATAATAATAATAATAATAATAATAATAATAATAACAATAATAATAATTATAATAATAATAATAATAATTTGGGTAAGCACCATGTGAGCAAGTGTCGTTCGCCGTTTACGGGATATTTCCGGATATCGGAACATACAGGCTTTTCTTGCAAAAATAAATTTCAATGCGAATGTGACAATTGATATTCAAAGACAGTGGATGATACTTTCGCAGAACAGATTTAGGGTTGCCAACATTTTTGTCATTGTAGAATCTAGAGTGGAGGATTGGAATGGAGTCTGGAATCTGGAGTCTATTAATCTAGAAGAATTACAGTATTTGTTTCTAGTCATTGCATATGTTTATGTCTGAAGCTGTGATTTTAACACCGTCACTGTAGTCCAAAATCCCAACAAAAGAAATTTATCAAGGATTCTTCACACTTTTTCTTGTGAACGTGTAATTTCAGCCAAGAATATTTTCAATGTCATTCCACCAGTGTCAAATTAAAACAAGTTTCATGAAACTTTTCATTACTTTAATGAAACAGATTTCATGAATATTTGAGTACTTTAATGTTGGTGTAAGACGGCAAAGATAGCCTCGAAGATATTTTTTCTGAAGTATTAAATATGCGTTCACAACAAATACTATGAAGAATCCTTGATAAAATTCTACATGTTATTTGTATTCCTTCTTTCATGTTGGTCCTTTCGGCAAGTGACAGTGTTATTATCACATCACCAGACATAATCATATGCAAACGACAGCAATTAAACATTTTACTTTCGTCTAGATTAATTCACACCAGACTCCAATCTAACACTCTGCTCTAGATTGTACACTATTCCAACATTTTTAAAGTCTTGTTCTCGTTTGCAAAATGTACTTATTAAAGTTATTATGATTCAGCCTAGAAACAGAAAAATGCGGCTACTTAATTGCAATAGCAGCTGTCATGGTTACCGTAATTTAAAAACCTTTCCAATGAATTCATATATTATCGGTCTTCCAAGACTCCAGCCTACCAGTCGAAATGCATAAGCCATTTACAAGCTTTCAGGGGTTAATAATGGCTGCGGTTACAGAAGGCCTGATTAGAAGACAGCACATCATCATGTACAATGACAACATTTAGCAACATCAAGAGAACTGTCTAACGCAAACCCAGAAAGTTGTAAGACCTGACCAATAAGCCAGATGAGATTCAGTCCTACGCAGAGAGTATTGACAGGAGGAACTTCTTATGATGCTTTGCCTCTGTCATCAGGAACATCTTCAATGCTTAGTTTTGACAAAGCAACGTTGCACACTGACAAAGAAAATTTACTTCAAAGATGGGCCGAGCAGCTATATATCTGACATATGGCAATTGATCAACTGCCCCAATTGGAAATCAGTCAAATACTTGCTTATCTTCGAACGCTGAATGAAACTGAAAGCGATTGACTCGCTGTCAAATGGCAAAACACCTGTGGCAGATGCTATGCAAGCAGACGCATACAAAGCAAACGGGACAGAAACTTAATGAACTCTTCTAGTCAATGTGGACTCAAGCAACTATACCTCAGAATGCATCCATTGCCCACTTTTACAAGTGGAAATGCAACAGACAGTCATGTGACAATTATCGGGACTTATCATAGCTATCAATAGCCGTTGAAATAATTGCCAGAATTCTGATCAATCGTCTTGTCTATCACATTGACCAATGGCTCTTGCCATATAGTAAGTGTGGCTTCAGGTTAGAACTAGGTAATACAGATATAGTGCTTGTATCTCGTCAACTCCAAGGGAAATGACAGGAATAGAACTTTAGCATGAAGATGTAATTCATCGGCCTGATAAAATTCTTTGACATATACGGCTGTGCTGCTCTTTGGAAAACGTTCTTTGCCATGCGTCTGATTATGATACTGGAATCGAAATTAAATACCAGACTGGTGGTAAATTTTCCAATCTAAGACCACAGGCGAAGACAAAGTTACAGGAAGTGACTGTTAATGTTCTATTTTCTGCCCACTGTTCCCTGAATAACAAATCTGAGTTTGATATGAAACACAGTATGTACCATTTCTCTTCAGCTTATAACACTTTCAGTCTTACAATCAGTAACAAAAAGACATGGGTGATACACCATCCTGCATTAAAAACACATTATGTTCAGCCTACAAGCACAGTAAATGGCCAATCCCTCATGGCAGTTGACAAATCCACCTATCTCGACAGCACATTTTCACGTGCCGTCCACGATGAAACCAACGCCAGATTTGCTAATGCATTTGTTGCCTTTGGCAGGATAGTTGCAAATATGTGGGAGCGCAGACAGGAACGTTTAAGGTCTATAAAACCAATCAGTTGCCGATCCTGGTGTATACATATGAAACCTGAACAGACACCATGTCAAGAATTTGAATCTTTTTTACACACATAAGCTGCCTGATATAACTGATGAAGATAACATGGCAGGACAGGGTAATAGACACGGAGATTGTCAGACGAACAGGTATTATAAGCATTATCAATCAACTTTTGAAAACACAGTTAAGATGGGCAGGCCATGTCACCAGGATGTCAGAAGAGCCAATGCCAAAGAAACGTTTCTACTTATCGCTGAAGGTGGGATAGCAATCTCAGGATGGTGGAAAGACGCGAAATCAAAGATTTCCGCGAGTCCTCACTGATATACTTTAACACTGACCCCGTGTCTTGGGATGATCAGACACAGAATTGCTCCACCTGGCAAAGTCTCATGCATGCTGAAGTTTCAGAGTTTGAACGGAAAAGAACTGCAGAAGCGATGCTGACGAGCGAGCAGCGGAAATCTCAGACATGCAGCTCGTCCTCTGTTGGTCAAACAAACACAAGCGGTTTCTAATGTCAAGTGTGCCACAAACGGTTCACAGAATAAATTTGCTTGATCAGCCATTCACGTGCGCATTGACGTCATGCATTTCATGAGTTAAGTTACGTTGGTTAATTTTTTTATGTGTACATTGTGTAAAGCCTAAAATAATTATATATATTGACTGATGTTTCTCATTCCAAAGTCTCTGTTCCGAAGCATCGTTCTCGTCAAGCCAGTTATTATCTTAACACGTAGTGGGACCGAAAGTTGTTTTGCATGTAGTTGAGTACATAGAGTTTAAGAAGGATTCTCGGATTTCCTCGACGTTATTGGAGTTTATATCGATTGTATCCAGATGACTGCAGAGTTCTTTGACAAATACTTGTTTCACATTCTTTTGTTTTAATTTGGAGACATCAGGCTTTTGGGGCACTTTTTACCTTGTGGTCGTCTGTATACATACATACATACATACATACATACATACATACATACATACATACATACATACATACATACATACATACATACATACATACATACATACATACATACATACATACATACATACATACATACATACATACATACATACATACATACATACATACATACATACATACATACATACATAGGTGATGATGGTATTTTCACTCTTATAATTATTGGCTCGGTTGGGCTCTGAGTGTGAGTGTTTTGACGTTTGTTTCTGAAAGAGATTTAGTTTTCAGTGAAAAGTTTGCTACAATATGTCCTCTTTACGCCAATGATTCAGATTATATCTTTTACTGCATGTTGTTTCCTCCAAAAACAGACATAAGTAGAAAAGAAAATGACCGTGATCTTTTATCTAATGTATTTTTTATTACTAACACATTATTCAATATTTTCTGCCATTTTGTGGAAGGTGGTTATTGCCAATAATGAGCAAATATTGGAGTCATTTCACGTAATCGAAAAAAAATGGATAGGATTCCTAATCAGCACCATTATTGCACGACTCACGTCCATTGCAGACCAAGGTATATAAGTTGACGGGCTAATTAAATTGACGCGTATTATCTGTACTGCTGTGGCGAACTATATGGTTGGGGTGGGGTGCTCCCGATATTTTATTTAGACTATTATAATACTCCTATACAGGCTCTATTTGGTTGGAATAATAACGCATTGGTGAATTTAGTGAAAGATAAATGTATTCCTCCAAGCGAACAGTCAATAATGTCGATGGTTAGATGGTTAAATATACGAAAAGGTTGAAATTCAATGAATAACAATTTAATAATCAAATGACTCAAATTTCCATATATATTCATTACGCTTAAACCTTTAATAAGCCTATTTCATCACTTGATTAGCAGTGTGAGACTGATTTCCACCTATCCTTGCATTTCTACTCATCTGGTGTATCCTTTATCTCTTCTAATTATCCCAATCCATTCTCCTCTTCCTCCCCGACCTTTCTCCAAATTCCTTCTCCTCTTCCTCCCCGACCTTTCTCCAAATCCCTTCTCCTCTTCCTCCTCGACCTTTCTCCAAATTCCTTCTCCTCTTCCTCCCCGACCTTTCTCCAAATTCCTTCTCCTCTTCCTCCCCGACCTTTCTCCAAATCCCTTCTCCTCTTCCTCCCCGACCTTTCTCCAAATCCCTTCTCCAATTCCTCCTCGACCTTTCTCCAAATCCCTTCTCCTCTTCCTCCCCGACCTTTCTCCAAATTCCCTCTCCTCTTCCTCCACGACCTCTCTCCAAATTCCTTCTCCTCTTCCTCCACGACCTTTCTCCAAATCCCTTCTCCTCTTCCTCCCCGACCTTTCTCCAAATCCATTCTCCTCTTCCTCCTCGACCATTCTCCAAATTCCTTCTCCTCTTCCTCCCCGACCTTTCTCCAAATTCCTTCTCTTCCTCCCCGACAATTCTGCAAATCCCTTCTCCTCTTCCTCCCCGACCTTTCTACAAATTCCTTCTCCTCTTCCTCCCCGACCTTTCTCCAAATTCCTTCTCCTCTTCCTCCCCGACTTTTCTCCAAATTCCTTCTCCTCTTCCTCCCCGACCTTTCTCCAAATTCCTTCTCCTCTTCCTCCCCGACCGTTCTCCAAATTCCTTCTCCTCTTCCTCCCCGACCTTTCTCCAAATTCCTTCTCCTCTTCCTCCCCGACCTTTCTCCAAATTCCTTCTCCTCTTCCTCCCCGACCATTCTCCAAATTCCTTCTCTTCCTCCCCGACAATTCTGCAAATCCCTTCTCCTCTTCCTCTCCGACCTTTCTACAAATTCCTTCTCCTCTTCCTCCCCGACCTTTCTCCAAATTCATTCTCCTCTTCCTCCCCGACTTTTCTCCAAATTTCTTCTCCTCTTCCTCCCCGACCTTTCTCCAAATTCCTTCTCCTCTTCCTCCCCGACCGTTCTCCAAATTCCTTCTCCTCTTCCTCCCCGACCTTTCTCCAAATACCTTCTCCTCTTCCTCCCCGACCTTTCTCCAAATTCCTTCTCCTCTTCCTCCACGACCATTCTCCAAATTCCTTCTCCTCTTCCTCCCCGACCTTTCTCCAAATCCCTTCCCCTCTTCCTCCTCGACCTTTCTCCAAATTCCTTCTCCTCTTCCTCCCCGACCTTTCCCCAAATCCCTTCTCCTCTTCCTCCCCGACTTTTCTCCAAATTCCTTCTCCTCTTCCTCCACGACCTCTCTCCAAATTCCTTCTCCTCTTCCTCCACGACCTTTCTCCAAATCCCTTCTCCTCTTCCTCCCCGACCTTTCTCCAAATCCATTCTCCTCTTCCTCCCCGACAATTCTGCAAATCCCTTCTCCTCTTCCTCCCCGACCTGTCTCCAAATTCCTTCTCCTCTTCCTCCCCGACAATTCTGCAAATCCCTTCTCCTCTTCCTCCCCGACCTTTCTCCAAATTCCTTCTCCTCTTCCTCCCCGACCTTTCTCCAAATTCATTCTCCTCTTCCTCCCCGACTTTTCTCCAAATTCCTTCTCCTCTTCCTCCCCGACCATTCTCCAAATTCCTTCTCCTCTTCCTCCCCGACCTTTCTCCAAATCCCTTCTCCTCTTCCTCCCCGATCTTTGTCCAAATTCCTTCTCCTCTTCCTCCACGACCGTTCTCCAAATTCCTTCTCCTCTTCCTCCACGACCATTCTCCAAATTCCTTCTCCTTTTCCTCCCCGACCTTTCTCCAAAACCCTTCTCCTCTTCCTCCCCGACCTTTCTCCAAATCCCTTCTCCTCTTCCTCCCCGACCTTTCTCCAAATTCCCTCTCCTCTTCCTCCCCGACCTGTCTCCAAATTCCTTCTCCTCTTCCTCCACGACCTTTCTCCAAATTCCTTCTCCTCTTCCTCCCTGACCATTCTCCAAATTCCTTCTCCTCTTCCTCGCCGACCTTTCTCCAAATCCCTTCTCCTCTTCCTCCCCGACCTTTCACCAAATTCCTTCTCCTCTTCCTCCACGACCATTCTCCAAATTCCTTCTCCTTTTCCTCCCCGACCGTTCTCCAAAACCCTTCTCCTCTTCCTCCTCGACCTTTCTCCAAATCCCTTCTCCTCTTCCTCCCCGACCTTTCTCCAAATTCCCTCTCCTCTTCCTCCCCGACCTTTCTCCAAATTCCTTCTCCTCTTCCTCCACGACCTTTCTCCAAATTCCTTCTCCTCTTCCTCCCTGACCATTCTCCAAATTCCTTCTCCTCTTCCTCGCCGACCTTTCTCCAAATCCCTTCTCCTCTTCCTCCCCGACCTTTCACCAAATTCCTTCTCCTCTTCCTCCCCGACCTTTCTCCAAATCCCTTCTCCTCTTCCTCCCCGACCTTTCTCCAAATCCCTTCTCCTCTTCCTCCTCGACCTTTCTCCAAATCCCTTCTCCTCTTCCTCCCCGACCTTTCTCCAAATTCCCTCTCCTCTTCCTCCCCGACCTTTATCCAAATTCCTTCTCCTCTTCCTCCACGACCTTTCTCCAAATTCCTTCTCCTCTTCCTCCCCGACCATTCTCCAAATTCCTTCTCCTCTTCCTCCCCGACCTTTCTCCAAATTCCTTTTCCTCTTCCTCGCCAACCTTTCTCCAAATTCCTTCTACTCTTCGACTTTCTTTAGACTCCTCCTCCTTCAATTACGTCCCCGCGACTCTACTCCTGTCGACTTCGACTGTCTCGGCTACAGTCTCAATTCCGTCTCCAACTCTTGACGACTTGGAACAAAATGGAACCGGAAGTTTTCTGTCCACTGAAAAGCTTCACGTGAAAACACAAGGACTGTACAATCATTTTCCTTAGTCCTCTCATCTCACACTAACAAGAATCCATACCAGATAACGGTTATGAAAATTTTTCGTCACGCATTCGTTCACATCTAGATACGTTCTTCTGGTAAACAAACGTCATAATGCAGCACGATATCAATTACTTTTCTTCTACATATATCAATTAATTCTGTTACATCAGTACATATTCCTAATCCCGTTATATTAAACAATATCACAATAATCAGACGCATTTCTTGCACTTACAACTCACTGAACGTACGCAAATATTTAAACATCCATGTTCTGATCTATGCATACGTCCATAGTAATTAATCTTAATAATTCAAGCGTGCTTCCAAATTGACAATTCAAGCATGTAAAAATTCTAACAACGCATTAATAAATGCGCTGGTGTATTCCGAAGTAACCTAATAGCGAATTACACAATTAATTCTGACCACAAGCTAACGATCTACATAATTTCGCCTCGTATCTAAGAATTCTCTACGTAATGCTTAAGCCCATTTCTCAAATTCGCATGTAAATGAAAAACTACAAAAGTAATTCTACATACTAGAATGGTTTGTCACAACGGATTACTGCAGCCACGTAGTCTTCTGTAAACAATTTTAAAGTTTTTAACGACTGAGATTGCAAACACGTGCTGCGTCCATATACATAAACCATCAAGTCTGCACTTGTCCATATAAATAAAAACTATCAAGTCTACACTTTTGAATATAAATATAAACCTATTTATAACATCCAGAGACAAAAAGAAAAAGAAACCATCGACGAAGCTAGGCACCGATACAATCGTTTTATAGCAAGAAACAACGATTGAACTTTCGTTAAAAATAGAGATGATATCACCATTTTATCTAAGAGCAAATTTCTGGGCAAGCAGAATAGACAAAACAGTGATTAAATACATTGAAATATATAGAAGTTATTTTATTTACAGTACTTTCAAATTCTGTATTTTGTATGTTTTCACCACGAGAAATTATTGGTGCAATGAAGTTTTAAAGTGATAATGGAGGAATTAAAATAAATTCAGTCTCTTTCTAACATGCAAACAAAGATATTATTAATCTTTTGGATATTTGTTTTCATACAAGAACATTCGAAACGACATTTTTCTGTTTTTGAGTTTGCTTGATTTTTTAAGGGGTGATGTTTACTTGAAAAGTCGCAAGTTTTAAAAAATGTATTTAAAAAATATAACACGCTGCTTTAATCCCAGTTACGGAAAGTCGCAATAACACTGGGTGAGTATAAACAATTACTCCTTGGGTATGTGTGACGGATCCTCGAGTGTTCACCACAATCCCTTTTGGATTCGCCCCAGACTGATATCACGAACAGTTCCGTAGGTCCTATTTGGAAAGTCTAAAGCAGAGACGGTTTACTAGCTGGTGTTGGAATTTTATAGGATTTAGATCGTGGAATATGTTTTCATCAGTACTAGAGCTGGGAACGGAACCTATAGGTGTACGGGTCATAAGTGTACGCATGGGTTTCCATTCTTTCATTTTTGTTTAAAGCCGTTATGTTTAAGATCTTCGCGTCAAGAATTCAGCCCTTTGTGGTTGGTACCAAACTCAGTTGAAGATAAATATTGTAGCCTTGGTTGTTGTCCCTCTTTGTCTAAAGCTCTATTTTAACTACTAGTGTTTGGTTCATGGGACGAATAATCCGGTTTCATAAAAATACATAAAATTTATTTGGTAAAAGGAAGTCAGAAGCTCATTAGCGCTTGTAACAGTTTCCAGAGCAACGGACATGGCAAAACAACTAGTCAGGTGACAAACCGCAGTCACAATTTGTAATTTATACGGGTTTGATGGAAAAAAAATTTCCTAGGACCCATACATCCTGTTCCCGGATCAGTTTCCTAGAGACTGTTACATGAATGGTCGTGCAATTTTATGTGTGCATTCAGATTTATTGCTTATGTTAACACCCATAAAAAATAAATCGCAGAAGCAATGACATATGTTTCTTACTGAACTGGCTATGTACGCTAAGATTTGGGATTGTGTACAAACTGGCAAGACATCATTTGACGGCTGTTCCCATAGTTTCGTTCTTAGCGTTTACCTTACAGTTTTATATCCAAGTGCAAAGCTGAAAGAAGAGAAACGTCTTTGATTTAAATTGATTTCATGTTTCCTGTAAAATATCACTTGTGTTCTTACTCCAGTCAAATATTTAAATAGTAAAATGAGTTCCATATCCAGGATTGGCGTAGGGGTTTATCAGTCTATCAGCCGATCGGCGAGAAAGTAAGAGTAATTTGTTTACAAATCGCAAAAATCCCCGCAACATATCTGATTTGTTATATGCTTGGACGTGGTTGATTTATTACGGATATCATACATATTTACGTATTTGAATTTTACTAAAGCATGCTTATACTATGTTATTGTGACAGACCCTCCCCCCCTCCCTGAACTTATTGAGAACTGGTCTGCAATGAAGAAAAACCAGAATGGTTTCATTGATAAATAACATATTTATAACACGGAGGAAATATTTATTATATCTTTCCTTATCTAATTTAAGCAAACATGAGTTAGCATTAAGTTTTGGAAAGACATCATCAACGAAGATGTCAACATATATTTACAAGAGCTTAAACAGGCTTCGATACAAGTCAAAGAACAAAATTTGATGTTAGACAAAGAACAAGGTCTCATATTAGACAAAGAATAATGTTTGGTACTAGACAAAGAGCAACATTTCATGCTAGAGAAAGAAAAAAGTTTGATACCAGCTAATATAACGTGATTGAATGCTAGGCAAAGAACAAGGTTTGATGCTAGGCAAAGAACAATGTTTGATAATAGCTAACATCGCATTATTGGATCTTAGACAAAGACGAAGGTTTGATGCTAGATAAAGAATTAGGTTTGACAACAAACAAAGAATAAGGTTTGTTACTATCTAACATGTCGTGATAGGATGCTAGACAAAGAAAGAGGTTTGATGTAGGACAAAAACCAATGTTTTAATACTAGAAAAAACAAAGGTTGATACTAGACAAAGAGCAAGGCATTGTGCCAGACAACCTAACATGAATGGATGTCTGACAAAAAGCAATGTGTGATACTAGACAAAGAAAAAGGTTTTGCAAAGAACAAGGTTTGATACTAGACAACAAAAATGAACAATGTTTGATCCTAGAAAAAGAACAATGCTTGATACAAGAGAAAGAACTATATTTGATACAAGAAAAGGAACAATGCTTGATACAAGAGAAACAACCATGTTTGATACAAGAAAAAGAACAATGCTTGATACAAGAGAAAGAACTATGTTTGATGCTAGAGATAAAACAATGTTTGATACTAGAGAAAGAACAATGCTTGATACTAGAGAAATTACAATGATTGAGACTAGAAAAAGAACAATGTTTGATCCTAGAGAAAGAACAATGTTTGATCCTAGAGAAAGAACACGGCTTGATATAAGAAAAATAATATGATCTGGTCCATAAGAAAGAACACGACACGAGTTTAGAGAGAGAAAAATGTTTGATTCTGAAGAAAGAACAATACATGATACTAGATAAATAATAATGCTTGTTACTAGAGAAAGAAGAATGATTGATGAAAAAGAAAGAATAATGTTGGTTTCTATAGAAAGAACAATGGTTGATACTAGAGAAAGAAATATGTTTGATACTAGAGAAATAACAATATTTGATACTAGACAAAGAACAATGCTTGATACTAGAGAACAAACAATGTTTGATACAAGAGAAGAATAATGATTGATACTAGAGAAAGAACAATGTTTGATACTAGAGCAAAAACAATGTTTGAGACTAGAGCAAAAACACTGTTTGATACTAGAAAACGAACAATGCTTGAAACTAGAGAAAGAATAATGATTGATACTAGAGAAAAAAACAATGTTTGATACTAGTGAAATTACAATGTTTGACACTAGAAAAAGAATAATGATTGATGCTAGAGAAAGAAATATGTTTGATACTAGAGAAATAACAATGTTTAATACTAGAGAAATTACAATGTTTGATGCTAGAAAAAGAACAATGCTTGAAACTAGAGAAAGAATAATGATTGATACTAGAGATAAAACAATGTTTGATACTAGAGAAATTATAATGTTTGACACTAGAAAAAGAACAATGCTTGAAACTAGAGAAAGAATAATGATTGATACTAGAGAATGAACAATGTTTGATACTAGAGAAATCATAATGTTTGACACTAGGAAAAGAACAATGATTGATACTAGAGAAAGAAATATGTTTGATACTAGAGAAATAACAATGACAAAGAACAATGCTTGATACTAGAGAACAAACAATGTTTGATACAAGAGAAGAATAATGATTGATACTAGAGAAAGAACAATGTTTGATACAAGAGCAAAAACAATGTTTGATACTAGAAAAAGAACAATGCTTGAAAATAGAGAAAGAATAATGATTGATACTAAAGAAATTACAATGTTTGACACTAGAAAAAGAACAATGATTGATACTAGGGAAAGAAATATGTTTGATACTAGAGAAATAACAATGTTTGATACTAGAAAAAGAACAATGCTTGAAACTAGAGAAAGAATAATGATTGATACTAGAGAAAGAACAATGAGTGATACTAGAAAACGAACAATGTTTGATATTGACAAACAACAGGATCTGATGGTAGACAAAGTACATGGTTTAATACTTGAGTTTGAGTCTAGGCAAAACATGGCTTGATAATAGACATTATGCCTCACATATGCCAATACCAACAGTCTCCATTGTGAGGATATTGTATAAACACACGTCCTAGTTTCATGGTAAACAATGAGGTATCTCTGATTTATTTTCCATAGCTACAGTCTTTTGACGTTAAGAGTGACATAAAATATTACAGATAATATTCGACTTGATGATGTTTACTTTCAGAAATGTTGTGCTCAGACCAGTAAGTGAAGGAGATATCTCACAACATAAGCAGCGGCTAGCGGCTACGTGTATATATATATATATATATATATATATATATATATATATATATATATATATATATATATATATATATATATATATATATATATATATATATATATATATATATATACGTGTGTGTGTTCGATGCGTGTCATTGTTGGATAAATAAAATTGTTGTATTATATGCTATAGAATTGAATTTAATTTACAGAGGAATATGAATTCCATTTGTGATTCCAACTTTAAATACTTTTTATAATAAAAGTATTTTAGGAATTCAGGTGCATAAGATTAAATGCGGTAAATTAAAATGACAGAAATAACAATCAGATTTGTCTCTATTGTTATCGTTTATCTGTTTTATACAAAGCAAAGCCAACTATGATGATATAACTAAATATTTTATTTTTCTTAACACATTTCTCTGATGTTAGAGGTCAAACATGGTTATGTATGTATTGTAGTGTATCAATACTAGCATTTTCACAGATTGTGGTTGTAAAATATAGAAAATTGGGATTTGATTTTAAAAAACTATAGAGATTTTATTGATAAATCCTAATATTATTCGTTAGTATTATTCGTGGGCAAACTTCTAAAGAATTTTTCAATTTAACCCGAACTCCTTAAATAAGTCTTTATTTACATTGATGCTGAAGTGTACTAGAGTTTTAGAACCTAAAAGTTGCAACAGATGAAAAACACTTTTTGCGTTTATTTTTCAGGAAAGATAACTTTTAAGGTTGTTGAGACACTATGCCTGGAATGTTACAACGATCAGTCTTTCCTTGGTTTTGAAACGGAGTTAGCATTTGCATTCAATATATTTCGTAAACACTTAGAAGGAGAAGCGGAATTTCTGGACTTCCCGCTCCTCAGCTAAAAAGATCCTAGCTGTACACACACACACACACACACACACACACACACACACACACACACACACACACACACACACACACACACGTACATTACATGTCACTTGAAATTTGACGATTGTATTAATTCTTGCGCACGTTTTGGGGGGTATTATGCACATTTAGATTAAAATGTACACAGACTTTTGCTTTGGTGACATTTCGAATAAAGTCAGGGCCCTTTTGAAATTTTGACCTTCTCCCAACACTTTTGACTTGATCTGGCTTTGCTTAGAATCTCTCTCTCTCTCTCTCTCTCTCTCTCTCTCTCTCTCTCTCTCTCTCTCTCTCTCTCTCTCTCTCTCTCTCTCTCTCTCTCTCTCTCTCTCTCTCTCTCTCTCTCTCTCTCTCTCAGAAACAGGCATTGTCACTTTAGAAGCCAATTATAATTATATTATAATTATAGCCACCTATCTCCGGGTATATTTTACAGGTTTCGTTTTCCACTCTTCCTATCATCAAATATTCCTTAGATCACGTATTCTATTCACGACAAGAGTTGGAGCAATTCATCATCCGTTTCTTCCCCAACACCGCATGATCAGCTTCATCAGCGTGAAGATACGCTAATTAGTTTAATCTTTCACGCGCGCAGTCATGAACGGTAGGAGTACAACTCCGTTGTAACAATGGTTTCAGTAGTAAATGCACTGGCACATTTTGTAGATGCTAAGATGTATATATATATATATATATATATATATATATATATATATATACTGAAATTTTAGAACTGAATTTATAAAATAAAGTTATTCAAGAAAAGTATTGTTTGGCACACAGATGGTAGTTTACTAAACGAAATATAATCTCCGCTTTAATTTAGGTTTTGCCTTATGCTTTTAACTAATTTTTAAATTAATAATAGACTATTATTATTATTATTATTATAATTATTATTATTATTATTATTATTATTATTATTATTATTATTATTATTATTATTATTATTATTATTATTATTATTATTATTATTATTATTATTATTATTAATATTATTATTAGTGTAATAGTAGTAGTAGCAGTAGCAGCATCAACAACAACAACAGCAGCTGCAGTAGCAATGAATTTGATGAAGTCATGATAGAATGTAACTAACTTAATAGATTGGGATAAAATCTATATCCTTTGCATGGTTACATTGCAAAGTTTAATTATATATATATATATATATATATATATATATATATATATATATATATATATATATATATATAAAGTTGTTTGCCCAATAAGTGATCTTTAAAACACTTTCTTTGTCAGAAATATGAAGTTGTATACTAAGTTTAGAAAGTCCTGATGGCGAAATTCCTCTCATAAAAGTTATATTTGTATATTACGATTGTATTCATATTTTAGTACAATTCAGTCCCTTTAATATATCAAGTAAAATGGAAATTGAATTATATCCTAATATATGAACATATGGCAGGTTGACTTAAAACTATCATCATGGCCTGTTATAAGTTAGGATCGGACTATTTTCGTGCCTCTGGGATGTATTATATCTCTATTTGGATGTCTTCTTTCCTTTTGCTTTATCGGTGAGTTGTTTTTAAGTGATTGATGTGTATGTGAGCGGAAGATGGTCTAACAAAGAATGTGTATTAGAAGATATAGGAAATTATGAATTTAAAACAATTAATTTTTATTATATCCTGAAAATTATATTTTATTTCTTGGTTGATGATAGTAAAATAATGGGTCTCCTCCAACAAACTAGGAAAGCCAGATAAAAAATTCTCCATGAGTGCAATTTTTAGAAAATTGAAATTGTATTATTTTTATTGTAAACTCATAAATTATTTAGGTAGTGCTTTCTTGAGAAAATCAGATCATGCACGTCATAGATGGACTTGAAAAAAGGACTCGTAAAATTAACAATATGTGTTATTTTGAGTAAGATGCAGTTTCACTCTATCCTTCTCCCACTTTACTAGATCCCCCACCAAAATATTTATTGAGTACCGGCTCCATCCATACCAACTAGCAAATATATAATGTTGAGAGTGTTTATTTGACCGGCACTCGGAAAGGCTAGAAATTATGTATGACGATGATTGATCTCGTGCATTATCAGTATGTGTTGTTAAAGGCTAACAAACGTTTTAGTACTCACCACTTCAATGTCTTTCTTTCAGAATCGTCAAAGAACAATGCATGAATAGTTTGCGCTAGTCTCGTTCAATCCGACCTCTCGCGTTATCTTGCTGATATCTCAGCCATTCGAATATTAAGTAAACTCCTTCATTGGTTGGTGTTGCCGAAAGTGAAATTACTAATACATATTTAGCTATTTAAATTTATACATAGACATACTATCGGCTATTATTTATGTAAAATATATTTCGTAAGTTCAAGGAATTTAATATATCTCTCTTAATTATAACTGCCAGAAATCTCTGTTTTGTCCGATCAATGTGCATTTTTTTCTATGGTCAGATTCGTAGACAATTTGCCCTTCGCCCCATGTTCTCTAATATGATGAAAACCTTGATTAAATGTATGTTTCAATATCAAAAGAATATGAGACAAATGAGAGTGATACATACAAATATGAGATAAATGAGAGTGATATATGCAAACACGGAACGAATGAGATTGATAGATACGAAAATGAGACGAATAATGTTGTTGTTGTTCTGGGGGCTTAACCCCATGTTTCAGCACATGATAGGCTATACATCGCAACCAGTATTAATGATAGAGGAAGAAACAGGATAATTCGCGGAAAGAACCACCGACCCATGAGAAGATACTGGCAAGCTTTTCACATATCCACATTCGCCGAATCTTAGACTCGAACCCACGCAGACAGAGGTGGGATGGCAGTGATCCGTAACGGAGAGCACTTTAGACCACTCAGCCATTCGAGGCCCCTTGAGACGTATGAGTGTTATATATAAAAATATGAGACATATTAGTGATATATTACAAATATGAGACAAATGAGTAATGTATTACAAATATAAGACAAATAATACTGTTATATGCATATATGAGACAGATGAAAGTGATATATGCAGATACGAGAAGAATTAGTGTAATATGTGCAAGTATAGGGCAAATCAGTGTGATATATACAACTCGCAGTTTTGAAACTATTAACAAGAGAGGATTATTCCACCATGGTAGCAAATTACATAGATAACAATTTTGTTTATAATTCTTTAATGTTTGCATGCTATTTGTATGAATATAGCATGTGATTTTATTTCTGATTTATGTTTTGATGTAGGTGTGATAGCGCACGGTTCCAATACCATCTGGAGGAAAGAGAATCCTGATGTTATCACGTTTGAAGAAAATACATTAGAATCGAATAAATTAGTACCGATTAAAATCCTAATGAATGGGCTTAAATGTAATATGTTATTTTTAAATAATCGTTTCTCAGATACATGAAAAGACGGACATACAACCTATCCTTGTATAAATATTTCTCAGAAGTATATGAATAATGTTGAATATTTATATTTTAAAAAACCCATGTAATCAAAAAATAAACTTCTTATAAATATCCTTATCTGCAAACTACATGGTTTCTCAAAAGATAGGAATTAATCGATTCGTGTTTCCATTTGTTTCCATTTTTAAGTATATCACATCTAGATCGAGTAAAATTTTTTTACAGAAAACAAAAATCTAATATTTACCATAATTCTTTGTTCACCGATATGTAATTTGTTGAATACATTCAATAAAATTGCGTTATTCATGCAAAAAGCATGATCTGCACTCACTGCATGTTGCGTATATGTCCTCTAATTTCAAATAACTTCCATATCAGATTTAAACTCTATGGAAGCCCAGCAGAATCGTCACCCTCACAGCGCAGACTTAGACATTACGGAAGCCCAGATGAAATGTCACACGGAATGAGATCATTTGCGAAATAAGCAATTGCAACAATCATACAACCTTACACGAAAAGCAAATACTACTGCCACAACTACTATTAATACTACGACCAACAAAATGGTAAATCTAAATGAAAGTAAAGAAAATCAGATACAAAAATTCACAAAATATCTAAACTGGTTGTGCTTTTAAGTTCATTGTGACACTTCTCCTTTGGTAAATTTCACATACTTCCCCAGAATGGGCATTTTGCTGGCATATATTAATGGAATTTTACTTGTATCAGACTATCATTTCTATATTACCAAGTCTTTATTGTCACACTGCTTAGAATACTACAGTCACATTGTGTTACCACGTCAATACTGTGACCTTGTTTCGAATACTACAGCTCCAGTCTTACCAAGCCATTGCAGTCATACTGGTTAGAATACTATCATATCGTGTGACCATGTCGTAACAGTGAGAAGGCTTATAATACTACAGTCACATTGTGTTAACAAGTCATTACGGTCACACTGCTTATTTTACTCTAGTCACATCGTGTTATTAAACCATACGGTCACTCTTAATAGAATGATAGTTATATTGTGTTACCAAATAATTACAGTCACACGACATAGAATAATACAATCACAGTGTCTTGTCAAGTCAAATACAGTTACGCTGGTTAAAATACTAGCCACAATTTCTTGCCAAGTCATTGCGGTCACACTGTTTTAAATCATACAGTCACATTATGTTACCAAGTTATTACTGTCACACTGCTTAGATTACTATTCACATTGTGTTACCGAGTCATTACAGTCACACTGCTTAAAATACGCCAGTCACGTTGTGTTACCAAGTCATTACAGTTTCACTGCTAAGAAAACTACAATCATATCGTGTTTCAAAGTCATGGCAGTCACACTGCTTAGAATGATACAATCATTATGTGTTACCAAGTTATTACCTTCACACTGTTTAGAATACGTTCACATTGTGTTTCGATGAGAATACAGTCACACTACTTATCATAATATAACCACAATATGGCTAAGTATGACTGAGAGTCATCCAGGAATTAATGTCTTTGTCATGTTTCTACCCTAACCACTAGGCCACTGGAGCAGTTCGAAATTCACTTGTAACTTCATACATTTGGACTTATGCTAGAACGTTTAGGACTACCTAGGATTTAATTCACAATACTTTAAGTTCTTTTTAAATTTCACTTTGTATTCTAGGAAAATAAATTATTTGTTGAATTTCAGAAAACTTCTTGGTTTTAACTTTATTCTGTAACTTAGTTTAAACCTTTTTTTTTTGTCGAGTTCCTTTCTTTATTGTAAGCCATAATAACAACGATTAGATCCGTCATGTGTACAGTACAAAAAACGGAAACTTGTTGTATATTGTTCACTGCCAGGATACAATTAATTACACTCAGTCTTTTAACCATAAAACACAGAAAACGATAGTGTGTTTAACTTTAAATTATCCTTAGAGCTCACTAAACACTTTTACATATCTGGATGAGTTTTAACAGAAAAAGCAGCGAACATTATTAATTTTGGTACAATATAAAATAATTTACACACTTTAAATTTTTTATATATTTTATGCAACGTAGCAATAATTTCGATCATGAAAATTATATGTATGTATGTATGTATGTATGTATGTATGTATGTATGTATGTATGTATGTATGTATGTATGTATGTATGTATGTATGTATGTATGTATGTATGTATGTATGTATGTATGTATGTATGTATGTATGTATGTATGTATGTATGTATGTATGTGTGTGTGTGTGTGTGTGTGTGTGTGTGTGTGTGTGTGTGTGTATGTATGTATGTATGTATGTATGTATGTATGTATGTATGTATGTATGTATGTATGTATGTATGTATGTATGTATGTATGTATGTATGTATGTATGTATGTATGTATGTATGCATGCATGCATGCATGCATGCATGCATGCATGCATGCATGCATGCATGTATGTATGTATGTATGTATGTATGTATGTATGTATGTATGTATGCATGCATGCATGCATGCATGCATGCATGCATGCATGCAGATGTATGTATGTATGTATGTATGTATGTATGTATGTATGTATGTATGTATGTATGTATGTATGTATGTATGTATGTATGTATGTATGTATGTATGTATGTATGTATGTATGTATGTATGTATGTATGTATGTATGTATGTATGTATGTATGTATGTGCGTATGTATGTATGTATGTATGTATGTATGTATGTATGTATGTATGTATGTATGTATGTATGTATGTATGTATGTATGCATGTATGCATGTATGTATGTATGTATGTATGTATGTATGTATGTATGTATGTATGTATGTATGTATGTATGTATGTATGTATGTATGTATGTATGTATGTATGTATGTATGTATGTATGTATGTATGTATGTATGTATGTATGTATGTAAGTTTTGAACTCAGTATAAATTCCAATAAATTTCTCTATCCAAACCTTTTGTCCGATCATTTTGTATTTCCAGGGACAATAATTACTTCAATTCAATAATTTGAAGTAAATAGAATTATCCTTAGAGCTCACTAAACACTTTTACATATCTGGATGAGTTTTAACAGAAAAAGCAGCGAACATTATTAATTTTGGTACAATATAAAATAATTTACACACTTTAAATTTTTTATATATTTTATGCAACGTAGCAATAATTTCGATCATGAAAATTATATGTATGTATGTATGTATGTATGTATGTATGTATGTATGTATGTATGTATGTATGTATGTATGTATGTATGTATGTATGTATGTATGTATGTATGTATGTATGTATGTATGTATGTATGTATGTATGTATGTGTGTGTGTGTGTGTGTGTGTGTGTGTGTGTGTGTGTGTGTGTGTATGTATGTATGTATGTATGTATGTATGTATGTATGTATGTATGTATGTATGTATGTATGTATGTATGTATGTATGTATGTATGTATGTATGTATGTATGTATGTATGTATGTATGTATGTATGTATGCATGCATGCATGCATGCATGCATGCATGCATGCATGCATGCATGCATGTATGTATGTATGTATGTATGTATGTATGTATGTATGTATGTATGTATGTATGTATGCATGCATGCATGCATGCATGCATGCATGCATGCATGCAGATGTATGTATGTATGTATGTATGTATGTATGTATGTATGTATGTATGTATGTATGTATGTATGTATGTATGTATGTATGTATGTATGTATGTATGTATGTATGTATGTATGTATGTATGTATGTATGTATGTATGTATGTATGTATGTATGTATGTGCGTATGTATGTATGTATGTATGTATGTATGTATGTATGTATGTATGTATGTATGTATGTATGTATGTATGTATGCATGTATGCATGTATGTATGTATGTATGTATGTATGTATGTATGTATGTATGTATGTATGTATGTATGTATGTATGTATGTATGTATGTATGTATGTATGTATGTATGTATGTATGTATGTATGTATGTATGTATGTATGTATGTATGTAAGTTTTGAACTCAGTATAAATTCCAATAAATTTCTCTATCCAAACCTTTTGTCCGATCATTTTGTATTTCCAGGGACAATAATTACTTCAATTCAATAATTTGAAGTAAATAGAATTCAGCCCAAAATGGTCACAACGTAACACAACTTGAAGTACCATATGCTAAAGCACAACTGATAAACCTTTATCAAAACATAAGTGAACTAACATACAAACAATTAAATGAAATATGCACACTCACACACTCACACACACACACACACACACACACACACATATATATATATATATATATATATATATATATATATATATATATATATATATATATATATATATATATATATATAGAGAGAGAGAGAGAGAGAGAGAGAGAGAGAGAGAGAGAGAGAGAGAGATTAGTTTAGAAAAGTAACAATGATAGACAAAAATTTTTACAGACCATTAAGACTAAATTCGTGCATATGTGCATCACTCGCAAGATTTATGTAAAAGAGTAAAATCCAATAACGATAAAAATGACATGCTGTGAGAAGGAGTTCCCTGTGGGTGGCAACTATTAAAATCTGGCATGATGACATGTCATCACCTATATGTTAGGTTGCACGTGCCTCTACGTCCATATGAACGAAAAAAAAAAGAAAACACATTCTGATTCGAAATTCGGGTATATTTATATTAAGCCAATAGACTGACAGCATTATGTTATATATGACTTTCATAACTCGAAAGAAAATATGACCAATTGAATAGCAAACAACCTATATTCTTCAAGACAATGTGGAATGAAAAACATATCGACTATCCCAATTCCATTAGTGTGCAGTGACCGTGACAAAACAGAATTTCCATACCAATCACGCCAGTGCATCCGAGTCATCTTTCTAAAGTGAGATTTGTTTCATTCTACTCTGGTATTGTTTAGTGAATGGGGGAAACTCTATTTCACAGACAGAAGAAGTATAAAAGTCAGTTGGTGCGAAAAAATTATTTGCTATTTTGTCGTGGAAGCATACCAACTTTTGAGAATTTCCAACGAACAATGTAGACACGATCGAACCACTTTCTCAATCTATGAGTTTAAGTACCGACGAAAGATTTTTATGATAGTATCTGTAATATTGCATTAGAGAGTCAACATCTTGTTTCGGAATATTTTCTAAAATATGATTGAAATCTACTATATTATTTTTATTATATAATATTTTTTACATATTTTTAAGTAACTAATTCTGAAGTTTCAGCTACAAATTCAATACACCACCAATAAGTAGCTGCGGTTAACGTTTTATTATCCGCTATCAGCATAAACGTTTCCTCAACATCTTTGTTTATCACAATAGTCTCTGTTATTTTAACAAGATCAGTTTTTTGAATAATATTAGTAATTCCACTAGTGATGTCGTAAAGTCTTGAGTTAATGTCAGCGAGATTAATGATAACAGTTGGTGGAGTTTAAAAAAAAAATCATTATTAGTTCAGTTTATGTTTCTACAAAATTTAGAAACATTTGTACGTGATTAGAAAACTCGGTTCTAAATGCGGCAACTCCATCATTGATTGTCGTTAACTAAGTCGTTATTGGAATTTCTTTATCGTCAACATATTTTTTAGTTGCAGCGTCGAAATCCGTTTCTGGTGTTCTGGGATTATTAATATCATTGTTGTTCATATTAAGAAATCAAGCATAATACCACCGCGCCCTGACACGTACTTAGATTCTTGATCGTCAACGTATTTTTTTCTTGTTGCATCTGTATCTGCGGTTGGGATTCCAAGATTTATATTTTTTCCTGACATTATTATGTCGCCAATAAATACATCACCAGCTTTCTTAACATAATCGTTAAAGGACTTGCCCAAATCTTATATTTTACCATGATCAGCAAAAGTAACTATATTATTAACAACCACGGTGGGAATTGGTACAAGTACATCTGATAGCTGTATATTACTCATTTTTAATCGTCCTTCTTTATCTTGAAAAATAACAACTTCGTTTTGATCACCACTCGTGACATTTAATAAATTAGTAATTTCATTTTTAAGCTGATCGAGAGTTGCGTATTTACATAAGTCACCTTGTTGAGCAGGCGCTGAATCTTCTACTGTTGTTCCAAATTTTGAGTAAAAACTCATTATTTATTTACTGCTTGACAAATTTATATACCATAATAATAATGGCAAAATCGTCGATATTAAACTTTGATAAAGAACGTTTGTTGAAACATAAACATAACAATGAGCTTCTAGATTGTCATTATCTTATCGTTGTTAGAACTGGATCTGGCAAAACAAATTTGCTAATGAATTTACTTTTAGGAGATAATTTTAACTACGATCGAGTTTATATTTACACAATTAATCCGCAACAAGATAAGTACGAGCTACTTAGCAATTATAATGACAAACTTCGTGACGATCTTGAATCTGGAGAAGATTTCTTTATTATCAAACACACGGAAGAACTTGTTCCAATTAATTATCTCGATTCGTCCGAACATAAAATAGTTGTTTTTTGATGATATTCCGCTAAACAACGACGAAATGAATAAAATCAGATCGTAGTTTTCACTGTCGCGAAATAAGAGATGTAATTCTATTTATCTCGCTCAAGGATATTATAATGTCGACAGATTTATTAGGCGAAATACTGGTTGTTTTATATTATTTCCAGGACCTGACAATATTTATGTTAGAAAAATCGCGAACGAACAATGCGGCGATGTAACAAAAGATATATTTATTGAACTATATCGTCAAGCAACGGCAAATAGATATGATTTCTTTTTATTCGATAAGTTAACAAATGATAAGAAAAATGTTTCGATGTTGTATTGAAAGCTATCTACAATAATTTTTATAGAAAATGGTATACAATTTATGAAAAAAGAAGCAAAGTACAGAAAACATATCAAAGATCTAAAAAAAAAACTTGGGCAATCTCAGGCAAAATTTAAACAGCTAGTACAGCAAGCACAACGCGGCCAAGTTGTTGCAGCAAAAACAACAGCTACAATTCTTAAACCAGTTACTGAGGCTTTACTTGGAAAACAACCCGAAACTAAACCACTATCAGAAGAAGAAGCTAAAAAATTACAAGAGAAAGGTTTACTCATATTAGTTCAAGAACAACAAGAGGCGGCTGCTGGCAGGATTAGCGGGAAGTCTGTTAGCCGGGTCTGTTAGGACGAGGACGAGGAATAATGCTGCCAGTAATGGGGCTATTGGAAGAAATCCACCTTGTTTCTTTTTTTTCGTCGTTCTTTTCCTTTTCGTGGTTGTTTTTTTTTTCTAACAGTATTTCGTTAAGGCATTATATTTATTCTTTAGACAAAATTTTTATTTTTTCCACTACCATTAAGTGCCTTTTCTGATGCGTCATGTACTGCTCCTGACGTCGCTACTAGCCCTAATGTTCCTAACGTTGGCAAATTTTAGGCAGTAGTGTTTTGGCTATAACTGATAGTGCCGGACCCCCAAAAAAACACCGTCCACAGCAATGCGTTGGGATAGCGCAGTTATTTGTGCAGCGTTCAAGTTTAAAACGAAAGGGTTTTTTGCAATCGTATTTACTCGCTTGATATTTGGTTAACAATAATTTTGTTAAAGTCCCCCAAAGCACTAGGATTGATCTTCAATGAAGCCGTCCGCTTCGCAACAGCAGTTATTAATTTTTTAACTTGACCATTGGTTAAATGTATTTCTTTTATGATATAGTTTGTCATCTTATATTAAACTTGTATTGTCATTTTACCTCCGATGGAGTCGATTGTCACAAATCTGTCGCTTATCGCTAATGCATATACATTTAACACTGCTGCTGGAACGGCTCAGAGCGTCCAAGTAACCTCAATATCAGCTGTACTGTCCACAGCTCGTTCGCTATATTTACTACAATCAAAGTAAAATATCGGATAAAGTGTACGAAATTCTTCTACTGATATCTGAGTTCCGTCTCCAGTATCTTGATATTTCTGCAGTGAGTCGAGCAGGTACATGTACGGTATAGTAATGTTTTGTTAGCGTCATCAGCAAAATTGCATTAGATCGCTTGTTCTGGATATTGCTTTGAATTTATTCTGGCATAAATTCGTACAACATCAGTGTTGTCAAGTATTCCATATTTTGTTGTTGATTTCCACGTCGAGCTTGTTACTGAAATACAACGAATAAATGATGCAGCAGCTGTTCACTCGATGTTTTTGTAACTCACCATGTGTAGTCGGTGGTATTTGGAACTGCTGTTTGATATATTTTGTTGTTGAAAATGAATTGTATTCGTGCGTTGTTCCAGCATACTATCTAATTCTAATGCTTTTGTGACCGACGGAGTTATTGGTGGCATCCATGGCACAAGTTTGTTTATAATAAATTGCACATCAACCCCACCAAATCTAAATAAACAATCATTGTGTTCTGCTCGATCTAAAATAAGCGTATGTTTAACTCCGTGAAATACTTTATCATAGTCTCTGCAAAAGCCAAATATATTACTTAGCGGCAACATCATTGTAATTTGACGTGATGCTACTGCAAGATTTCTTCTCCTAGCAAAACCTTCATTATAACGTCTATTTCTTACGCTAATTGGCCCGGTAACTATAGCTAACATTGCAGTTCCATCAGCAGCTTCTCTTGGTTGTGTTATACCAAGATTATTACAAGCAGCAATAAGTGAACCTCTTGTAGCGTCTGCATTAGCGCCTGCAGCTGGTGGGTCTATACCAGAATTGACAGCATTACCATTAAGAAAATCTCTTACAATTACAGCATTTGCATTAACATCAGCACAGGCAGCTAATACTCCTTTCGAAAACTTTCTGTAGATGCTGCTATACAATGTCCATTATCTTTAAACCACATAATATTAGTTGCAGTTTATTTGGAGTAATCATCGGAAAACAAAATAATATTTAAAGCTGTACTTGCAACTTGTAAGTGATTTGAAATATCTTCGACAGTTTGATTGGCCAGCTGATATCGAACACTTCTAAATAAACACCAACCATTATTTATAAGAGCTGCTTCTATTCCGGCTGCAATTGCAACAGGCGGATTAGCTATTGTCATAATTTGACCACGGACTTCTAACATTGCTTTGCAAGGCAGTAGAAATACGTCCTCGTCTCTTGTATTAAATGTTCTAACACCAGCCTTATTAGGTTCGTTAGAATTTTCATCGAGATTTTCAACATACTCAAATTCCGTTACTGCGTCGTCTTTGTCAGAAATTTCTGCAAAATCGAGATAATGTTTTACAGACATTTTCGTATTTTATTAGGCTATATAAAATTATTACGACGCTTGAACTTTAGATATTAAATTTTGTATAATATGCTTGCCTTTTGGTGATAAAAGATTTTTCGTTGTTGTTATCAACGCTCGTTGGGTTTCTTTTGTTCGTGCGATTTTCGAAGTAACTTGCTTGATTGACGGTGTTGCTTTAGGCTCGCCTTTTATTTTATCAGATATTTTTGTCCTACTGCAGTTCCAACAGCAGATGCAGCTCCAGTTGAAAAAGCTTTACCAGCGTCAAGTACAATTGGTGCAACTTTACGAGCTAATCCTGGAATATTTTCAACAATTTTAGTAAATATATTTCCGAAAAATCCTCCTATTTTTCTTTGATAAACCTTTTTCTGTTTCATCATATATCTGAGGTTGTATAATGTTTTTGTCAAATCTTTCAAAAAATATGTCTATTGTTGTTCGCCTACGCAACACGTAGGTGCACTTAATAAATAACAACTTCGTTATTCAGATCCAACTGTCTTCCAGATTGGTCTGTCAGTTGCATGTTTACTTCATTTATTTGATTTTCAACATTTAGCGGATAAAAATTAATATGACGATGATTGATTTCCATGAGAGAACCTGGTGGAACTTCTGGTGAAAAACTATATATGTCGTTTGACCTTTGCTGCCCATGGCTGAATAAGAACCGGAGGCGAATGAACAATTTACCAATATTGTGTTAACTTCGGTTATATTGACCGGAAACTCACCATCATATGTGATAGAAATATTAACAGCGCCGGGATAATTTTGATGCTTAAATCCTATCCATGATGCGATGCTTTTTAGTGATATAAAGCTTACTAAGAAACTATTTTTTACTTTTATTCTAGCTCGCAATGTATTATAATTCGATGCTAGCTTAAAATCATCTGCATTTCCTTCACTCGCTGTTATAAGTTCTTTTATTGTTTTATTTAAGTCAGTTATATTGTAGGCCCCTTGTAGAATTTTAACTTTTATAAAATCTGTAAAAAGAAATGATAATGAAAGATGGCTTAAAAAAAACTAAATTAAAACTCATCATTTACTCCCGTCTTAACATTTGCCATTTATTACCAAAAACTTTTTCTGTACCATCATCCGCTGTTTGGAAAAAAAGTATAAGCTATAACACCTTGTCTAATTCTCTCAAGAAGTGGAAGCATATCTTCCGTTTTTATGGTTTTATCTAATTCTTTGTCAGCTTCAGCAGCGTCTAATATTATGTTTTCTAACATATCATTGAGCTCCTCAATTTTTTCCTTTGTCCAAGTTTTTATATTATTAACATCATTTATATCATTTTTCCTTAAAACATCATGATATTCACCATCTAATATTAATTCATTTGCTTTTTTTCTAAACAAAGTTCTTTGCTCTCCAACCTCCATAAACCTTACAGTAAGCTCACCCACTCTTATTTGGTCCACTTTAATATCTTTTATTTCTCCTGATAAATTTGTTAAAATATTTTTTAACTTCTTACGTTGATGATGTTACTAATCCTCGTTTAAGTTATGAGGATTATTTATTAACCGATCCAATGTAGCCTGTCTCGCAACAGGATCAGCTATATTTGTTACAAGTGCCTCAGCTAATCTACTTTGTTTCTTCATCAAATCTTTCAATAATTCTTCCAGCAGCCGCCTCTTGTTATTCCTTAACTAATCCGAGTAAACCTTTCTCTTGTAATTTTTTAGCTTCTTCTTCTGATAGTAGTTTAGTTTCGGGTTGTTTTCCAAGTAAAGCCTCAGTAACTGGTTTAAGAATTGTAGCTGTTGTTTCTGCTGCAACAACTTGGCCGCGTCGTGCTTGCTGTACTAGCTGTTTAAATTTTGCCTGAGATTGCCCAAGTTTTTTTTAGATCTTTGATATGTTTTCTGTACTTTGCTTGTTTTTCCATTAATTGTATACCATTTTCTATAAAAAATTATTGTAGATAGTTTTCAATACTACATCGAAACATTTTTTCTTATCATTTGTTAACTTATCGAATAAAAAGAAATCATATCTATTTGCCGTTGCTTGACGATACAGTTCAATAAATTTATCTTTTGTTACATCGCCGCATTGTTCGTTCGCGATATTTCTAACATCAATATTGTTAATTCCTGGAAATAATATAAAACAACCAGTATTTCGCCTAATAAATCTGTCGACATTATAATATCCTTGAGCGAGATAAATAGAATTACATCTCTTATTTCGCGACAGTGAAAAATACGATCTGATTTTATTCATTTCGTCGTTGTTTAGCGGAATATCATCAAAAAACAACTATTTTATGTTCGGACGAATCGAGATAATTAATTGGAACAAGTTCTTCCGTGTGTTTGATAATAAAGAAATCTTCTCCAGATTCAAGATCGTCACGAAGTTTGTCATTATAATTGCTAAGTAGCTCGTACTTATCTTGTTGCGGATTAATTGTGTAAATATAAACTCGATCGTAGTTAAAATTATCTCCTAAAAGTAAATTCATTAGCAAATTTGTTTTGCCAGATCCAGTTCTAACAACGATAAGATAATGACAATCTAGAAGCTCATTGTTATGTTTATGTTTCAACAAACGTTCTGTATCAAAGTTTAATATCGACGATTTTGCCATTATTATTATGGTATATAATTTTGTCAAGCAGTAAATAAATAATGAGTTTTTACTCAAAATTTGGAACAACAGTAGGAGATTTAGCGCCTGCTCAACAAGGTGACTTATGTAAATACGCAACTCTCGATCAGCTTAAAAATGAAATTACTAATTTATTAAATGTCACGAGTGGTGATCAAAACGAAGTTGTTATTTTTCAAGATAAAGAAGGACGATTAAAAATGAGCAATATACAGCTATCAGATGTACTTGTACCAATTCCCACCATGGTTGTTAATAATATAGTTACTTTTGCTGATCATGGTAAAATATAAGATTTGGGCAAGTCCTTTAACGATTATGTTAAGAAAGCTGGTGATGTATTTATTGGCGACATAATAATGTCAGGAAAAAATATAAATCTTGGAATCCCAACCGCAGATACAGATGCAACAACAAAAAGATACGTTGACAATCAAGAATCTAAGTACGTGTCAGTGCGCGGTGGTATTATGCTTGATTTCTTAATATGAACAACAATGATATTAATAATCCCAGAACACCAGAAACGGATTTCGACGCTGCAACTAAAAAATATGTTGACGATAAAGAAATTCCAATAACGACTTAGTTAACGACAATCAATGATGGAGTTGCCGCGTTTAGAACCGAGTTTTCTAATCACGTACAAACGTTTCTAAATTTTTGTAGAAACATAAACTGAACTAATAATGATTTTTTTTTAAACTCCACCAACTGTTATCATTAATCTCGCTGACATTAACTCAAGACTTTATGATATCACTAGTGGAATTCCTAACATTTAAAAAAAAAAACTGGTCTTTTTAAAATTCCTCACAAACAAATTAAAAATATTGTGTACACGGTAGCATCAGGAAAAGCATCTTGGTCGCAGCAAAATAACACTCTTAAGCATTTCGCAGAGTTCACTGGTGTATATAGATTGTCTTTGTTTAGTAAAGTTTAGTATATTTACAACATTTCCATGGCGTCATTCAACCGATGATTTTTCTGGAACTGTGTCTATTGTGTTAAAGATATTGAGGAAACGTTTATGCTGATAGCGGATAATAAAAAGTTAACCGCAGCTACTTATTGGTTGTGTATTGAATTTGTAGCTGAAACTCCAGAATTAGTTACTTAAAAAAATATGTAAACAAATATTATATAATGAAAAAATATAGTAGATTTCAATCATATTTCAGAAAACATTCCGAAACAAGATGTTGATGCTCTAATGCAATATTACAGATACTATCATAAAAATCTTTGGTGCGTCAAAATATGTCACAAATACTATACCAAAATACTGCGAGTAATATGGTATCTACAGCTGCTAATGACCGGCTCTGGTTTAATTTCAAGTGGAGCATCATTAAATCCGTTTTTGTTAATAATATCTGGTGTCGGTGTTTCTCTTGCAGCAGCGTTTAAAAAAGTTGAACCTCGACTTACAACTAAAAGAAGTGCTTGCAAAACAGCAAGTATAACTTATAAAAAATTACTTTATCAAATTCGATCTTTCTTGTGTGGCAAAAATATGATATGGACGACTTAATACGCGAGTTTCGAATTATTGATAGTATGTTAACAGATATTTTACCAATGAGAGTTAGCAAAATACGAAAAAGATTATGATAAAAAGTAAATGTTTAATTTTGTGTGGCTTTAGTAATAGCGCTTTTGAATAATATATGGACCATATTATCAATAAATGTCATCACATCATCTGCCCATCCCTTATTCTCACATCATTTACGACCGCGAATAACCACACTGATCCATATTTCGGCGATATATCATAACCCACCTTTTTAATACAATCGCTTTTTATTTTAGGTTTCATACCAGTATATGCTGTGCTGCTTTGATCGAATTAAATCTTTTACAAAATCTATTTGTTAGATCGAATCCAACATGTCGGATTGGATGATAGAATGACATTATATATAATATCTTATTTGTTTAATATAACATAATTGACCAAAAAGTAGTAGAGATAAATGATGTATCCTTTATCAGAGACACACACCCCGGCCCCAAAACATATTTTTGTCAGAAAATGAGTTATGATTTTGAGCTAACAGAGGTTTCTGACAAAATATTAACCTACAAGGTTTTGGGAGGGCCGGAAGATGGGGCCTCTGATAAAGGATCATCAATTATCTCCTACTACTACGATGTCTGATGTGTGGCAGTTTATAGTGATGTCTAGCATCAGGGCTTGCGCCGCAGACATGTAACATCATAAACCAGCCAGTTACCTTATCATTACTACCAGTCCCAACACTAACTTCCTAATGCTGAGCACCCATTGGGTCAGCTTCTATTACCGTTTCAATAAGCCTTTGGTATGACTTGTCCTGGGTTCGAAACCGCGACACGAAAATAAATCAATTTTTAGTACTAGTTTTTGGTCAAATCTGAGCAATGAATTAGAAATCTCGCATTTAAGGATTCAAAATTATTGATATAGTTTTACTATAAGAGTTAACCTTCCACAGACTCTGTTAATGTTAAATTTGCACCTTTAAAGCCAACAAAATCTTCAGGCACAAAGTTATTAATCTCTTATTCATTAACTGCAGAATCACAATTATATGAAAAAATATAATAATAACAATAATTCATATTAAAAATGACAGAATATTGAAACGCTGCATCGACAGTGAAACCGATAAGACCAGTTCTATCTAACAAGTGGTTTCTGGTTACATTTTTTGCAAAATACCATTAAAAATGTCGATATTTACACATCAAGTATTTTTCTTTGTCTTTCATTATGTTCTATTTCTATTTTGGGGAAGGGTCGCAAATATCGTGATTGAATAAATGCCTTCTACTTTTTCTCAGTGTTTCTACCTCTGAGAAATGCTTTAATACTGCTTTTTGTTATATCGATTGTGTGAAATTACACCAGTATATGTGCGTGCGTGCGCGCGTTCGTGTGTGTGTGCGCGCGCGCGTGTGTCCACGTATCTCTTATTGCAGAGAGCCGTCAATTCACTATGACTGTCATACAGCATATGGGTGATTGCGCTACAAGCAACATAGTTTCTAAGGATGCGACATTATTGCAATCTTGTCTAAAAATAACACTCTTGTTTATCAAATCTCAGGGAAGAAATTATAATCAACAATTATCGTAGATATAATAAGACTAAAACGAAATGCTTTCTTCAAAAGGATAATCATTCATATGATGGTCTTTTTTATTTAGCCATTAAAATAGCATTCATAGCCTGAAAAGCTGTGAAAATGATGGATTCATACTACCATAGGACAAAGGATGGATTCATACTACCATAGGACAAAGGATGGATACATACTGCCATAAAACAAAGGATGGATTAATACTACCATAGGACAAAGGATGGATTCATACTACCATAGGACAAAGGATGGATTCATACTACCATAGGACAAAGGATGGATACATACTGCCATAAAACAAAGGATGGATTAATACTACCATAGGACAAAGGATGGATTCATACTACCATAGGACAAAGGATGGATTCATACTACCATAAGACAAAGGGAATATTCATAATACTATAGGACAAAGGATGGATTCATACTACCATAGGACAAAGGATGGATTCATACTACCATAGGACAAAGGATGGATACATACTGCCATAAAACAAAGGATGGATGCATACTACCATATGACAGGATGGATTCACACTACCATAGGACAAAGTATTTATTCATGCTACCATGCAACAAAGGATGGATTCATACTACCATAGGACAAAGGATTGATTCATACTACCATAGGACAAAGAATGGATTTATACTACCATAGGACAAAGGATGGATTCATACTACCATAGGACAAAGGAAGGATTCATACTACCATAGGACAAAGGATGGATTCATACTATCATAGGGCAAAGGATGTATCCATACTACCATAGGATAAAGGACGGATTCATACTACCATAGGACAAAGGATTCATACTACCATAGGACAAAGGATGAATTCATACTACCATATGACAAAGGATGGATTCATACTACCATAGGACAAAAGATGGATTCATACTACCATATGACAAAGGATGAATTTCATACTATTATTTTTCCCCCTGATACGACTGAATTATAGTTTTGTGAGTTTCCCAAAATTATATTTGCACGGTTACTGTAGGCATTGTTACACATCCAACAAAATATATTCTTATCATTTCATGAACAACGTTCTAACAAGATACTTTTTGAAAACAGTGAAGAAAATACAGCACCCGCGTGTACTTACAAATTCAAGCATAGTTTTCAATTTTTGAAATTAGGGAAAGAGACTGCCGTAGAAACAACGTTTTAAATATGGTTTCCATTTTAAAGTGTGATAACCTGTAAAAAAAAATGTGAAGATTTACTTTCGGGAAATAAATTAACTCTTCACTTGCTCTGAATGTTTAGTCTATGAAACTTGTCTATTACAACCAAGCGTATTTAGTTTGTGAAACTAGTCGGCTACAACCAATTGTATTTTAGTTTAATAATCTTGTCTATTATAACCATGCATATTTTAGTCTGTGAAACTTGTTTATTATATCTTAGTGTATTTTTAGTCTATGAAACTTGTCTATTAAAATCAAGCGTTTTCTTTTAAAACCAAGCGTTTTTTATTCGATAAAGATTGTGTTACGACCAATGGTATTTTAATATATGAAACTTGTATATTACAACCAAGCGTAGTTTAGTATATGAAACTTGTCTATTATATCCAAGTGTACTTTAGTCAATGAAACTTGTTTTCTACAACAAATCTTTTCTTAGTAATTGAAGCTTGTCTATTACAACAAAGCATATTTTAATATATGCAACTTATCTATTACGACCATGCGTGTTTTTGTCTATATAACTTTTTTTTTTTAACCAAGCTTATTTTAGTCGGTGAAACTTGTCTATTACAATCAAATGTATTTTAGTGTATAAGACTTATATTTTACCACCAAATGTATTTCAGCCTATGAAACTTTTCTAATAGAACCAAAAAACAGTGTGAACTTTATAGATCTAGAGCCTTAAAACGCTTAACTATTCAGATATTCCTCGGTAAAGCATATCTTCAATATTGTTTTTATGTAAACTCATATTAAAACTATGGAATATATTACTTTACATCTAGTTACAAGAAATAAAAGAGAGAACTGGCACAACATCGTTAGAACAGCATAGAATGTTGTCATATACATTGGTGTTGACCAGTTAATGGCATAGTAGGTCAGCTTGGATGCTAAACCATCTGTACGGGCCATTTCACTTCACTCTTAATTAATCAATTTCTTCAAAGAAATAGTAACATTGCTGAGCATTCCGATAACGTTCGATGCAGTTCTTTATCTGTTAGCACATAGCGCAATCCATTAACTTATAGAAACGGCATGGATAGTGAAAAGAACACAACAATAAAAGAAGGTTCATATCACGCAAAAATGGAATAGCGACATCATCATACTAATATTTCAATATTATAAACAACACTTGTGGCATTTACCAGACTCAAAAGCGTCATGCCAGCATTATGTTAGACACTTATTATAAAGGGTATCCAACAAAGCCTAAAGACGTGGTTTTCGAAGTGGACGGTACAGGCACCTTGAATGGGGTGGGTGGGCGATGGGATTACTGAAGGGCGTAAATGCTGCATAATGCATTTTACGGGGTAAGGTATGGGGTGCAGAGGATTAGCAAGGGAACCACTGTCCTAAAGTGTCATACCAACATTATAAAGGACACTTGTTATAAAAGATACTTGTACCGTAAGCTGAATCCTAAAGCGTCATACTATAATTTCACTACCAAAGAGAACCTTCAGGCAGCATAACAGCTTAAAGAATTGTGTGGATGTCTGAAGATCACATCAATGTATATTAAAGGCCCAAATCATGCAAATTAAGCCTGTGCAGAAAAGCTTACTCATCTATCCATCTGTCCATAATCTACTTCCCACGAATCGTATTACGAGCCTAGACTCTTACAAAATGTAGCAAGAAAAGAGTGAAAACAACAAGCTTTGTAAAATTAAACAAATAGTTTTTCACCGAGAAAACCAAATTAAAAATGAGAAAAAGAACTTACAGTTTTACGAATCAAATCCAAAAATAATCCAAAATAATCCAAGAATTAAAAAATTCAAGTCCTATTTTTAAAACTTCCTAAATAAATCTAAGTTCGAGTCCCCATGAAATTCAAAATCGAAAACAATGACGTCTGTTGTGGTCAGCGTCGTACTGATGTGTCAACATTTTCTTTGTTGAATCACAGAATATAATATCCCAGTTTGGAATTCCTAATAATTTTCAATAAATGTCTTTGTCCAAGAATCAGTTTGGGAGCACTTGTATTCCAGGGAAAATAATCAATTTAAATTAAATTAGCAAAAATTCAACCCGAACTGGCCATAAAAAAACAATAGGTGTAAAAGTTTTGGAGCCCGGACTGGCTGATTCTTATTAAGAAAAGCCATGCACTGAGTTAGGACGCAAAACAGATTCCCGTATGAGGGTCACGTGATTATCCTTCCAGAACAGCGTATAAGCTTTTTACATGCCTATCATCACGTATTCTCATTATGGCCTCAACTGAAATCAATTGGTCTTACTCTGGAAATGAATTTTTGAAAACAGTTGTTTACTAGATACCTAACTAGTTCTGAATTAAGGTCAGAAACTAGATACAGTGTTTATATATACTACTGGTTGTTTATCAGTAAAATAAAAAGATCAGGTCAAACAGAACTGAGCTGAATTTCTATAAAGAAATAAAACTACCAAACAAATAATTAAATCACATATACGTAACAATTCCTAAATGTTAATTCAAAAGAAGCATCACATTATGCTAGACAGACTATTAAGGCTTTTAAGCAAAGAAGAAGACATATTAAAATTTAATTACGTATACATAACTATATATGCACTGGTCGGACATGGGATTCGCAGAATCAACTAAATGGAAACTACTGTTGGGATTTAATACTTGAATTGATATACAAAACTTAGCCCAACTATAAATTTCATATTTAATTACAGTTTAAAAACCTACTGTTAATAAATGAAAAATAACTATACCTGAAGACGACAAATTCAAGTCAGGTAACAATGACATAGATGTGAAACAATTTAACTTCATATACAACGATGATCAAATTCCACCACGCCATATATGGCGATATCTATAAATAACAAACACAAATACTTGATCAATAAGAAGCCAGAATTGCATTAAGTTTTGTAGGGTGCTCACAAGAGTTGTTATATCAATTGCTTATACACAAGTATCTCTCTTGGGCAAGTAATATTGAATAGTGAATAAAATTATCTCAGTGAAATGAATTATGTGGCAAACAACAATGAAAATACTTGCTGGACCTACATTTTGTTGAGGGAAACAACGAACTCGTGGATGAAGGTATCACTTGGTATCAAAATATAAAGTCTTGCGTGTTCTACAATTTTGTCGCTCAAGTTCCAAACAGGATATCTATCACAAATTATATTTCATATAATCATCCACTGTTTTTCTTAGGATAGCAAAGTTAGGACACGAAAAAAAACCCATTAAAACATGACATTGGATAATACTGGTGTTGGTGACGATGGATCATTGTTTACCGATTGCCATAGTTATGGAAATAGAACGAATACTCAGATGGATGAATAACAAATAAATCTATTGAATCGATCTTAATGGGGTTAAATCCTACCATACATAAACATTTAACAACGCACTGTATTCCAAATCTTGATCAATAATCTGTGACATTTCTATATTAAACTGAAGGGGACATACAATAAAACAAAATAATAGATAATTACATGGAAAACATAGAAATAGAGTGAAAATAATTCTACTCATTAATCTGAAAATTCATCCCCCTTCTAGAATATTCAAATTGGAACATTAAACGTTAAAAGGATTTTATTTACCACTAAGAATAGTTAAAAGCTGACGAATTAAAAAATACATGCCCATTAATATTAATACTAATGGTTCTAGGTACTAGACCTCTAACTTTTCTCTATGCATTGTTATACCTCCGATCAAAAACGAAAAATAACAAACATACTAATACTTAAAAAGATAAATTACACATTCAACAAGGACATAAACTATTTGTTCGGCAATCGTAAGAAGCAAGGCAAACATGGTGAAGCAGCCCTGTGTAGATAGCTTTAACAGATATTTGGCAATATTTATTAAGCGATTTTTATTTTTATTTTTGAAAAAAAGAATTACATCTCTTCTCTTGGATAAAGATAACTTAGAATAGTAACAAAAACTGGATCGACAATAATTTTCGTAACATTAGTTGGTGACAGATCAATAATTTAGCTTTTGTAGATGCTGTTAAACTCTTTCTTTAAATAATTGTGTTTAGTTTTTCTCTTTGGTTTACTTCTTATCATTTCTTTAAATTTTCCCGTGTTAATCATCTAAATCTTCATGACTCTTCTATATTTCCAATAAGTTCGAACCTTTAAAGTTTAATTTTGTCTAGTTCATTTTTCATATTTTCCATCAGGTCTTTTTTTGTCGTGATGATCGAATTTTCGTTTTCAAAGTTTCTTTTCAGGCTGCAATTACAAAAGATCTTTGTCGCCAAATCTCGTTTTCTTGTATGAAAAAATCACCTTAAAACAATTTTGTTCATGACCTGCAAGTGAATGTGAAATCTTTGAATTGCATCAATTCAGATCCCATTTATCGTAATTCATGTGTAATCAGTGGATTCTTAACATATCTCGCATCCCAATTTGCTATGTTACTTGAATTGGCTTCCTTTTGTATAACTGTAGATTCAAGTGATTATTTAGGCAGTGTTTCTTCAGTGTCTCCTAGCCTATTGAATCTATCTCCAAATTATGTGGCTATGATAGACATTGGTTTGGTATGTTGCTTTACCTAGTTTTCAGTATTTAAGTCTTTCATAAAACTAAATCATCCGAGGTTTGTTTGTTCCATTTTGGTTGTTAAAAGTTTGGTAACACGATTTTTGACGATTTTTCATCACCATTTTGGGTGAAACAAGTTTTGTACCACCATTTTGGATGATACTCAAATTATCTCTTCATTTGTATTTTTAATTGATGCTTTTGCTGCTTTTAACGTGTGTGATATAACAATTGATGATTTGTAGTTATTGCCATTGTTGAGCAGCACCATTATGACTCAGAGGAACGTGGGTGGTGCGATGCTGCACCCAGTTGTACAGCAGTGAAATTTGTCTACTGGTGGAAAGGAGTTTTTTGGTTTTGAAGTTTGAGAATAACATGCTAAATAAATGTCCAGTTCTCAAATACTGAGCAGACACTTAATGAGAGCACATATGGTATTTCCATTACCAGCCATCAATATATTTCAAGCATTCAAGATGGTTCTAAGGCATTGTTCATAACAGATTTATCTGTACGTTCCGGATTCTTTGCTATGAGTATGGTCATTACTACAAAAGGTTAATCAGTGAAAGGGGGAGTGTGTCTAGTCCGCTCAGTGTTGATTGCGTGCTTGCTAATATACAACAATGCAGTAAATACTCAAACAGTGTGTGTGTGTGTGTGTGTGTGTGTGTTTTGGGACAGTTATGTTGCGGTGAGAGAACTGTCCAAATATCTAACAGCGTGCGAAATGTCAGAGGAAACACATAGTACGAGAAATCAAATTACACGATATTATTGTAGTCATTTGAACAGCGGCAGAATCAGTCTTCACAGCGTGATAGCCCCGTCATGAAATACAAAGTAAAGAGTGTGTGTGTGTGTGTGTGTGTGTGTGTGTGTGTGTGTGTGTGAGAGAGAGAGAGAGAGAGAGAGAGAGAGAGAGAGAGAGAGAGAGAGAGAGAGAGAGAGAGAGAGAGAGAGAGAGATGTGTTGTCGGTCATATCGTTACAATGTCTGCAGTGTGGCGTATGTGGATATGTCTAAACACTGAGGCATCATGCCGCAGAGATGTAGCATCATGTCCCACCCAGTCATATTATCCTGACACCAGACCGACCTGTCCGAACACTAACCTCTTAATGTTGGGTGGCAAGAGATAGCTACTAATTCCATTTTAATAAGTCTTTGGTATGACTCAGCCGGGATTCTAACCCGCGACCTACCGCATTTTAGGAGGACGCTCTAATAATAATAATAATAATAATAATAATAATAATAATAATAATAATAATAAGAAGAAGAAGAAGAAGAAGAAGAAGAAGAAGAAGAAGAAGAAGAAGAAGAAGAAGAAATTTTAAGATACCGCAGATTAGATCATTTAATTAGATCATACACAATACAACAGAATACCCAAACCATGCATATTTTGTCTCATATATGATGGCTGTCACTATAGGGCAATAATAGCGTATTACTTTGGCAACCTGAAAAATCGACTGGGCATCCAACGTCTAATGTTGGTTACTGATTGTCAAGAAAGAAATTACGGTGTTTCCTATCCTTTGTCATCCCATTATATTCGACAAGATGTGTACTCTGTCAGGGTTTTAAGCAGTTGATTTTTTTTATAGGATCACGTGTTTCGACTCCATCATTAGAGGAAATGCGAGTAAAATTCCATTGCATTATATTGAAGAAAGTACTAATGCATCGAACCAATACTACCAACAAAATCCCTGTGTTAGTCAACCTTCAGGGTAAAGTTTTTGTTTCAACATAATCTCAACAGAAACGAGAACGAACGTACAGCAATGAAATTTTTTCTATTCAAACATGCATGTTACCTCTTTCATTCAAAGCACACATAATATTAACAAAAGGCAAGAAAAATGGCCAACAAGCCTTGCTGTCAACAGTTAAACAGTCTGTTGTGCTCTTCTTTTATGTTAGCACTATTTTCAAACAAGTAGCATTGGTTGCAAGAGAATAAGAAAATTACATCATATTTTAGCAATCTAAATAAAATTTACAAAATAAAAATTTAATTTGTTACTCTGTTTCGTAATAAGATCGTCAGTGCCTTAAATATGACCAAACTCAGACTGAACTTAATTTGTTCCATTAAAAATAAAATTTGCCATATTTTCATCAAAGATGTTTACTTTCTTGACACCACCCGAAAAAGTGTACATCCTGTCTCAGTCTAGCTCGAAACTCGATGAATTAAGTGGAGGTTCCTGGATACCAACACGATGAAAACAAACAAATCTTCGTGCAATTTTGTTTCTTTCTTTCAAGGTTGATGGTGATATATACATTCGAAAACAAACAGCCATGGGATCTATTGGTGTCACATGACTCTAAGATTTCTTTGATCTTGGTCGTTTTGGATCTAGAGAAGAATGACAAATTCGGTTGATAAGAAACCAGAGATTGGGACTGCAGATAATTGTGAAATGGATATGGTCCATCAATGAGATCAATTCTTTGTGTACGAATGCGAGCGTACTGCAAACCTTTAAATCTCCCGCGACATACCGCGTATATGGACAGAATTAATTGACTGAAAAGAACCAGCTGTGGCGTAACATCCCAATCCATTGTCTCCAAGCATTTCATCTTTCGACTCGCCTCGGTTGTCCACAGGGTGACTTATTAAAGATCGATCAGCATAGAGTATGGGGGTTATTCCTCTAAACAAGAAATCTGAACATGAAATAAGAAACTCGACAACAATGATGTTGACCATGACTGTAATCGTCATTGCATAGCTGATATATCATTTGAGTTATTAATGTTTGAAGTGACTACTGCTGCTACTACTACCACTACAACAACAGTAACAACAACAACTACTACTACTACTATAACTACTACTACTACAACTACTACTGCAATAACAGTAACAACAACAACTACTACTATTACTACTATAACTACTACTACTACTACTACTACTACTGCTGCAACTACTAATACCACTGCAACAACAGTAACAACAGCAACAACAACTACTACTAGTACTACTATGACTACTACTACTACTACTACTACTACTACTACTACTACTACTAATAATAATAATAATAATAATAATAATAATAATAATAATCCATTTATTTTATGTGATTGCACATAAACATAATGGTAATCTGCTGGGAGTCCATCTAACAATTTTGCAACAAAGAAAATTAAAAGTTTATTTGGTTTGGGTTTTGAGCAACTCTGCAACATTTTTCAAGATTATATTGTGACGAAGCGTGTAGATTAAAGTGCTTTGCAAAATGATATGCCACGGTTTGCTAGTCTACGCTGACCTCATGGTGAGATCAAACCGGTGCACTTCTGGTAACGAGTCAAACACCTCAACCACTGCTTAAATGAGTAGTATTCGTATCGTCCCTTGTTTAATATAATTCTGTGCAGCCATACGCAACGGGCAGCAGCTGGTCGTCTAGTTAGGTGCCCTATAAGTATAGAGACAAGAAATTGCTGAGTAAGATAGACTGACATGACGAAACTATTAATTGAATATGACAAATACCAGACTATAGTCATGTACGAAAAGATCTATGAATGCAGGATTATGAAAGACCAAGGTAATATTTCAAGGCAAATTAAAAAAGCTGCCAGATTTGATTATTACTCGATAGGTAGATTTATCGAGCAACTCTTAGATGCGCTCCAGATAAAGGAGTTATGCAGACACAGCAGTGCATAAACTTTTGCGGTATGGATGGAGAGATGAATGTTGATCTTGCAATTGTAATTGATTTTACAGTGGAAAGAAAGAAATTTATTAAACTATACATTATACCACCGTTTCTGTAGTTTTAATTTGATTTGTTTTTTAAACCCTATCCGGATTTGTGCGTATTTGCATGTTTCTTTATTGGAAAAAAAAGAAGATACAATTAATAATTTTCTTGCGCTAGCAGGGATGTGTTGGTTGAAACAACTTCACGTAACAAAAAGAAAATATAATGTATATAATAATTAAAAAGGTGTCTTAAAATATTAGAATTTTGTACGGAAGATTTGGATTCTGAGTCAGTTGTTCACGATATGGTTGAATAAAACGTCTTAATGTAAAACCAGCTTTCCTTAAAACATGTTTCAACCCTATATTTGTATTTGTAAGGAGATTACAACTAAAAGAATCTCAACCTTTAGTTAGCTTTGGCCAAAGGCACTACCACACACACACACACACACACACACACACACACACACACACATATATATATATATATATATATATATATATATATATATATATATATATATATATATGTATATATATATATATATATATATATATATATATATATATATAAAATCCTTAATCATCATCATAATCAGTGCAGTATGAAAATAGTCTGTCCTCCCCCACACGCAACCCCACCCCATATACAAATTAATTCTGATGAAACCTGCCAATAAAAATTAGTTTTTTATAGTAATTTTTTTCCACCACCACACCCGCGCATGGGCGATTGCTTCGAGACTGAATCTCCTCTACCGAAGATGTTGGTATCATTATAGCATTGCCTGGTGTCTCAAAAAATATTTATTTGCTTTTCGATTCAAAGTTCATATAAACACTCATCAAACACCCCCTGTGAGACGATCATAATGGCTCAAAGACTTCTTGTTTTTTTAATGTTTTTACGACTTTTTCTTTTATTAGAACCTTCATTATGCAAATATCCCTTTCATTAGTACCATTTTAAAGTTTGTAACAACTATAATCTCCTCATTCTATATGAATTTTGATGTTTTGCTCGAGTAGCAGTTAACACTAAATTGAAGAAATTATTAGATTAAAATTTTAAAGAGTTGTGGCATCGTTTCAAAGGGTTCCGGCCACATTTGCGGATATATCAGAAAGTCAGGAAAGAGCTTTCCAGTCTTTATGGCTTTAGATCTGAGGGATGAGAGTGAAAGGCGGTTAAAGAAAGAAACCAACACCCTTTGTGTGGGAGTGGCTTGAGAGCATCTTAGAACCCATAAAACAAATGAGACGAAGTAAGAATTCAAAGTAATACTGGTATATATTAGCAATGCACAATATTTGCGAGACAATTTTATTTTGTATGGTAATTCAAGGAAATAAAATGAACAAAAATCAATTTCGTTTTTATATATGGATAAGATATGCAGCAATTAAGTTCTATTGCGAGAGAGCAAGAGATAAATGTTGTTGCAACTTTTAACTTTTAGAAAGGAAAATAATATCTGATACTTTCTCACAAGTGTAGTGGAATAAAGAAGCTAAAAGAATCGCTTACAAAATTCTGACATTTGTTATGAATATTCGTCATTTAACATCGGCAACGATACTGTATCTTATTTACTGATTCATTTGTTCGGTCTGTGTGCTTGAACACTTTCTTTAGGGTTTATTATTCTTCATTTGTGTTAATAATGATTACGTTAATAAAGTGTACACGATCTGACATAGTAGACAAAGTCAGCAACGGTTACAATTCACCTATGCAACGTAAAACTGTACTACTTCCTAATTTCGCGGAATCTACAAGTAAGACATTATTTTATAAGTACTATACAAACGATCTTAAAGCCTTTAGTAACTTTACTGTTATACCAAATCACAAAGTGAATGTTTACTAGCTGATGACTCGGTGAGTCTTGATCACAAAAGTTGTTTTCGAACTCTAATTTCATATGAAGTGTTTAAAGCTCATATCTGAAATTGATTAAAGTTATAGTTCATGTCTACAAGTGATTAGAGTTATCGCTCATGCCTGAAAGTGATTAAACTTAATACCTTATGTCTACAAGTCATTAAACGCATAGCTCATGTCTACAAGTGATTAAACATATAGCTCATGTCTACAAGTGATTAAAGTTATAGATCACGTCTACAAGTGATTAGAGTGATCGCTCATGCCTGAAAGTGATCAAACTTATTGCTCCTGTCTACAAGTGATTAAAGTTATCGCTCATGTCTGAAAGTGATTAATCTCGTGACTGAAAGTATTTAAAGCTATAGCTCATGCCTGAAAGTGGTTAAACGCATAGTTCATGTCTACAAGTGATTAAACCCATAGCTCATGTCTACAAGTGATTAAACGCATAGCTCATGTCTACAAGTAATTAAACACATAGCTCATGTCTACAAGTGATTAAACCCATAGCTCATGTCTACAAGTGATTAAACCCAGAGCTCATGTCTACAAGTGATTAAACCCAGAGCTCATGTCTACAAGTGATTAAACGCATAGTTCATGTCTACAAATGATTAAACGCATAGCTCATGTCTACAAGTGATTAAACCCAGAGCTCATGTCTACAAGTGATTAAACCCAGAGCTCATGTCTACAAGTGATTAAACGCATAGTTCATGTCTACAAATGATTAAACGCATAGCTCATGTCTACAAGTGATTAAACGCATAGCTCATGTCTACAAGTGATTAAACGCATAGTTCATGTCTACACGTGATTAAACCCATAGCTCATGTCTACAAGTGATTAAACGCATAGCTCATGTCTACACGTGATTAAACGCATAGCTCATGTCTACACGTGATTAAACGCATAGCTCATGTCTACAAGTGATTAAATGCATAGCTCATGTCTACAAGTGATTAAACGCATAGCTCATGTCTACAAGTGATTAAACCCATAGCTCATGTCTACAAGTGATTAAACGCATAGTTCATGTCTACACGTGATTAAACCCATAGCTCATGTCTACAAGTGATTAAACGCATAGCTCATGTCTACACGTGATTAAACGCATAGCTCATGTCTACACGTGATTAAACGCATAGCTCATGTCTACAAGTGATTAAATGCATAGCTCATGTCTACAAGTGATTAAAGGCATAGCTCATGTCTACACGTGATTAAACGCATAGCTCATGTCTACACGTGATTAAACGCATAGCTCATGTCTACAAGTGATTAAATGCATAGCTCATGTCTACAAGTGATTAAAGGCATAGCTCATGTCTACACGTGATTAAACGCATAGCTCATGTCTACACGTGATTAAACGCATAGCTCATGTCTACAAGTGATTAAATGCATAGCTCATGTCTACACGTGATTAAACGCATAGTTCATGTCTACACGTGATTAAACGCATAGCTCATGCCTGAAAGTAATTAAAGTTATACCTCATGTCTAACTGAAAGTGATTAAATTTATAGCTCATGTCTACAAATGGTTAAACTTATAGCTCATATCAACAAGTGATTAAAGTTATTGCTCCTGCCTACAAGTGATTAAAGTTATTGCTCCTGCCTACAAGCGATTAAACTTATAGCTCATGTCTACAAGCGATTAAAATTATTGCTCCTGTCTACAAGTGATTAAACTTATAGCTCATGTCGACAAGCGATTAAAATTATTGCTCCTGTCTACAAGTGATTAAACTTATAGCTCACGTCTGAAAGGGATTAATCTCGTGTCTGAAAGTGATTAAAGTTATAGCTCATGTCTGAAAGTTTTTCAACCTAGCAAGTTTAATTCGGGTACTATCAGTGTCTGTATATGTATCGACAACGGGCAGGTCTTGACATAAAGCATACGTCCCTGGGGTGGATGTGGGTTCTGGCATAGGGTTAGACTCTGTTTATGACTTTTGAACTTTCCAATGTTATGGTCTGCACAAAATCCTGGGACATTAATGCTCCGTCGCGATAAACAATGCTTTGTACACGTCGGTGCTTACCGCCATTATTCATCGCGAAGGGTGCTTATTGAGTTTCCTTAAGTAACTATTGAGTTATTGCATGGCTGACACATTAACCAGTCTTGAATTATCTTGTACATCAGGATGAGTCTCACATCCGATATGTAATATATTTCAGAATTCCATCATACTTTCTGTATCATGCTAGATACACTTGTTCATTTTACTGCAATGATAAAACTGTATTCAGGAATTGAGAGCACAAAGATTTTTTTCCTTGTCTCTTGAGACTTTGTGAACAAGATTTAGGTTTCTTGAAGAAATCACAGATTCTCTTAGACTTTGCTAATACGTATTGGGGCAGCAAACGGCATCCTAAAGCAAATTTATCATTTATCAATTATTTCCTAATTTTGGTAAAATTAAATTCAAATGGATAGATTCTTGTTACTAAAATATGAATATATTAAAACTAAGTTTGTCCGTATGTGATTAATTCTCGCTGCTCATATTCTTTTTATGAAAACCACACAAATCAACAATAATACATTAGGTTTCTTTGTTATGCAAATATTCATATATTATGCATGTCTTTTTCATAGGAAAATAAATACTTCTGGAAGATGTACGTGATTTTCTTGAAATGTTTTGCTTCATCTCTCACTGGAAACATCTTTCTTTTGTTACGCTTACATGTGAGCGGTAGAAAAGGAATGATTGATTTTTTTGGTGTCTAGAGAAGACGTCAAAATGCGTTTAACCTTTTTATTTTTGCATTTTGGCATATCGTATCACGCGACCTACCATTTGGACTGCTAATATCGTTAGCGTCTCTATGGCGACCAAAGAAACATGACAAGTAGAGCAAAACATCCAAAATAATTCGAGAAACCTCTTACAAAATAACTCGTCAGTGACTTAGAGCTTAAAAAAGACATGTTTTCTTTTCTCTAGTCGAGATAGTTAAGACGAAACCATGCGTTGCCTTCCGATTTAGCAGAAACCAACTCTATACTTATTTTAGACGAATAAAATGGCACATTCCTATTAATCAAAAATATGTTTTGGGTCTAATAATTATTTACTTTCAAGGTATTATTTACTTTAAAGGTATTTTCTTAAAACCAAATCAAAATGCCTTTGTAATATACAAAATATGTATTGAAAAAGCAATGCATACATATCGTATGATTCTTTTATAAAGTTGTTCAATTTAAAAAGTAGCGTAATTAATTTAAATGAGATTTTTTGTCAAATGATAAATACACGGCATGAAATGATTTATTTCTTTCAGTGCTTATAAAAGAGACAATCAGAATAGCATTACGTTAAGGTAATCAAATGGAACCCCTCAGTAGTACTTCCATGGTAGAAAAGTTTACAATTGATGCTATACGTGTGTATTTGTCACACTTCTCTTGATAATATGTGTTCATTTTCATTTCATGTGTTTATTTTCACTTCAGATGGACCATCGTGCATGAGAACACAGTTTAAATTTGGTGATTTTATACAGCAATCAATATCATCATGATAATGGGAGGTTTAATGTTGCTTTACATAGCTCGATGGCCGAGATAGTCTACCTTCCCAACAAAATAAGACAATAACGATGACAAATTCTTTGTTACAATCAGGTTACGATGAGCAACATAAGAGGAAAATATTATAATTTCTTTATGCGTGCATGGTAATCAGACACAGATGATATTTTTTTCTCTCGGCGTAAAGGCAATATAACTCAGATTAGCAACATTATTAAATTATTAGAGTCGTTACTTCAATGTTATAATATCATGTTGAAACGTAATTACATGGACGTTGGTATATTTGGGAAGACAGATTATAAATTACTGTATATGGAACTCAAATTAATCTCTAGCAAACTCATTACTTTACAGTGATGAACCTATGGTACTTTTCTTTTCCTAATAAAAGGAAATAGCAATCAACACATCGAATAAAGACTGTTTTAAATTAACTAAATTTTGATAGATTAATAACATTTTTTATATAGATTTCTTACAACACCAAATTTCTCCGAACACAATAATTCTTTAAGCTTTAGTACATTTGGTATCCGCTGACCGAATCATTCCAAAGACTTATAAAAATGGTACTAACAGCTGCCTCGCTCGGCGCTCAGCATTATGAGGTTAGTGTTAGGACTGGTCGGCCTGGTGTCAGGATATTGTGACTAGGTGGAACATAATGCTACATGTCTGCGGCATTATTCCCCAGTGCTAGGTTTCACTATAAACTGCCACACTCACTGCAGACATTGTAGCGATATAACTAAAACATTGTTAAAGCTACGTTAAAAATATAAATCACACACACACACACAAACACACACACAAACACACACATACATACATACATTTGGTATGGTATATATGTGTTTGGTAAGTATTTGCGTTCTTTGTTCTCTGATATAGCTACATTTAAGGAGATAATAAAATTCGTCACCCAAACAGTTTTGCGTGCAAAGCATACTGACGCTTTCATTTCTAGGCAAATGTTCCCATGAGAAGGCACAGGCTTTTACTTCGAGTCTTCAAATCTAGCCTGAAGAAAAAATAGCTTTCCGAGATAAAAACAATGGAAAGCTTAATTTTGACGCAGTTAACTAAATGATATGAATGACATTATTTACCAGACACGTGATGATCAATCTGTTTCTCTAAAGCAAAGCTTCTTGCCAATATGCACGTACTTTTACCATGCCACTCGGCTTGCTTATCATATTTTAATCAAATGATTTCCAAAGGAGTTATTCATATTTTAAACCATTTATTCAATCCACAAAATTCATTTTTTTTACTACGTCAGAATTGCTATGATAGTCAAAATAAATGGCATCGGTGATGATATTGTCATCGTCTTCTCTATTAATTTTAATATTGGTACTGTGTTGCAGTTAGTTTCAAGCTTATTTCTTGGGAAGTCTTCGCCAGGTCAGTTGGGTTAGGACCCATTTCCTCTCACTTCCCTAAGTACACAACAGGAATATGCACCGAACTTGTTTACATGTTTTACTTTTGTGAAAGAAGATGCAAAATATGAAAAAAAATTAGAATGTTCTCTTACAAAGCGCTAAATTCGCTGAAAGTGTAGGTCTTAGTGAATATGGTTCTCTCATCGAGAAATTATTCTCTTGAAAAATTCCTCCCCATTTGTCAAGCCGTAGATTGTCTTCAATGAGTTATGTTGTCTGCTTTTGTCAGTTCCCTGTGAAAACTGAAATAGTCTGCTACAGTGATTGTTTCAGCCCTAAAAGCAAACTTGCGTCAACAACTGGATGCGGCCAGAAAGTCTCGGTAAATCCCAGGAGTGTTGATCGTCAGAGCATTGTCCAATGGTCTTTTATTATTTAACTGTTGAACTCCCAGTCTTTTGTTCAACATTCCATGGTGTTAACTGCTTTCTGCTAAATAAGCACATATTTTCCCTGGAAGACTTCCGCTTTTTTCTGAGTCCAAAGGTGTGAATGCTGATGTTTTAAAATTACGATTCAAATATTGAGTTTTCTAGAAGACTCTCGCCGTGATCTATAAATTTGAAAGAAAAATGGTTAGTCTTTGTAACTGTTTGCTTTAGAAATTTCGACAACAAAAATAATGTCTAATATATATATATATAATTTTTGTTTTAACTCCCATGAAGACTATTATATCCAACTTATTTTGAATACGTATATATCTGTAGTTGCAATCGTAAAAATGAGGGTATGATGCTGAGAATTGAATTATGCGTATTTTGAACATAATAATAATGTTTCGATATCTATATTAAGTGATTCTCTTTCACCAAAATTCATCCTGATTTACAGCTACTTTTACGTTTCAATACTTATATTAAATATTAATACCTATCCAATATAAGCATGGCATGCACGAATGTATAATAGTCAATGACGCATGCCTCATTACCTATAATCTGGACTTATAACATTTCCAATAGTAACGTTCATTGGCTGACAGCAAGCAGACGTTATATACTGAATACGATCGACAAATTCTAATTAACAGACAATCTCCACAGAATTCTTCTGCATATTATATCTTTGGCTATTACCACAACAGACCAGTTGGCGCGTGGCTCTGTTTGTGTTAGACCAGTTTTAGGGAGATTATATCATCTATTAATTAGTCAATACGGTAGAGAATTTGCGACTGATTAACGGTCGGAGCATTCCAGTGCTCCCGAATAATGGACGATACCTTCCATTGTCTTAGCCTATTCATATAATTCTCTCTCTCTCTCTCTCTCTCTCTCTCTCTCTCTCTCTCTCTCTCTCTCTCTCTCTCTCTCTCTCTCTCTCTCTCTCTCTCTCTCTCTCTCTCTCTCTCTCTCTCTCTCTCTCTCTCTCTCTCTCTCTCTCTCTCTCTCTCTCTCTCTCTCTCTCTCTCTCTCTCTCTCTCTCTCTCTCTCTCTCTCTCTGATTTAGATTTTCTGTATTTTTAAAAGAAAACAATTGGACTGTTTTCAGGAGATTCCGACCTTCACTTAAGCCGTATTACGTCTTAATGATGAGATGTTATTCCGTATTTGTAAAACGAAAAAGTAACAGTCAACTAGTGTGATATTTTATTATTCAAAAACTAATTTAACTACGGCAACCATACTTAGTTTTTCTTCTGGTGTCGGCTATTATTTCTGTGGCTTACTACTAATGACAGCTTATCAGATAAATGAAAATCTGAAACAAAAACTATACCAATTCAAACAAGTGTATGTGTGTGTGTGTATTTTTAAAGGCAGCCTATGTAATGTTGGATAGATGAATATCTCATGGGTTACTCTGTAAAACATCATTTTTTAATTTATTTTGTTGATGGATTCTAATCAGTGTTTCTCAAAGTACGGTTTTCACATATTGCCAAAGACGTAGAAAAACCTATCCTGATTAATGATTACTGCAATATATATATATATATATATATATATATATATATATATATATATATATATATATATATATATATATATATATATATATATATATATATATATATATATATTCTGGTAAACAAGCGTATTCAATCGAATGTAGAGTAAGCCTCTGGTCTTTCTGCCAAAAAGACTAGGGAACCCCCACGTCATCATGCCATATAACGTCACGGAGAAGTTCTATATTTCCATTATCATTTTCAATTTCGGTCGAAATTTTCTCTCTGCCATATGAATTCTGAGAAATGAGTTATGTATTCTTGGAAGTATGGTTGTAAGAATTTTCTGCTGTTTATTTGACAGTGGATATATTTAGAAAAGAATCAGATTTGAAGTGTATGGGTATTATACACTATGGAACTATTTCTATTGAAATTTCTTCAATTTAATTGTGATGTGGATTTTATATTACTCGGAACTTTGATACCTTCACATTTATAATAATGTTCTTTCGCCAAGATGATTCATTGTGGACATGTTTATGCGATCAACATATCCTGTATGTGTATTATTAGAGTTTGCCTGTTCATCATGCCCTATCTGTGAGTCAGTGTGGTCAAGTGTACATGTTCACCATGTCCCATATATGCGTTATTACGGTAACTTGCATGTGTTCAGGGGGCAGGGGCCAGTTGTTATGTACAAATTTAATGCCGCAATCAGTGACCTAGTACAAAAAAAATCATAAAAAATCAAATTCACAAGTGAGGTCAAGAATGTCCATATTTTGAGATACCTATATTAAAACAAAGCATAAAAATATTATCCACTTGACCAGAGAAGTTAGTGGCAGTTCATAGCAAAAGAAGTTTATGGACCCCAACCCCAAATTTATACCTGCAATTTTCATGTCCGAAGGTCATTTTTGACACCATGTGGTACTCACAGTGCAAACACAAGTTCTTTTCCTAGATTACAATTCTTCCAAACAGTGTGTACTAAACAGGCTGATGCAGTTGAAAATAGTTGTCATCCAAACCGTTTTTGAGATATGCTCCTGGTCCCAAACCCACATGTTTACTGTTACGAGAAGCTAGCTCTTCTTCGTAGACAACTATTGGTATTTCACTATCAACATATTGCAGAGTAACTATGGAAGGTGTACATGCCTGACATCAATTTCAAGAACAACACAAGCCCGAAACACCTAGCTCACAAATATATCCATATATTTAATTAGTAGACAATAATTGCTGAAAAAGTCACACCATAGCCTTAAGTTAAGAAATTTACCAGGGGCCAAATTACGAAACTGTACTCTGCCTCCTTAAGAATTTGGGTCAAAATGGTTTATGTCACAAGTTGTGTATATATCACATATTTAGACATTATCTAGTACAACGGTATAAAGGAAAACCTTTGGTGCGCAAAATTAAATATGGTATTACGCTTTTAGGAAAGTGACTACTTTGCGGCAAAAAGCATTGCATTATTTAAATTCTGAGTTATGACTGACTGCATTTCTTGAAAAATTTCAAATTGTTTACAAACTTCAATGCTTTTCTCTTTGTTTACCACCATAGCATTAAGACAGAATTAAAATTCCTTTACAATCTTTCATGAATGTCAAGAAGAGGTTTGAAAGTTATAAATTTTAGGAGTAAATGACAGAAATGCAATGTTACTTGTCAGTGACAGAAGTAAAATTTTTCTATAAACCCTTCTAGCAAACATAAAGAAATCATACATTTAAGTAAATAATGTGCTTTGGAAGTACTTTTAGACTGATATAAAACAAGCAGTTCCTAACCTTTCATTATTATTCTGGACATCCTAATAGGAGCATCAATGTTGTGTGAGTGTGTATTGGGGGGAGGGGGTAATCAAAACAACAGTCTAGCTAATCTGGAAAGATCAAAGTTTAATCAATCAACATTAGACCATGCTAGAATATTAACATACAGATGTGTGGACCCAGTTAAACTTACAAAGGGACATATCAAATAACTTCATTGATACATAGCCACTGAAATTGACCATACATATACAATTACTCAATACAAGTTAACAGAAATCTCTTCTCAGACACCAATTCACTTACAACTGACTTTAATGATTTCTGGAGTTTACAAAATCATAGTAAATATTAAGAAAAGGTATAGATAAAATATTTACAGTGGAAAATTCAGTTCAAGGTAAAATGTATTTCACTTGCTTGGCTTTTAAAAAGCACATACCATAAAACAACTCCTGCGGAAGTTAAATCTATCCGTCAAAGTCTCTCTCTTGTGTACACAGATCAGAATGAGTATCTGGATGAGATTCAAGCTATTGTTTCTTTCAGCATGACTAACCGATTGATTCTAATCTTCTACCATTCAAACTGAGACCTGCAAAAAGAAAAGTGATATTGATGTACTTGAAACATTCAATGAAAACTATAAGAATTTCAGAGGAGAAACTGTATGTGTATTGTCCAAGGCATGAAACTGCCACTCAATTTTAAGCTTTTCCCCTTTGTTAACTGAACCTAGAAATTTCAAGATGTTTATATAACACTGAAACATTTTCTATTATCTCCCAAGTGTGAGATATGAACCTCATGTCAACTTTACTGTGGGCTCATGAAGGTTGAAACTATGTCGGAGTACTAAAACTTTCATTCTTCTCACCAAAATATAGCAAGCGATATGCCATATACATCATTATTCCTTAAACTGTTCCACTGGTGACATTCAACATTCAGAAGAGTATGCTTATGCACGATTCTTCTGAAGTCTAGCTGCTCCTGTGGAGTTAAATTACTTTAAAGAATGCATGTTGACATGCTAAAAATTGTTTCTGTGTGTCTGTATTGAAATGTGAATAATATTCATACAAATAGGTGTGCAAACCTTGACAACTACATAAAAAGCAAGACAATACATTGTGGTCACCATTTTGGTTCCATATTTAGTAAGTTAAGTCCAAAATATGCTATTTTATCATGATGTAAACAGTTCTCACATTGAGGTATAAAACACAGTTACCTCCCTCGTCAAAGAGTATTACATACTGTATAACACTACATGAAATATGAAAAAAAGAAGGAAATATAACGAAGCTAATGCACAAAAATTATTTAAATATACACAAAGAAACAGAAAAGTATAATAGACATGGCTGACTGCACCATAAAAAAATTATCATTTTTGCATAAGGGGCAGGGGCCAGTTGTTATGTACAAATTTAATGCTGCAATCAGTGACCTAGTACAAAAAATCATAAAAAATCAAATTCACAAGTGAGGTCAAGAATGTCCATATTTTGAGATACCTATATTAAAACAAAACATAAAAATATCATCCACTTGACCAGAGAAGTTAGTGGCAGTTCATAGCAAAAGAAGTTTATGCACCCCAACCCCAAATTTATACCTGCAATTTTCATGTCCGAAGGTCATTTTTGACACCATGTGGTACTCACAGTGCAAACACAAGTTCTTTTCCTAGATTACAATTCTTCCAAACAGTGTGTACTAAACAGGCTGATGCAGTTGAAAATAGTTGTCATCCAAACTGTTTTTAAGATATGCTCCTGGTCCCAAACCCACATGTTTACTGTTACGAGAAGCTAGCTCTTCTTCGTAGACAACTATTGGTATTTCACTATCAACATATTGCAGAGTAACTATGGAAGGTGTACATGCCTGACATCAATTTCAAGAACAACACAAGCCCGAAACACCTAGCTCACAAATATATCCATATATTTAATTAGTAGACAATAATTGCTGAAAAAGTCACACCATAGCCTTAAGTTAAGAAATTTGCCAGGGGCCAAATTACGAAACTGTACCCTGCCTCCTCACCATGACCCGTATATGCGTTATTGCGGTAACTTGCATGTGTTCACCATCTCCCGTACATGCGTTATTGCGATAATATGTACATGTTCAACATATCTTGAATGTGTGTTACTCTGAGAAAGCTTATGTATTCATCATTTCCTGTATGTTATTATGGTAAATTGTATATGATCAACATAACCTGTATGTGTATTATTGTTGTAAAGTGTATTTGTTTAACGTGCAATGTACGTATGTGTGTTTTATTGGGGTAAACTGTATTTGTTTAACATGCATAATATGTTTTATGGACAAAATAGTGCACTAAAAACACTGCTTCTTGTACACTGAACCTAAAATTGTCACGTATTCACGTACTGGCGTATGAAATTAGCGTGGAATAGAAACTAAGCGAAATGACGAACCAACAGAAGGTAAAAATATTTTAATATATTGACAGTTTATCTAAGTAATTATTCTACTTTAATTAACCTTTTTAAAGACTATAAACTCTCTCTCTCTCTCTCTCTCTCTCTCTCTCTCTCTCTCTCTCTCTCTCTCTCTCTCTCTCTCTCTCTCTCTCTCTCTCTCTCTCTCTCTCTCTCTCCACAATGGATGGTTTGACTAAACTTTACTATCATTCGTAGGTCTAGAGACATTGTTGTATGACACAAGCGAAAATCCCTAACGCTCGTAATTTCATGGATTTTCCCCGTATCTAGATACGATAATCCACAGAGAGAGAGAGAGAGAGAGAGAGAGAGAGAGAGAGAGAGAGAGAGAGAGAGAGAGAGAGAGAGAGAGAGAGAGAGAGAGGGGGGGCGGTGACGACCATTTGGACATTTTTATATTTAATAATTAATAATCGAATTTTAGAACATTAAAATAGGTTTAAAAGACAAGAACAACAAGGCATCAAATACGCGACAGTATGTGTGCCTTGCAACCGATAAATTTAACATACAATGTCGACTGGCTGTTGCAACTAGGTATAATTGATATTATGAACACCGTAGAGATATCCCAAAGAAAGCGTAAACATACCGTTACGAATAACCAGATTACTGTAGGTTACTTGGTACAAGTTCAGTTTTAATGTTTTCGTCCAGCGCAATATGTTTTTTCTCTCACTCCAGCTCTTTTGTCCATTACGCTCGAAAAGGGAGAGGGGAATGGAAAAGAGGAAGGACTTCGATTAAACTGTGTACCATTTTAATTTCATGTAGAAAGCAGGGACTATTATTACTTTTTATCGTTATTTTCGTATGTCATTTATGCACGAGTGTTTTGTTTTCATTATTGATCTATAGGCCTGCAGTTGAAAGAATGTTTATTGGTAAATCAGTTTGCTTTATATCAATACTTCAAATCACAAAACATCTCAAATGTCCTGGAATTGTAATTTTATCTTACTTCATTATTTTTGTTTATTGACAATGATCACTTCACAAAACAACCACCAAGCAACCGGGATTAGAATAAATTACACGAATCTTGAATTTGTATTGAAATATTTATATTGCTATATTTGTATGCTATATTTCTCCCTAAATTTTGATGACTTCCTCCGTTCTTTTTCTTAAGAATAAAGGTGTCCATGTGTTAAAATTGCCAATATTTCCTCCTCCTCTGTGAAACGAAATATTGATATTATCTGCAGTGTCATACATCTAAATTTGAGGAGAACGTCGAGGATTTGGGACCAGAAGCAAAACGTTTTCGGTCTTGGCTCCATTGATCCTAAGGTGATAATTTACTTTCAAGTGCAACCTGTCAGATAAAAGAAGAATAATAAGACATACCGTCATCTTTTACCATCATCGCTGATCCAGAACATGTGGCAGGATATAAATATATATATATATATATATATATATATATATATATATATATATATATATATATATATATATATATATAAATATATATATATATATATATATATATATATATATACATATATATGCTTAAAAGAGCAAAACTATAACATCAGAAATATAGCTACCACAAATGATTTCAAATAAATAGGTATCGCCCAATAATATTGCTGTTAAATGAAAATTTATGAAGTGCCAGATGTGGTAACTCATGTCCACACATCCACTCGCACGTTTTATTTTTAACTTTACCTATACATGACTGATAGAATCGAATCACATGTCTTATTATGTTTCATTATGATTACTAGAAGTTACAGTTTAAAACCTCGATAGGGGCCCCGAGTGGTTTAGTGGTTTAAAGCGCTGATCGTTACGGATCGCTGCCATCTCTCATCTGTCTGCGTGAGTTCGAGTCCAAACTCGGCTAACGTGGATAAGTGAGAAAGCCTGCCAGTAACTTATCGTAGGTCGGTGGTTCTTCCCTGTGTTTTCCAGGGTTCTTCCTCCATCATTAATACTGGATGCCATGTATAGACTATCTTGTGCTGAAAAATGGCGTTAAACAACAACAACAAACCCTGGATAAAGTCATAAAGTGAAAAATCAGACCTTCTCATAGGATGAAAATGAGAATATATTTGCGATTGTTTCTCTTTCACGTTCAAGACACACACACACGCACACACACACACACACGCATATATATATATATATATATATATATATATGTATGTATATATATATATATGCATACATACATACATACATACATACATACATACATACATACATACATACATACATGCATGCATGCATGCATGCATGCATGCATACATACATACATACATACATACATACATACATACATACATACATACATACATACATACATACATACATACATACATACATACATACATACATACATACATACTGTATTATGTAATTAATTATAAATATTTCTTGCATTTTCTCAGGGAAAACCGGACAACGTTAGGTAATACTTTTAATACCTGAACGCATTAGTCTGACCGATTGCCATTTTTCTTTTGGTATTAAAAAATATTAACAAGGTAAGTTCCCTCCCATTAGACTAGTTTCCTCTGCGTGTCCGGCTAATATGGTTCTTTCTTTTCGGCACGTTCCCACACCTTGTTCGGGTATAACCGGGTATAATCATTATGTGTATTAGGTAAAACATCACCAAGTGTCCACATAATCACTCTCTATAGACTTTGGCTATGTAAGTGTCAGAGTCTTTAAAAAATAATGTTCAGAATTATTTCATGTATTTGGCAAAACCGATTCGATATATGCGGTAGGTATTGTTCATTATCCAAAATGGATACGGAAAGCCACAATATTTCTGGAAATAATTTTATAAATAATATCTTACTATCAATTTTTGTAACCTGTCTGAAGCTTCGTCAGTTGATTCAAACAATATTTTTATCGTTTGATATTGAGAATTGAGGTTTTGTTTCATCGCGTTCATGACTGGTGTTGAAATGGACGTTTGATATTTGCATAGTATGGCTATACTAGGGTATTGTTGTCAAACCTTGATAATCGTATCTCTGAATCGAATGTAAATAAAACTGAGTTTTAACCAATCGGCCAGTCTTTTGGCCACATGAACCATACAATTCAAGACGTATGGTTCAATTGTTAAGAATGTTGGACTAGTGGCCAGAGAAGGGTACGGGTTCGATTTCCATCATAGAAACAGCCCAGATCAGTTTCAGTGGTTTTCTACGGCAATTAGGCACATTTTTCTGCTTGCTATTAGTACGATGTAACATTAAAAATGGTGCTGGGCCGTACATAATAAAAAAAAAATAAAAACCAAAACAAACTTAGACTCACTAAATTCGTGAATGAAACGATACCTGATCATGTTAGTTTCAACATTCCCTTAATAACAATAAATGACGCTTTTGAAACTCTTAATAAACGTGACACAAACAAATCATCTTGTCTAGATGTAATTCACTCCAAAACTCTGAAAATGTTGGCTTCGTCAGTGTCAGAGTCATTGAAAAAAATAGTCACTTCTTGCAAATACCCGAACATATCAAAGTTATTGAAGTTAGCAAAATGATTCCCAATTTATAAGGGAAATTTAAAGAATGACCCATTCAGCTATCGACCCATATCTGTTCTATCTGTATTTTCAAAAATTATTGAAAAACATGTCACCAAGCATATTATCAGATATCTCGACAATCGATATCTTGTCGTCTTCAATTATTGATTCTGAGGCTATTAGTTTCCTAACAAAATTTTCAGTTACACTTTTTATCGAATCTAGTATTTTGACAAACTTGTTAAATGATACGTCTCTGATAGATGTGTGATAGTCCGTGGCTTCATTATACTTTTTATATTAAATCTTTAGACCGAAGGGAGCACTCACCATAGTCTTAACCATTTCATTTTCGAAAAGATATGAATATTCTCCTAAAAAAAACTGTTTCAATGATCAGAACGGTATTTTCAATTACTGCATCTTTCATATTTATTTTTGAAAGTTTCGTTTCTGACTCAGTGAACTCGTCCAGTTCACTATCTTTATCATTTATACTTTCAAACAGTTGCTTTCGTTCTTTCCATCATCACAAAAATGAATTCATCCAAAAGCAAAAGCGTCTAGTACACGAATGTAATTGGTTTGTCTATAAAGTAGTTCCTAACACAATTTTTATATCTTTAGGCACTCGATTAGTTCGCGTGCGTGCAATATGAAGATGTTCAGTATCGTAAAATACTGCACAATTCTGACAATGTAAAGTTAACGGAGACAAAAATGAGCATATAATAATGCAGTTGTTTTTTGTTGCAATGTGATATATTTTGTCATGCAGCTCCGGTGGCCTAGTTGTTGGAGCGTCAGCCTCGGATGCGAGAGGTCGTGTCGAGTCATTCCAAAGACTTACAAAAATAGTACTAATAGATGACTCGCTTGGCTCTCAGCATTAAGAGGTTAGTGTTAGGACTGGTTGGACTGGTGTCAGGAAAGTGTGACTGGGTGGGACTTCATACTACATGTCTGCGGCATGGTGCCCCAGTGCTAGACGTCACTATAAACTACCACACTGCATACATTATAGCTATATGACTGAAAAATTGTTAAAGCTATGTTAAAAATGATAATTATATCACATCTCATTTATTTGTCATATGTGATCACTATTTAT
>JAEAOA010000217.1:902500-930000 GCA_016746295.1 Potamilus streckersoni
ACAATGTCCAGACTTCATCGCACTGTTTTAATCACGAGGTACAGACTTTTTATACTCGTACCAAAATTCATTGCAATGTTTTCAGCAAGATGTCCATATATGCTATAGTCGTACCATTTAATTCATTGCATTGTCTTCAGCACGATGTTCAGGTTTCATCGCACTGTTTTGTACGATGCCCAGATATGCTATACGCGTACCAATAGATTCATCACATTGTTTTCAGCACGATGCCCAGGTATGCTATAGTCGTACCATTTAATTCATTGCATTGTCTTCAGCACGATGTTCGGGTTTCATCGCACTATTTTTAGCACAATGCCCAGATATGCTATACTCGTACCATTTAATTCATTGCATTGTTTTCAGCACGATGTCCATATATGCTATACTCGTACCATTTAATTCATTGCATTGTCTTCAGCACGATGTTCCTTTTTCATTGCACTATTTTTAGCACGATGCCCAGATATGCTATACTCGTACCATTTAATTCATTGCATTGTTTTCAGCACGATGCCCAGATATGCTATACTCGTACCATTTAATTCATTGCATTGTTTTCAGCACGATGCCCAGATATGCTGTACTCGTACCATTTAATTCATTGCATTGTTTTCAGCACGATGTCCATATATGCTATACTCGTACCATTTAATTCATTGCATTGTTTTCAGCACGATGCCCAGATATGCTATACTCGTACCATTTAATTCATTGCATTGTTTTCAGCACGATGCCCAGATATGCTATACTCGTACAATTTAATTCATTGCATTGTTTTCAGCACGATGCCCAGATATGCTATACTCGTACCATTTAATTCATTGCATTGTTTTCAGCATGATGCCCAGATATGCTATACTCGTACCATTTAATTCATTGCATTGTTTTCAGCACGATGCCCAGATATGCTATACTCGTACCATTTAATTCATTGCATTGTTTTCAGCACGATGCCCAGATATGCTATACTCGTACCATTTAATTCATTGCATTGTTTTCAGCACGATGCCCAGATATGCTATACTCGTACCATTTAATTCATTGCATTGTTTTCAGCACGATGTTCAGACTTGATTCAATTGTCAACAGCACCATATACAGATTTCATCGCATTGTCTTCAGCACAATATCCATACTCGTGATACTCTTTTCAATTAATTCATTTTATTGTCCTCTGCATGATGTGCAGTCATTGCATTGTCTTGAGTACGTTGATCAGACTTGCGATACTCGTGCCACACTTAATGATCAAAATATTTAGCCCACGAAAGACAAAAAATTAAGAGTCCAGTGGAGGTGTAAGAGAATGAAGTCATTTGAGGAGCGTCACTGGACTGGTAGCTAATTGTTCTAGTAATAAATCGGATTTCATGGCAGGTGCATGGCATAAAATATCTGGTGCCGTCGAACATAAATAACACAAAATGACTCTAACTGAAAATCAAGATTTAAACATAGAAAAGAGATAATAAAAATTAGGGCTTTGATGTTAGTGGGGCAAGGGGAAGTAAAAGATAATGAAAGGAGTTTATATTCATGCTCTGTCCGGAACATGCATATATAAAATATACTTGGATATTTCGATTATTTCCCTGACACTGGTGAGTTACAACGATAGATGTATTGAACTGGTATACTCATTTTTGGACAATGTAATAATTGATAAAGTACGTTTCTTTTTTGTTTAAATATTGCAGTTACTTAACACAGGAATATTTATCATACATACGACGATCTAAAATTATATTATTTTGGAAAGAGTGACCATGCAGTTCATGGACTCTAAACCATGCTCTCATTTTTTAAAATCATTTTTCCTCATATTTTCACATACCATGCTGCAAAATGAAACGGCTAAAGAGAAGAGTTCAGCCCTATGACAGAATCGTAGGTAGGAACCGCGAGTATATTCCAACGATTTGTTCAACCAGTCTATCATTTAGATATCTTCTGTAGCGGCTTACGTGCCAATTCACACAATGCAAATTTTCTAGCCAATTAGATTCACTTTATTTGTATGGATTTATGAAAACATAATTGAGTTTCAATGGGAAGAACAAACAAAATAAAAGCAATTGTAAGAAAGAATTACAAGTAACGTATTATTATTGCGTCCTTTGTAACAAAGTATACTCTCAAATGCATAGAGATACGTTTCACCGTTTGTTTTTATCGACAAATTGAATAAGCATCTGTCGTTATCATGGACGCCAATCATCTTGAGGAATGTCACAATTTTACGAGGTGGCAGAATAAAAAAGAAAGCAAAGAATCTGAAAATGAGCTAATATGTTGCATGGTTTAGTTCTACGACGTTATTTATAGTATTTCAATGCGCTTAACAGAGCGTGAACTACATGGATGCCAAAAGAAGTTTGAAATCTCATCTTCTAGTGGGTGTGCCTTAATTATTACAATACTGGAACATTTGCGTGTTCTTTGACGTTGTTGAGAGCATTTATGGCTTGCAACGCCGTCAAAGTAACAAGACTGTAATACTTATGGCTCATAATACTCGTTGTCGTAAAGGTGCCTTTGCGCATGATATATTAGCTGGGAGAGTTTGAGCGCGAACATGTTTTTGTGATTATTTTTCTTGAGAAAGAGCAATAGAGAATTGACATAAACAGAATAATGTTCCAACTGTTCCTCAACCTTCTTCTGAATAATTGCGTTCATGACATGCGTGCTATCAAGTACTGTTTTTTTCCCTGCGTCACAATTTTACCTGGCTATATGAGTAGTATACATATATAATCAAAGGAAAGTCGTGATGCCAAAAATAAAACTTCACAAACTATATAACGCGTGATTGGCCAAGTGAAGTACAAGTTAGGTCGATATAAAACATATATCCGAAATGGATTCAAACTGGTATAAATATGTCAAAATTTTCACCTGATTAAGATTTGGATGCAAAATGTAGTTCTTTGATGAATACCTTCTATATTTTATAGCAACTTTCGATTATCCTGGTTGTTTTTATCTCTTTCTCGGCTAAAAGTTATTGTTTCATTTTGGCAACTTCCTACATTATTTCCTGATCTTAACCAGACGTAATTCTTGAACTTTTGCAATCCAAGCATAATTGAAAAAAAGAATTTAAAATATGTTTATCGAGGCTAAAGCAGCCCTCTGAACAAAATATGAGTTCTGTCGAAAGTACTAATTTCTTAAAACTTTTTACATGCGATTACTTATTTCATACATTATTTTGGAAAGGCATTTAGTTATGTTGTATTGGATAATTTATTACGTTAGGCTTTATAAACTTCGATCAAGGCATAGCATTTTTTGAATATCATTAAATCAATATATAAAAATCCGAAATCCAGAATAAATATAATAATATGTTATATGTGAATTATATTGCATCTTTGGGTAATACAAGGTGACTATCTATCGCCATTTTCGTTTTCACTATTTATTAGAACTATTTCATTGAGGGGGTTTAAAGATATTTTTATGTCAAAGTTTTTTGGTTCTTTTGTACGCAATATAAAATATTAATTTTTAAAGGAACTGATCAGGCCACCTAAGTGGTTCGAGCGTCAGCCTCGGATGAAGGATATCGTGGGTTCTAACCCCGGCCGAGTCATACCAAGGACATAAAAAATGGTACTAGCAGTTGACTCGCTTGGCGCTCAGCATTAGGAAGTTAGTGTTGTGACTGGTAAGCCTATTGGCAGGATATTGTGACAGTGTGGGACATGATGCTATATGTGAAAATCTAAATCAGGGAGAGAGAGAGAGAGAGAGAGAGAGAGAGAGAGAGAGAGAGAGAGAGAGAGAGAGAGAGAGAGAGAGAGAGAGAGAGAGAGACTGGGTTTAATTAGAAAACTTAAAGTCAGTGCATCAAAAGCAAAGCAGAGTAATGTGAATTTGAAGTTAAGAAATGTAGAATTTATTTACAATGATGTAAAATTAGACTTTGTAAACTAATTCACAAATTTCGGAGGGGGGGGGTTACGACAGGTGGTCATTTGCTGACTGAGTTCGGAAGGCAATATTTTTCACTTGAGAAATAACATTATTTTTAACTTTTTTGAGTTAATAATCCCACATATCAATTATTGATCTCAGATCTAAGTGTTTATGCCAGCCAATAAAAGGAAGTATGTACATTTTGGTAAACAGGTATTACAAAATCTACTTTAATAGATTTTGTTTATGGCTGATTATGAAGAAATTCAATGTCCGGGGAAAAGAAAGATAATTGTTAAATATTGATTTAAAATATTAAACGCATAACATAGGAAAAATATTGTTATTTTTAGCAAATAAATAATAGTAATGATTTAGGAAAGGGGCCAAATAAAATAAATTTTGTCATATTCGGTTAAAGATTTAATGCCATGATCAATACTCTAAGAGGTTTATTTTAATCAAAATGTCGCTATTATTGAACTATTTTACATCTCTTAAAAAAGAGATTTTTGGGTCCTTTTATTCAAAATTTGAAAGATGGACTTCAAAAATTCTATCTCAGTTATGTATTATATAAGTATTGCATCCTTTGGCCCAAAATGTTTCTTGAAGATTATCAACATTACAGAGTCGAATTTTTATTGCTAAATTACGAGTATCATCTCACATGCAACATACACGAGATAGAAACCGGTACATGGGCAAGTCTTCGTTTACCATGTTTTTTCTTCGTGTACTTCTTGGTTATTCTGTCATGACTAATTGCCTTTTATTGTCAGCTTTTGATCGAAACAATGTATTTTCATATCTTAATTAATGCAAACTTTTTACGTTGTGTCGTTACTTCATAAAGTCATGGTATTATGCGTCGTAAATTTATTCGTGACTGAACAGTGACTTTGGATAAACATGAATGGGCAGAATGTTCCAGATGACATTATGACGACCTTCTGCAAAGAAGTGCAGTACATCGGAGAAAAACAAGATAACTTTTAATTACTATCAGATGTAAAGTATATCGCAAAATCAGATAACATCAATGTTTAGAGAGCAGATTGACGATAAATACGATAACAAACAAAACCGAATTGACGGCATTTTGTAATACAAAGCAGAGCTGTCTGGATGCCATTTGTCGTAAGTAATCATGGTTTGGTTAATGTAACGGAAAGAAGTCAGTGCTAAGTTAAAAACACGGTCATGGTTTGGTTAAGGTAACGGAAAGAAGTCAGTGCTAAGTTAAATACACGGTCATGGTTTGGTTAAGGTAACGGAAAGAAGTCAGTGCTAAGTTAAATACACGGTCATGGTTTTGGTGTCTTTTGCTCCAAGAACAACAAGTGCAAGAAGCGGAATTTACTCATGATGTTTCTTACATGTAAACGAACCTCTGTTGTTGAGTGTACCTCTGCAAGCATCCTTCAATTCGACTCCGATTTCATAGCAGCTTCAGTCTGATAACATTCGTCTTAATATTAAAGATGTCTTTCCGGCTAACATTAAAAGAAATTAAGTGATTTGTGGGTTTCTGAATGTACTGATCTCTTGGTCTTAACATTGCTAGTTCTTATTGGTTTTACGCCATTTTTTCCCCAGTAAACGATAGGCATTACAAAACAAAACGATCAGTAAAACTTGTGGAGGAAAAAAACGAGAAACCCTAATGTGAAGCTACTTGCAAATTTTGTCTAATACCTACATTGGTTAAGTTAAAGACTAATACTCGTACTCTTAAGAGACTAGCACTCATACACTCAAGAGACTAGCACACATACCATTAAGAGACTATTACAAATACCTTTAAGAGAGTAATACCCATACCCTTAAGAGACTAGCACCCATACCCTTTAAGAGACTAATACCCATACCCTTAAGAGACTAGTACCCATACCTTTAAGAGACTAGTACCCATATCCTAAGGTGACTAGTACCCATGCTCTTAAGAGACTAATACCCATACCCTTAAGAGACTAGTACACATACACTAAAGATACTAGTCACCATACCCTTAAGAGACTAATATTCATATCCTTATGAGACTAGTACCCATACCCTTAAGAGACTAATACTCATACCCTTAAGAGACTAGTACCCATACCCTTTAAGAGACTAATACCAATACTATAAAGAGACTAGTACCCATACACTTAAGAGACTAATACCCATACCCTTAAGAGAATAGTACCTATACCCTTAAGAGACTAGCACCCATACCCTTTAAGAGACTAATACCCATACCCTTAAGAGACTAATACCCATACCTTTAAGAGACTAGTACTCATACCTTAAGGTGACTAGTACCAATACCCTAAATAAACTAATAACCATACCCTTAAGAGATTAGTACCCATACCCTTAAAAGACTAATACCATACCCTTAAGAGACTAGTATCCATACCCTTAAGAGACTATTAAAAGGTGTACCTTCAAGAGACTAATACCCATACCCTTCAGAGACTAGTCCCCATACCCTAAGATGACTAGTACCCATACCCTTAAGAGACTAATACCCATACCCTTAAGAGATTAGTACCCATACCCTTAAGAGACTAATACCATACCCTTAAGAGACTAGTACCCATACCTTCAAGAGACTAATACCCATACCCTAAAGAGACTAGTACCCATACCCTTACGAGACTAATACCCATACCCTTAAGAGAGTAATACCCATGCCCTTAAGAGACTAATACCCATACCCTTAAGAGATTAGTACACATACTCTTAAGAGACTAATACCATACCCTTAAGAGACTAGTATCCATACCCTTAAGAGACTAGTACCCATACCTTCAAGAGACTAATACCCATACCCTAAAGAGACTAGTACCCATACCCTTAAGAGACTAATACCCATACCCTTAAGAGAGTAATACCCATGCCCTTAAGAGACTAATACCCATACCCTTAAGAGATTAGTACACATACCCTTAAGAGACTAATACCATACCCTTAAGAGACTAGTATCCATACCCTTAAGAGACTAGTACCCATACCTTCAAGAGACTAATACCCATACCCTAAAGAGACTAGTACCCATACCCTTAAGAGACTAATACCCATACCCTTAAGAGAGTAATACCCATGCCCTTAAGAGACTAATACACATACCCTTAAAAGACTAATACAAATACCCTTGAGAGACTAATACATATACCCATAGGAGACTAATACCCATGCCCTTAAGAGGCTAATACTCAAACCCTAAAGAGACTAGTACCCATACCCTTAAGAGTGTAATACCCTTACCCTTAAGAGAGTACTACCCATACCCTTATGAGACTAGTACCAATACTCTTAAGAGACTAGTACCAATACCCTAAATAAACTAATAACCATACCCTTAAGAGACTAATACCCATACCCTTAAGAGACTTTTGCTCATACCTTTAAGAGACTAGTACCCATGTTCATAAGAGTCTAATACCCGTACTCTTAAGAGGCTAATAATCATACCCTAAAGAGAATAATAACCATAATCATAAGAGAGTAGCGCCCATACCCTAGTACTAGTACCAATAACCTTAAAAGACTAGACCCATACCCTTAAGAGACTAATACCCTTACCCTTAAGACAGTCTTACCCATACCTTAAGACACTACTACCTATAACCTTAAGAGACTAGTACCCATAATCTTTAGAGACTAATGCACATACCCTTAAGAGAGCAGTACCCATACCCTTAAGAGACAAATACCCATACCCTTAAGAGACGAATACCCATATCAGTAAGAGACTAATACCCATTCCCTTAAGAGACTAGTACCAATACACATTCAGAGACTAGTACCCAAACCATTAAGTGACTAATATCCATACCCTTAAGAGACTAGTACCCATACCTTCAAGAGACTAGCACCCATTCCCTTGAGAGACTAGTACCCATATCATTAAAAGACTAATACCCATATCATGAAGAGACTAATACTCATACCATTAAGAGTAGTACCCATACCCTTAATAGACTTATACCCATACCTCTAAGAGATTAATACCCATACCCTTAAAAGACTAATACATATGCCCTTAAGAGAGTATTACCCATACCCTTAAGAGACTAGTACCCATACTCTTAAGAGACTAATACTCATACCATTAAGAGAATAGTACCCATACCCTTAATAGACTAGTATCCGTATCCTTAAGAGACTAGTACCCATACCCTTAAGAGACTAGTACCAATAGCGTTCAGAGACTAGTACACATACCCTTCTTAGACTAATATCCATACCCTTAAGAGACTAGTACCCATATCCTTAGGAGAGTAGTACCCATACCCTTACGAAACTAATACACATACCTTTTAGAGCCTAGATCCCATATCCTTGAGAGAGAGAGAGAGAGAGAGAGAGAGAGAGAGAGAGAGAGAGAGAGAGAGAGAGAGAGAGAGAGAGAGAGAGAGAGAGAGAGGTGGTCAGCGAATAGTGAACAAAATAAAAAGTACATTACAAGAAAATCATTGCTGCAATACATGTTGCATATATTCAGACGAGTGAGAACTCTTCGACAGAGAGGCACGGTAAATTAGAACAAGCATACATTTTCACACCTCAAACAGACAGGTAACCCGCCAAGAAGCTAATAAAATGAATGTCGTGACAACTGACGTGTGTTGGAAGAAAGATACGGACGAGATGCGATAGATCAGACAATCTGAATGTAAGAGCCAACATATCTGGCACCATGCAACGGATGAAAAACACGCTTTGTAACAGGTTTGGATGTTCCTGTCATGCGAATATGAAAAAAAGCAAACATACTATATAAAAACTGTAGAGATTTCTCTCACATAACGTTTGTATATCAGATTATGTACTGCATCAACAGACAATATTGTAAAGAATATGTGACAAATAAAATTTCGATTGCTTTCACTCGCTATGTTTAGGAGTCTAATTAAAACTTATGTAAATATGCAGAAGAATGCATACCTTACACATAAATATTCTGTTAAAGGCTCGAAATATTTTGGACATTTTCAATTTCTCAAGTCTTTGTGATGATTTTTACACAGCCCAAAATATATTCAATTTAATATTTTTAGTGCTGCACATGTTTCAGAACAAAATCGCCACCCCTGCTTTCAGAAGGAATTCACTTTAAGTATTAACGTATATTTAGCAGTAAACATTTCTGACTGCGAAATTTAACTGATACACAGGTCTATAAAATTTTATTAATGTAATAAGAATAGGTATATATATATATATATATATATATATATATATATATATATATATATATATATATATATATATATATATATATATATACACACATACACACACACACTGGCAACGAATGTACTATGTGTATTATGTGGGTGGGTGTGCGTAATAAAACTCCATCGGCAATGGTATTATGGAGTGTGAGGGCGGTAGTTCCAAAGTAATCAAAAAGAATTCAGTCTTCGAACAACATGAGGTCAACACGACACATCGCTTTTTAAAAGGATGTTTGAGAAAAAATGGAAACAAAAGAAGTACAAATTTCAGACCTCTACATAATAAAAAAGCGAATGAATGAATATATTGAATTATAGTAGCGAATGAGCAGTAAACTTACAACACTATATTTAGAGGTGATAAACAAACAAGACCGAGAAAACGAAAGAACTAATCATATAATCTCTTTCCGATGATTTGTTTCATAACTGTAACTGAAAATAAAATGATGAAATATCAGAACGACGCATGCAAGTCGAGCATATTTTATTTAAAAAACGCAATACGATAATAGGCAATGAAAGAACAATTGTTCGTAAATTATGTAAAACAATGGAATTCAAGATATAGTTCGTTTTCTCTAGCGACTCCAAATCACCCAGATTATTCACCTACCCCTCCTAGTTTTTAGACCCTTCCTAGGTGACGTAATCGACAGTCATATTGAAAGGTTGCTAACCCATTTACGATTGGCTTAATATGTTGTTGGGAAGCTGACAGAAAAATCATGTGGAAGATAATATTAGAAAACAAACTAAAATAGAACGTGCACAAAACAGGCTTTCTTGTGGTTCTCATTTGTAATGTATGTGTTGATTCTGACTGGTCATGGCTTATTGAAATCGTCAATACTGTATAGCCTCGTTTAGGAAGAAAACTGCCAAGATGTCTACCATCCAGGCAAAATAGTCTGCAAATCAGTGGGATGGGTCAATACGTAACAATCACTATCGCTAAGATATTCTTTAAAAGAAATTCATCAAATTTGCTTTTTCCTCGTAATTTGCACAGAAATTCGCGTGTATCAGTCAATATTGTTATATTCTTCATGTTAGGTAAATGTCTGTTACGGTGAGCAATAAATCAACAACACCTGCCTAAGTCACGTGACTATCGCTAATACAAAATTCCTTGCAAACCTGTGTTCTTTATTGACGCTAGCCGGATAACACAAAACACGTGCAGGGACGATTTTGGCGGTATACTTTTCATTCTGTATCTCTCGCGCATTACTTGAAGTTCTATCAATGCTATAATATTGATTGTTCAGTGATCACAGCAACTTTTACTTAGGACAGCATGGTCCGTGTAATTTTAACTTCGCGTTTACTATTCACAGCCCTGTTGAGCCTACCGTCCTAGCGTTACGTCACAAAGTTCTTTACTACATTCATGTAATTATTTTTGTCATGCAAAAGAATATTAGGCACCTGAATAGGGTTGAAACTAATACATTTCTTGAAATAAATCAACGTCTTAAAGCATTATCTCTATGATGGCAAACCTCAATATTGCTTTTAGAAAATAAAAGACGCTAAGGTCTTTTTTTCCCCCCTCGCTTTAGCCTTAATTACATACACAAGATTTTAGCGAAAAATGTATTAATGATCTTCCTAATTGGTGTACACCGAGTTTAACTCAAAGCTGTTTTAACTGCTGTCATTAGATTCACACAATCTCGTAACAGAAATTAATATATATATATATATATATATATATATATATATATATATATATATATATATATATATATATGCAATAAACTGACGACGAACAATACGAAACTAGTAACTAACTAGCCTAAGCGCTTTCGACTCTTAATGAGTCTTTTTCAAAGGCAAATACAAAATATATACGACAAATAAACATAAAAAACGTTGTTTGTAAACCTCTACATGGCTGTCTCCACATAGGTTAAAACTATAAATACAACCAGCTTGCATAGACTAATTGCGTAAACTGAAAACGGTGTATAATTCCTTAAAAGTCTACAAGCCAACGCGACATCTATTTTTACTTTTTGTACATTTATGTAACGCAGATTATATCCCGGATGTTTGATTCTATACCGGTTATTCTTAGAGTAAAAATTGAAAGATAATAAGAAGATTTAAAAAATGTAAAATTCTACTAGTGCATAGTTTTCATTTTCTAGTCTTCTTGGTTTAGACTTTTAACCAAGCGGTATATATATATATATATATATATATATATATATATATATATATATATATATATATATATATATATATATATATATATATATCTTTCCAATGCACTGGATCCAGCAAAGGATCACGTGTGTCAGGGATTGATTAATATAGATGCAATAAACTGACGACGAATAGTGTGAAAGTGAAACTAGTTAGTTACTAGTTTCACATTGAACGTCGTCAGTTTATTGCATATATATATATATATATATATATATATATATATATATATATATATATATATATATATATATATATATATATACACACACACACACACACACAGTGTTTTGGTTACGCGGATGTGTAAAAAAAAATCACATTTACTTTATACTCAACTGAGAATCCAACCCAGGTTTGCGGGATACGGCACCCCTCACCTTGCCTAAACGCATCAACCCTCTCGATTGTGTACATCATCAAACAATTTTACAAAATGACGCTGATATAGGCATTCAACAACTAGAAACAACTAGTGGAATGTAACCGTTTCCTTTATCTTTTGTAGAAGCACTTCGTGAAATGTAAACATTTCAGTCTTTTTAAGCAGCTAGTGGGATATTAACGTTGTCAGACTGTTGTAAAAGCATCCAGTGAGATGTTTAACGTTGACAGACTGTTGTAAAAGCAACTAATGCGACATCAACGTTGTCAGACTGTTGTAAAAGCAACGTCGTCTAGTTCTTTTGTAGAACTTGTGGAATGTAAACGTTTTCCCAATTTTGTTTGTATAAACAACTAGTGGAATGTGAACATTTTCTGATATTTATGCAGAAACATCTAGTGTGAAGAAAACGTTGTTTTTTTGTTTTAAATTTTTTTATTAATTACGCGATCTTGGTCGATCAAGCATACTAGTCATATTCTACACTGTTAATTCTTTTTAAAGACAAATTTTGCTACATAGTACACAAAGACAGCAGCTATATTAAAGTTTATGCATGTTTGTTTATGTATGTATGTATATATGTATGTATGTATGTATGTATGTATGTATGTATGTATGTATGTATGTATGTATGTATGTATGTATGTATGTATGTATGTATGTATGTATGTATGTATGTATGTATGTATGTATGTATGTATGTATGTATACCAGTGCAGGTCTGGATCTATTTATGTACGTGCGTATGTAAAAATTTTTTTTTATAAATGAAGTAATTAAAAAATGAGTAGATGGATGGATGGATTAATGAATGTCTCGTCTATCTACAAGAATAACTGCCTTACTCGCAATAGTTTATTCATAGTTTCGGAATAAATTTATATGGCTTTAACTGCTTGACCAATTAAATACCCTTTGATTATTTGTTATGTAATGTTTCAAATTTTTACAGTATACCCACCAAAAGCATCCAGTCAATATCTTGTATGTAGAGTACAAATTAATTTTGAAAGACTAGATTGCAGACAAAAATGCTGCATGAATGGTAAACTTTACAGATGAGATGAATGTCCTTATCGGATTTATCAACAGCAGACAATGGCAGGGCTACGATTTTTTTTTCTTGTAGTAAGTAACCTTATCTCGATCCTCCTAAAGTAGACACCATATCTAGATGTCCATGCAGACTATGGAAAGTGGTTCAATGCGCTTTCTCGCCTTCTGTAAAAGGTGATATGTAGACGTGCTCCACAAGTTAGGGTCAATCCTAATTCTATAGAGGAATGCACTTCTATGCAAGAATAGAAGGATGCCATGGTGATTCGGTTTGGCAGTTTGATATGATGTGCATCAGGTGTTCTCTCTCTCTCTCTCTCTCTCTCTCTCTCTCTCTCTCTCTCTCTCTCTCTCTCTCTCTCTCTCTCTCTCTCTCTCTCTGTTGTAGGGACAGAGTTTGGCAAAAGAACTAAATATCATTTATGTAATTTATTTCTCACTTGTAATGCATACAAACATGGAAAAGAAATATATTAAAATATACATGAAAAAAATAGAATAACACACATTGTAACCAAACCGTTGGTAGGAGCGTATTCATTTCTGTTTACGATTTCTAATTCATCATAAAATCTACGAAATAAACGAAAGACGGTTCTACTATCGATTTACATTATACCCATATGTCGCAATGTTAATTAGAAATGTGACAAGACCTGCATTTCAGAGGAATTAAATAGATCTAATTGTTCGACATGTACGTTGTGAATAAATTAACTACAGACTACAAAGAAAGTAATTTGTTTCAATTGTAAGTCTTGAGAAAAACAATATTTGACTGAAATAACTTTAAATATCTGAATATTATTACGGCTTAAATTGGAAAACGAAGTTGAAAAATACATGAAGATTTGCATGATGTGTGATTATCAGGAATAATTTCGAAGTTATGGAGATGCAAAATCTGTTTAAATAAAAGTTTTGTTTGACATTATCATTCAGTCCATGCAAACACAAACAAAATTCTAACATAACACAAATATCAATTGTTCTTAATAAACTGTGATTGTCTTCAATCAAACATTCTACTAAAAATGAAAGAATGAAAACCTGAACAATAATTCACGACAACAAAAGCTATAATAGATTCTAATAAATCATAGAAGATTGGTTCCAAAATTGATAGAGACACCGAAATCATGGAAGAACTACTAAATGTAGATCATTGTGAAATTTTAGAAGAAATCTGGATTGAATCGTTCTTTTTTTTTACAAATACATTCCTTTCTAGATAGGTGTATATTTTATAATCAGCTCAAAGAATGAAAATTACTTGGGTCTTCCTCAATTACTTTAAACTGAATCAAATGAATTAACCATGCAAACAAATCAATGCAGGACGCAGATATTTTAATATTGCCTTTAGAAACATACATTAATAGCTTTTTCAACAGAACTGAAATCTTTTTTTTAATAACAAATCGTTGATAAAACTATTTACATATATAGCAAAAAACGACTTTTTTAAGGAAAAAGAAGCATAAGGCACGAACTATATCGTGACATGTTCTGTCATCTGCAGTATTAAAATGTCATATCTGTGCTTTTCAAAAAGATAGATTTGAAAATTAGTAGTCCTTATATGGCGAAAAAAGACACCTAGGTAGATATATCAAAGTTCAGTACATAAGCCATACTATAGCATACAAGCTGATAAATATTTGAAACTGAGGAGAAAATATTTCCCCTCTGTGAACAACATTCTAAAGACCCCGTCCAAACCGAAAACATAATAGATGATTTTTAAAATAATATAGTTGATGTAAGTAAAGAAAAGGAATTGATCCTTTAACGATTGAATCACTGGACTCTTGAATAAAAATGAAGGCACTCTGTAAAAACAGCACAAAAACTTTGTAATCCTGTTTTTAGTAGATTTGAGTCATACAAAATACTAAAGACTGCATAATATAACACACTGGTACTTTATAATCCTTCACGAAAATGTTTATGAATCCCGATATTTTCTGTATCCATGTTCAAATGCTTTCAGACGAGAAATCTCATGACAAAAATTCAAGACGATTATTTCTCTAAGTCCTGATGGGAATCATTGAAGGTTTGGTCAAATTTTCAGATAATAGACGGTGATTGGGAAGTACAGATCCTGGAAACTGGATATTTCATATCAATGAGATCGAGTGTTTCCTCCAGCTGCTAGATCTATCGGGACGACTTTGGTAAAACATCATGACCCATCAGCTCAAAGATTCGCCAGCTGTGACGTAACGCAGAAGGCGATTTCATCCTGGGATTCGACCTTTTATCTGCCTGACTGGTCCACAAGTGATAAGTTCAAGATCAATAGGGTGTTTGGTAACTGATGGTTGTCCTTCCCGTAGTGGAATCTGAAAATTGAGAAAGATGTGTGATATGATCTGTGTGCATAATAGTAGAATTAAATGGCAGCAGATACATTCAAATAAGAAAATCTGGTGATTGATACTGGAAAATTTATCAGCAGCTACAATTGAACAGTTGAAACGCTATATATGTGGAATATATTCACATTCAAATCTGGAGGACACATATCCCGCAGGGATCTTGCGAAACAAGATGAACTATGTTTGATAAGGACAAAATAAAGCCACATTCAAATAAGCGATAGCAAGAATCATCAAGATCGGATTTGTAACACGAACAGCTGGAAACAACAAGTAGTTGATACAAAGTACACTAGACAAAGAAATTATAAGCAATTGAAACATAGTTTATAAAACTGCATCTGAGATATTAAGGGACATCTTACGAATCAGAATGTGAAACTGATCTCTCTCTCTCTCTCTCTCTCTCTCTCTCTCTCTCTCTCTCTCTCTCTCTCTCTCTCTCTCTCTCTCTCTGTGCCGTTTGTCCCCCCCCAAATAAATAATACACCATACATTATGTTTTTAGTCATGTAAAGGCTTGCCTCTTTGTGGGGAAATGGCATCAGGGTTAAGCGGAACATAGCGTTGCGTATCTGACGTAACAAGTCATTAAAATATGTCGCATTTCCAAGAAAAATAATTCAGTCTGCTTGGTAATTGTTTGGAGTACCCAACTTAAACTGAAGAATAAAACATCTTAGCAAAAGTCACAAGGCAAGGTAATTACAATTGATATAACCGTGGCAAGTTGATTACAGTTGAAGTAAACCAAACACCAACAGTAACAATATTTATTTTATGGTTTTATTCAAAATATATTTAGCAACTGTCATTCTATTTTATTTTTTCATTATTTGAAACTAATATGTCAAAAAAGTTTCGTTTTTGATTGCTATCGTACATTCTTCATAGAACTTTCGAATACAGGTTGCACTTCAAGAAACAAAGCCTCTCATAACGCGACTGAATGATCTCAACTAAAGACCAGTAAGAATATTTTAGTTTCAGTGTCTAATAGGGATTTTATAGTGGTGTTCATCATTTAGAAATCCCTTCATGTAGTGTCATTTTCAAGTCCTTAATAAATGTAATCTCTCTGCTCTAAATGAATATTGACGCTTCGCTTAAATAGCAGTTCACGTTAAATTAGAAAAATTATACAATTAAGGATTGTTAAGAGTCGTAACTATGTTTCAAAGGCTTCAAGCCACATTTTCGGATACACGAGAATTATAGTATATAAAATCTCAAACATTATGGCTTCAGATCTGAGGACGAGAAATCTAAACGCAACTAAAGAGAAGAAAACTCTCCTCAGTGGAAACCGTAAATCACCTACAGTATTATACTCTTTGTTTTGCATATATTCAGTATTATTGCGTGGATTTACTTTGTGTTGTATACATAAGGATTATCGTGGATTAAGTGTATGTATGACATCCGCACGAACATCACAAGTCCTGGACAGACAGCTTCCTAATGGCGTAAAGTCGACGAAAAGTCTTTGTCAGTAACTGTTCAGAATACTCTCACAAAGTAAAAACAAAAAAGCATGGCAAGTTTAACATCATGACCCATGTTGATAATTGATGTAGCCAGTACAGCTACTCATTTTGGTTCGATGCATGCGGTACAAATAACAAAAAGATAGGAACTTCGTATTAGCTGCAGGTAAAATTGTTTAGGTTTTGGGCTATAAATATAAAATGCATCCAAATTATACCAAAATTATGTTAGTTGAAAATAATGCGGCTGCGTATATATGTGACTTCGTACTTTTTTCTAATTAAGATTGCTTCTTAGGGTGGTGCTAGAAAAGAGCAAAAAAAAAATGACTTGGGAGAGTTCCAAAAACCAATTACCTCCACTTTGTTTTAAATCTAATAAGAGAAACTATGTGTGATTACAAAATGTGGAAAGGTACCTGTATCGACCAACATATTGAAAAATATGATCAACTGGTGCATGTCTATACTTTATTCCATTTAGCGCTTTCACCTGAGTCACGTATGCTAGCTCTCTAGGTTGGTATATTATGTTTCCTTATTTTTAACTATGCAATTTGAATTCATGTAAATACCAAAAATACTTTGAAAGTATAATGTACCTAACAAAAGAACATTCATAATGATATAAATATGGCTTGAAAACGCTATATACGCATGCGCTATATACGCGTGCACAAACGTATGCATATATGATTCTTATGTTCCAAAATGGAGAGGCGTAAATTCGAAATGATGTAAATCATTTTCATTCCGCTACGTATATAATCGGAATATCAATAGTGAAATAGAGCAAACGAGACAATTTTACAAGTGTGTGGAAAGGATATCAAAATTGTTGCAATTTCGTTTTTTTTGCTTTTCTTATCTATATCTAACAACGTGCTCGCTCTGTCAGCCAGCCTTTGCTTCCATATCACACTGAGATATCGTTAATAGTTCGGAAGGCGATCTGACAAATGCGATAAGAAGAGCTGAACGGCAAAACAGACGCTAACTTCGAACTTCGCTAAGGCCAACTCTGCAAAATAATTCATCAATGATAGATGCTTCAAAATTGCTTATATATCCTGTTTCAATCCTTCTTTTTAAAGATATTTTCCCACAGAGATACATAATCATGTACACTTATCAGCAATAAACGTTTAAGAATAAAAATAAATTATTTGATTATTGTATTATTGGATATAATCCTCAAGAGGAACTCGAATTGATTTGACTAAACGAAATGATGCACTGAAAAATATTATACTAAAAATAATATATGATCGATATTCTATTGCATTTGCCACAAAGTTTTATAATTCTACAAAGGAATCCAAACTCAAGGTTTACTCTTTATATTTTAAGAAAAGCTCTTTCTGTATCAGTGTTCAGTGATGACTGATACATCAGGACACTTGATACACAATAGGTCATGTCTATAAAGTTTTGTAAAGCAAGGTCACCACTAAGAACAGATAATTGGATGTTACCATTCCAAAATCGCCAACAGATATTCCTCATTCATTATGATTCACTGCATATGTTTTGACCTTTTATACGAAGACATTGTAGTACCATGAACTATCGTGACTTCAATTTGCACGAACAATTACGTTCATAGCCAAATTATAAATGCAAGGAGTCTGTACGAGTTAAATAATGGCCTGAGTCGCCCTATTTCTTTCTATAACTGTACGTAAAATGTAATTTTATAAAATATTTTGCCAGTCTACTCATTTTATGACGTCTTCGCTTACCCGTTACATTACCATCACCCAATTCTGTCCGCGCATTTAACCACTGCTGACCTTGTGTCAGATCAGTCATCCTAAGTCTATGCCATTACTAAGCTACACCGCGGACTAAAAATCATCTTTTTTTTTGCACCAAAGTTTTTGTTTTATTTGTTGTACTATATGGCATTCATTTCGATGCTTACTTTTAAAGACAATATACTTTTCCCGCATTGGATCTTTAAGGAGCTATTTCTTCTGTGTTTTTTCATTTTTTTGTTTGGTGGATGTTAAAAAAGCAATTTCGTCTGTGTGCTTTGGTTTGTTGGTTCGATGTTAAAGAGCTATTTCTTTTGTGTGCTTTGGATGGTAAAGAAGCTATTATTTTTTCTGTGTGCTTTGAACGTTATTCTGCTAAAAGATTATACATACGATTTTCGTGCTAGTCTACTGCAAAATATTTAAAACCAATTAGGATGTCTTCGTGGTTCAGTGTTAAAATGGTCAGGACGACGGAATGTAGTTTCTCCCGTTTATAAATCACTCTCGAAGGAAATTTACACCCCCATCTTTCACACCAAAACATTCCCCTGATGGGATGAGTTGTCTGGTAAAGTCGACTCCCTACAGGAAACTGAACCAATGCTCTCATAATGAGTGTTCCAGCTGAAAAATAGCAGAATAGTTAACTGAATTGTGCCACAAAAAAAACACAAAAGGCACGACCACGTCCGCCTGAACATGGTTTCACGATCAAATTTCTTCTCAGCTTTGAAATTCTATTTTCAATAAAAACCAGTCTGTGACATCGGATTTTTTCAAATCATCGAACTGAAACCAGTCCATTGTTGAATTCTTTCTTTTTCCTCTGGGTTGAAATATGCAAATTCGTTATAATACATTTCTTAATAACGACATTTTCAATTGCTGATATTTTCCTTTTATGAAAACTATCGGATTGAAAATTATAAATATATTCTGTTTCCAATTTTTAAGGTATTAAAAGAATTACTATATTATTAGAATAATTGAATTACGGGTTTAAATTTTTCTAGCTTACATATGTAGGTTTTGCAACTGTACAACTATTACTGCTCTTCTAAACTTAAGGAACGATCGTAACAATGATAGATTCGTTACTGCAATGAATGGCTGGCAAGGAACTTAGTTGTTGTAACGAGAGTTGCGTGTACAATGTAAACTCGACGTTTGTGTATATAATACAGCATCGTAGACAACACTGAAGGCATGTCTGCTGGTCATAAACAGACATCATCTGTTGTTTGTGAAGAACAAATGCTAATTAACAGACTAACTCTCCGGACCATTATCTTTCGCTATTACAACAACAGACCAGTCAGCTGTTGGCACGTGCCACCATAAACTGTAAACTGCTCTTATGGGTGGTATGCTATTAATGAAATAGTCTGCTACCGTTCTTGAAGCACCGTGCCCAGTCTATCACTTATTCTGACCGGTCGAGTTCTAATCATACGATGTAATGAACTGCAGCTAATTGTGGTAGGATATATTATATTTATAAGCATAATTTCATATGGATATAATCAGCATTTTATTTCTACAATAAAGAAGACAGAAATATCAGAAAAAATAGTTCATCATCTTGTCTATGCAAAAAGCACAACCCCAAAAAAACTTTTCTTAATAATAGCTAGGGTGGAGCATATATTAAGAACTCTGCCTGGCTACTTACATACCAAAAGTCAGCTTAATTCAACAATATGAAGTAACAAGTAACTTTATTAACATTTAAAATTTTCTCAATGAAGAGTTTAAGTGTTTCCATCTCTTCTCCTGGAGAGTCCTAGACAAACACTATTTCGAATACTGTACAAGATTTTTTTATTTTAAAAAATGTTAATTTTCTTTACTTTTATTGTTGCTCTTAACTATTGGAGAAATATATCATTAAAAATTCGGTGGTGCTTTTGAAATTGCACATTTATCATTATGTCATCAATCAGGCGTTTTGAAAAAAAAAGATCTTATAAAAAAAACAGCGTGAGTAATAATTTTTAACTATCAGTAGTTGAAAAATCTCACAGAACGATTGATAATATACAATCTCGAATACGACAGAGAAGCTAATCTAGAATATCGAATACGAGATATAAGCTAGTCTAGAATCTCCAATACGACAGATAAGTTAATCTAGAATCTCGAATACGACAGATAAACTAACATAGAATCTCGAATACGACAGATAAACTAATCTAACCCATTAAGGAACTCACAGTACCTTTATATACCAACCAACTTTGGGTTGTTTGTTTTTAATAATAGGTCTATCTCGGTTAAGTTTCGTTCCATATTTTAAGTCTTACTGGTTATAATTATATCCCTGTTGTTGTTTCAGTGATAAGTTGATTAGGTTTCACAAAGTTTTCAGCCATTTTCAAACAAAGTACTCGGAACATTTATCTTATTAACCCCTTTTTAAGTAGATATATTCATGTTCAAAAACGATAAGGATGAATAGCAATAAATCGCGTAATCAAAGTCTCTCTCTCTCTCTCTCTCTCTCTCTCTCTCTCTCTCTCACACACACACACACACACAAAAACACACACACACACACACACACACACGCGCATCACATGTAAAGAACTTGTTAGGGGAAATCGGAAGTGTGGGTCTGCAAAACAGCGATATCACAAATTGTTCGTATAACCAACAGAACTATATATCTCAGACAGACGAAATGTAGTCACCAGAAATCAAGGTCATGTTGCTAGTCCATCTTTATTGATACCATGACTCTTTCATGAGTATAAAGTAAAACGTTAAATGTCAAAAGAATTTATTAAGCTTGACAAACTGAACAGAGAATTGGTCTAAGTTCGAGTCTCGAAGAATTTGTGAGCATGTGAGAAAGCCTGCCAGTAGCTTCTCTTGGGTCAATGGATCTTACCGGAGGCTTTCTATGGGTTTTTCTACTCACCAGTTTTTCAGGCAGCCTTGAATACTCAGTCTTGGGCTGAAAAATGGCGTTAAATCCAATAAACCGCCATACAAAACAACGAAAGATTTGAATTTCGAGTTAGAGAGGTAGAAGGGGACGTCACCTTATGATTTCCGCTATTTAAAATATTTAATAACATAATATTCTCGACTTCCATCTGATAGGAATCAATATACAAGCGATATTCTTATAAATAAAAGAAAATAGTTTGTTAATTAAATGTGAATGTTGATCAGATATTGGCTCCAAACCGAATTATAAAAAGAAAGAAAAGGCGAATCTAATTTTTTAGTTTTCCTTTCAAATCTGGCTGCAGCAAATAACATCAGTCCCGTTCGATTCTAACGTTAATTAGAAGGGAGGAAATACCGGTTTGCTTGTGTCAACAGTTTTCCATTTGTAATGTTGTGTTCAGTAACTAAACAGACATGACGTTTACAGATTTTTCGGCTGCGAAAAGCCAAATGCATCCGTATTTCTTAAATTGCAGTGACAATTCACGATACAAAGAAACTAAAAAAGTAAATATTGTAGTCAGCATACACAGTGCTCTAATGTAAATAGTACAACTACATTTATGTAGGTTACAGAGAGAGAGAGAGAGAGAGAGAGAGAGAGAGAGAGAGAGAGAGAGAGAGAGAGAGAGAGAGAGAGAGAGAGAGAGAGAGAGAGAGAGAGAGAGAGAGAGAGAGCAGTTTCATTATAGGACAATATAATCTTGCTTTGTTACTTTCTTGTAGAAATGGAGGCAACCTCGTGAAAAGGCAAGCACTTTTGTAGAGCTCATGAACGGGATAAGCAACATAAATGAACGTTGCCTATTGGCTCTTATATTAGCCAGGCACGTAACGCCTAATTAAGTGTAGAAACGACCATGCACATAGTAGCATTATAGTCATGAAAGAGTACTGCAGACAAATGAAGATTGAATACAAAACCACTTCAGTGTACGTGAAACATTCGGTGATTATGTAAACAGTTTATAAAATAAACTTTTGATCACATCAAGCAACAGCAAATGTGGCCGTAGAACAACAACACATAACTCGCCAAATAATGACGGATGATTAATACCTAACATAATTATAAAACAAAAACAAAAAAAGAAAAAGAAATATGCAAAAAATCCCCAATCATATAAAGGATTTGCTTAAAGGTTCGATTGTCTTGGAAATACCGTCGTTTATATTTTGAAAATTATACAAACTCGTTTTTGAATTCACATTAAGATTCCGAAAACTGGGGTTTCTAAAATAAAACTTTTCTCGTTGCTTTTTTGCAAAGAAGTCTATGCTTGCGTCAACGTGTTGATCGAATAATCGTTTTTCAATGTATGACAGGTGTTGTAATCCTCACTTTTGACCAAAAAAACGTGTCCATAATATTAGGATAAACTTAAAAGGTGTCCATAATATTGGGTTTCTACGACAATATGTTGCAACTAACGGGCATAATTCTTAGTCTAACAATGGCAAAAACTCAATTAGCGTTTGTTGGTGTCTTCTCAGAATAAAACTAAATCAAACAGAAGGGTTTGTGTTCATGAAGTCCTTAAAAAATGCTTAGTGGAAATTGAATGGCGTTAAACAGATGCCACTGCTCCTTACAATTGTTCTGGAAAACGGCAAATGTCAAATTTGATCTAGGACTGCGTAACTTTACACACCTCGTACCAAAATTTGTCTAAAATCCTGAAGAAAAATGTTTCGCGGAAACTTAAATACAAAGCTCTAATTCACACGGAGGATATTAGCATAATGTTTAGACGAAAACAGGTTAAAATGTAACCTTATATAGGTTCTCGTATGTCAAGCCTTACAACAAGAAAAGTTTCATTCCATACAGTCCTTTAAAGAAATTGAAATGAAACTAAATTTGCGATGGACGTGACGAGACAAGCATCATATGATAAATATGTTCCCACTACTAGGATGGGGCTATAAAGTTTACAGAAAAAAAGTTTGCTGTAAAATAAGGGTTGATAAAATTCTCAACAAATAACAAATGAAGTACTTTTAAAAGTACATTCGAATATGTTCCTCTCTCATCAACGCTGGATTTTTCATCCAAAGAGCTAGAGGAGAAGACTAATTTCTTCTAGTAGTTAATGGAAAAGCCTAAATCCAATACTTCTTCCATGCCACTCAGATATATTTACTTTTAATTTTGTGATTGATTTTATCAATAAAATATGTAGAAGGGCATTAAAAATGGCAGAATTATTGATTAGGAGAAACCAAATAAATATAAGTTGGACAGAAATTCCTATCAGTGGACTTATCGAATTTATGTAAGTTTTATGTCTACAATGCGATATGAAAACTAAGCATGACATGTGCATCGTATGTCATAACTTGTATATCATCCACTTATGTACCGATCAGTGTGTGTGTTTGTGTGTGTGTGTGTGTGTGTGTGCGGTTGTCTGCTTGGGTCACTGAATCGGGTTGTTTTGGGTTTTGTTCTCTTTTATAATTTATCTTTTCCAACTAATTTAAGGGCTATCATTAGTTCTTTTTCTATAAATCAAAGCAATAACTTTTTTTTCAAGTTTTGTTCAGACCGGAAGTCTGTCAAAATATCCCGATCAATCTTGTGAAAACTTAATGGTCGATCCCCGTTGTGTGATTGCTCATACATACAAGCATCTATCCTATGACACTAGCATTACAGTCATGGGTAAACACAAAAATAAACTTACTTCAAACACTGCAAAATATTTTTATCCGAATAATATGCCCCGTGGGTCAAAATGCGTCAATATCTGCCATCGTATAAATTTCTAAATTTGACGCTAAAGTGCGACAAATCTGATTACCGCCATTTTTAATTGCACAACAATGGTGGATACTGATTCGTCTGCAGCCAACGTAGATGCCACTGTTTAAATCCAGTTAAAGAGGCTGTAATTCGACCCCTGGGTTATCTTATCAACCAGAGTTTATTGGCCGATTGCATCACTGATAGAGAGTTGAAGAGCTTGCAATTACCCCTCCCACAGAGAAATCTCAACTCGCGAAGAAACTAATATGTGACACATCGCGATATTTAGATATTGCACAACAGAAACTACAGCGATTCAAATGCAAGGCCATGAGAAAATACAAAATTCGTATGGGAATATTCGTATAATTTGTTCTTACGTGAATTTGGATAATAATGTAGTTAATGGCGAGATATTGGTTACTTCACTGAAAAACAGCTAGTAATTGTTTACCCCAACTTGATATGATCCGTGAAAATTCACAATCATGGAAGTCGTCTTTTCTCTTAAATTCATGTTAAAATAAATTGTTATCGCAACCCTTACTTCTTGTTTTATAAATGGCACCTCAAACCCTAAATGAAAAATATGCAAGACAATCATGTTACACAGTCATGGTTTGTACCCGAGAAACTAATGAAATTGTTTATTTTCTAAACACTATGCAAATTTCGAAGACAAAGTTCAAATAAAGATAATTTACAATTTCAAAAATCAAACTAATGTAACATTTACATTAAATATTCTCTTTTTTGTTGATTATATTTCTACCGAGATAAATATTTAAAATTTATTTGCAGTGTTTGCTTTTATTTATTGATGGTTTTATTCGAGTCAGTACTTATTGCCCACTACGTATGTAGTTCAAAACATTTTCCCCGCAAAGATCTTTCCAATTTAAGTCTTGCATCAAGTGAAACCAATGTTGCAAAAAATATTCTTTCAAGTCATTCATCAATTAGATTTTTTTTAAAAGCAAAGTAAAAATAATTTTAATGGTCAGTATTACTTGATATACTTCATATAAGTAATTACAAGATATTCTTCATATAAGATTTAGATATCAGCTTAGAGCTCCACAATATATTTAAAATTGTTGGCATGTTTAATTTTTTATGTTTTTCATAATTATTTACTTTTTAATAATATCAAATGTCGACATTATTGTTATATTTATTATTATTATTATTATTAGTAGTAGTAGTAGTAGTAGTAGTAGTAGTAGTAGTAGTAGTAGTAGTAGTAGTAATAGTAATAGTAAGAGGAGGAGGAGAAGTAGTAAAGATATAACACCCCATTGGATACTACTACTACTACTACTACTACTACTACTACTACTACTCTCTCTCTCTCTCTCTCTCTCTCTCTCTCTCTCTCTCTCTCTCTCTCTCTCTCTCTCTCTCTCTCTCTCTCTCTCTCTCAACAAAGAACCAAGGAGTCCTACAAATTTCCAAGCATAATATAATACCAAAACATATTTCTCTATCATTTGTTCTTGTTGATACAGTGGATAGTATTTGCTAATCCTATTAAAACATCGACGGGGTGTTGACACATCCGTTGTCGGATAAAGCAATCGAAAGCACCTCAGTAAATACGTTTTCGGATAAAGCAATCGAAGGCACCCCAGTAAATCTGTTTTCGGATAACGCAATCGAAAGCACCTCAGTAAATACGTTTGTCACTTGTCAATCGGATAGATTGATCCACGAGTAAAATCGTCTCTACTTACGACTTATTTGTTCATCATTTGTTCTTGTTGATACGTTTCGCGATAGGCAAATATCGTTAAGTTGTTTATGGTAAATCTACAAAAACTGAGGAAGTAAAGTTTTCGCACCTATATCTCATAACAAAAAAAACTGAAAGAGGCTGTCATAGATTCTTGACAATGATTTAGTTTATTGTAAATAAAATATAACGTAATAAAAAATGAAATTTTTTGCTTACACCCTCACCCATCCCCTTCACAAACAGACATGCAAAACAAAACATATACATGTACCTATTTTTCTACAACAAGCTAATAATCTTCCAATGAGACACCGCAGATAGCAATGGGTGCTATTATCATCCCACCCCCACCCTCAAAATCCCACTTGTCAAAGACACCGTGGAAAGAAAATTGATATTTATCCTTTTCTCGCATTTAAACTTTTTAAGTAATGCATCTTTAGCTTGATTGAAAGCAAGCTAATTTTAATACAAGAGTAATAAATTCTACATTATCTATTCTGATATTTATCAGATAAAACATGTTGCTGATATATTAATGGTGACGTGAATAATGACGACAGCAAAAGAAAAAAAAAACAACAATGAGTATTAATGACCAACATTTCTAAGAGAAGGAACGAATTATTGCCAATGATTGCTCAATTATTCTAGACCTTAGAAGTTAAAAATTTCCTAACACTCACCAGAAAATGGAAATAGCTGCCTTAATTATAAATGAGATCCTCAATGACTGGGTAATGACCATGCTCCTTCCATCCTCCAGACTGAGAAAGCGTAACTAAGACGTTCGCTGGCCACGTATGAACAACTTGCCAACTTACCGTCCGTGCTTGTATCTTCACTTCTTAACACCTGATATAGAAAATCAATATATCGGGATGCGAGTTTTAGAGTTTGTATTTTGCTCAGTTTGTCAGAGGGCAACGTAGGAATAATTTGTCTGAGTTGAGCGAATGCTTCGTTCAGAGACTGTGTTCGTTGCCGCTCTCTGACGTTTGCCATTACACGCTGGGTTTGAAGGTCTTCGTAAGTCTGCGGACTTTTCCGCCTTTTCTTGTTCGGTTGACCGTGCTCACTGCCTTGAATACTGCTGCTGTCAGAATCCGGAGAAGAAAGATTCTCAATACTGTCACATCTTTTGCTGAAAGTCCTTTTCTTTAGCAGCCTCTTATCCTTTTGATAATCCAGAATTTCGGAATCAGTCACTTCTTGTCGTACCTCTTCGTACTCCTGTTTAATGGGAATGTTTTTAAACGGTTGAGAATGGTTGTGTGAGTTCTGTTTCTGGACCGTAGCCATATCCAAGACACCAGTGTCCAATAAATGCGGATTTTCGGGAATCATCCTCGTTTCTGTGTGCACCATATATTTAAGTTAATGTTCAACTAATTCAAAACCTATTACCAAAGATGACCAAAACTAGTCAAGACTGCTACACCTTTCACACGCTAGTGTCGGAGAGATAGATCACCACCATTCAAACTTTGGTAATTTTTTCCACACGTGCTCTCGTGGATATCGTTGCCAGGGTAATTAACTCTCACAAGATGGGTACTTTGGTTTCACTGAACGATTCCAGCAGACGACAGGCCCTTTATCCCGGGATTACAA
>JAEAOA010000217.1:937500-1002500 GCA_016746295.1 Potamilus streckersoni
TATTAATTAACATGGATCCTAATATCAAATTCTTTTTAAAAGGCACATAATCGTTTCTCTGCTTTAAACTTTTCCAAAAATAATAAACACACTTAGTAATACTTTCAAAATTTGAAACAATTACATAACAAAATATTCAAAGGGTATTTAATTGGTCAGGCGGTAAAAGTCCTAGATATTTATTTTGAAAGTATAAATATGCTAATTCATACCAAATAAACTATTTTCAGCAAGGCAATTATTCATGTAGATAGACATGACATTCATTAATCCATCCATTCATCCATTTATTAATTGATTAATTTATAAAAAAAAAACAAAACAACAAAACAGCAATATGTATACGTAGGTACACATGCATACACGCTCTTGTATTATGCATACATCCATGCATAACTATACCTAACTACTTATCTATTTTACATACATACATACATACATACATACATACATACATACATACATACATACATACATACATACATACATACATTCATTCATACATACATACATACATACATACATACATACATACATACATACATACATACATACATACATACATACATACATACATACATACGCACGCACGCACGCACGCGCGCGCACGCACGCACGCACGCACGCACGCACGCACACACACACACACACACACACATACATACATACATACATACATACATACATACATACATACATACATACATACATACATACATACATACATACATACATACACTTCTGAGAGAGAGTACATACATACATACACTCATAAATACACTCATACTCCTGAAAAAGAGAGAGAGAGAGAGAGAGAGAGAGAGAGAGAGAGAGAGAGAGAGAGAGAGAAGAGAGAGAGAGCGAGCGTCAGATCAATGCATGTTTTGTTGACAATGACATACATACATACATACATACATACATACATACATACATACATACATACATACATACATACATACATACATACATACATACATACATACATACATACATACACTTCTGAGAGAGAGTACATACATACATACACTCATAAATAAACTCATACTCCTGAGAGAGAGAGAGAGAGAGAGAGAGAGAGAGAGAGAGAGAGAGAGAGAGAGAGAGAGAGAGAGAGAGAGAGAGAGAGAGAGAGAGAGAGAGAGAGAGAGAGAGAGATGTTTTGTTGACAATGTCTCTTTCATGCCATTAAAAATTACGGAATTAAATGCTAAATTAGAATAGCACATACACGAAATGAACTGGATCCGTCTTTCAATCCATCAAAGTAATTCCCATAATTGACAACAAACGTGTCTGTTTAACAGCGCTAAAAATTTCCATTTTGATCAAATGCTTTACGCAAATATTTGGATACATGTCTCCCATTACCGTGATATTGTTTCATTTCTTTCTAATGGAAGTGTGGGAGATTTTAAGTGTGTCCATGCCTAATCTCATATAGTATATAACAGAAAACTAAAAATCCCAAGACCACCATGTGGAATTACAGTCAACATGCTCTAAGAAAATTTCGGGTTAAAAGACTTATTCAAAAATATATTAGTGTTACTAACTGAAAATTTATTCAAAGTTTAAACAAACCAGTCTCTAAATGTAATGAGTCAGTTCCAAGTTGTTGCAGAATTCCACTTATACCCATCATATAAATTTTTTTAAAGATATATTATGCCCAGCACTACCAATTTAATCGTCTCCGTTAAGTGTAGCGGGATATCGCGTTCAGATTTTTTTTTTGCGGCTCTTATTTCCGAAAGAGAGTAAACTTGAAGTGCTTCACAACGGACGAACAAGAGAAGAGCTGACTTTAACAGTTTTTACGAGACCAAAATACTTCCGTTCTGTAAGCTAGGATTTACCTATTTCCCACGCTACTCGGAGACTTGCGGGAAATCTTTCATTCACAATTTCGTCAGCATAGCAAAACATAAGTAACATGATGACAGCGATGTCTATGGAAGACTGGTAGGGCTAAAACAATTTGCATTATTTGTTTATTTAATGGATAAAATAAGTAAGTTTAAAGCTCTGCACAATCGCTTTTGTACGAGCCGTTGCCTTCGTCCACGCGAATGCATATGCGCGCAGTTTATAAGTTCTTGTACTTAATGTAAAAGCTAATAAAAGGTGATTAAATTTCAATGTGGCTAACCATGCGAGATTGAGATTGTTTAAGTTCAGTGTGGCTAACCATGCGAGATTAAGAGCGTGAGAGAAAAACTCTAAGAGAGAGAGAGAGAGAGAGAGAGAGAGAGAGAGAGAGAGAGAGAGAGAGAGAGAGAGAGAGAGAGAGAGAGAGAACGGATTAAGAAAAATGATACGTATCTTCGATGTCATTATTTAAATTCATGTTCTATCTCATTATTTACGCTATATGCATGTTCGATCTCATTATTTACGTTATATGCATGTTCGATCTCATTATTTACGTTATATGCATGTTCGATCTCATTATTTATGTTATATGCAGGTTTGATCTCATTATTTATGTTATATGCATGTTCGATCTCATAATTTACAGTATATTCATCTTTTTGTCATTATTTATATAATAGTCATCTTCAATCTCATAATTTACAGTATATTTGCAATTTCACTTGTCTAACAGTCTTGATTTTTAATGTGGCTCATAACACAAGGACTGGGGAGCCTTGTCGGAAATATGTTCTATTTGGCTTCCATACACACTGGTTGAGCAAATTCCCAGCTGTTCGTGTTACCGTAGCCGTGGTCTTCGTGCGATATTGATACAATGCTGTTTGTTATCCTTCTTAGTAACCTGTGGTGCATAAACTAGGGACTGGGGCAAACTGTTTTTGCATCCCTTATTTTAGTCTGCGATAAATGAGAGACAGCAAGTCACCCAACCATTCCTCATTCTTTATTATGAATAATAACAGAAATAAATAAATAAATTAATTAATAAATAAATAAACAAAAAAAACCCCCAAACCGTAAGGGCTTTTCTTTTTACAATAAAATCATGAATGTATTACATTTTGTACAACTATAAAATAGTTTAGAATAAACTTAGGTTTAATAACACGATGACTAATTGCATTTAACGCCTGGAAAAGCAAGACCCTTTAGTAAATAAATGTCCTTTTGGTTTGTTATATTTGTCATTTGCAGTAGCAGTTCCCATCCCATGTGGGCCTCAGAGTCAGAGAGAGAGAGAGAGAGAGATAGAGAGAGAGAGAGAGAGAGAGAGAGAGAGAGAGAGAGAGAGAGAGAGAGAGAGAGAGAGAGAGAGAGAGAGAGAGAGAGAGATTATTGCGTGTTTATATTATGGCAGCGTGATCCGAACAAAAGTTATCGTGTCTAAATAGCTTGGGTGATCAATACGTTTAGGTGCCACAGTTGATCATACGAAACTATTTGATCCAAGCTATTTTATATTGGTGAAAAGTCTACAATACTGAAGGTCAGGGGAGACTCTGTGTGTGTGTGTGTGTGTGTGTGTGTACATACATACATACATACATACATACATACATACATACATACATACATACATACATACATACATACATACATACATACATACATACATACATACATACATTTTACAGGTTAGAGAATTATAATTCTTACTCTACGAAGTTTCGAACCCAGGTCCGCGAGTAAATGGCACATATATGAGAATTAATCACTAAGTCGTCTAGCGAGTGTGTCTGCTACACATGAGTTCATGTAACACCGATTCAGTGCCATCAGTTATTGGTGATGCGTGCTAAGACGTAACGGGATATGGGCTGGTGTGTAGGCAGGCGATGGGTGCCATTTACTCGCGGACCTGGGTTCGAAACGCAGTAGAGTTTTGAATTATAATTCTCTAAGCAGTATGAAAGTATTATTTGTATCAAATTATTAAATTCTGCCTTCTGTTATCACGCATTCTTCTACAGATTCCAGGGATAGCACTTTCTGTTCTGTTTTGTGTATATTTATAATTCTTTGTAATAAAATCATATATACCTTGATTTCTTTAATAGGAACCTGGAACCAATTTGCACATATGTGAGAATTAATCGCTAGGTCATATAGCGAGTGTGTCTGCTGCACACGATTTCATATAACACCGATTCAGTGCCATATTTTATTAGTGATGTGTGCTTAGTCGTGACGGAATATGGGCTGGTGTGTACAGGCAGGCGATGGGTGCCATTTATTCACGGACCTGGGTTCGAAACTCCGTAGAGTACGTATTATGATTCTCTAGCCTGTATGATATCCTACCTCTTTCAAGGCTGTACTATGGTACTCAATTTTTGTACGCTGCTCTTACAGATTTCGATCGTTTTATATTACTGCTCATTAAATCTGCCTAATTTTAGAATGGACAATGGTCAGTGGACGTTGAGGACTATAATTAGTTTATACGAAATACACATTTTAGAGCTCTCTAAATATCGGACAGTTTTGTAAGTTGTACCATTCTGCTAATTTCTGTAGGATTTATTTCTTCAATTTTCAAATTTGCTGTGTAAGTAATCGTGCTGGCTAAATATCAAACGCATAAATCAGCAGGAGCCGGGAGGATAGCCAAGTTCCCTACTGGGGCGAGTAGCTCTGCACGGTTAAGACAACAAATGGTCTGGTACCCATCAAAAGGGCAACGAAACCTGCCCCTGTGTCAGATGACATTAGAGGGTTTAATAAATAAACAAAACTCTCCATTTTACATGAGATATTATTCAGCAGCATCATGTTGGCTTTTGAAATGGTAAAAGAGGGATTATTTTGCGCTTTTGTGTGTTTTCACACAAAGCACGACCTCGGAAATGAAGCATAAAGCAAACAACGTTGCACTATTTCCTTTCGTGCAAGACCACACGTGCCAAAATGTCGACAATCAACAATCTTAAGATGTGCACCTTAACGTAAAAATTGCGTAAGGATAAAGAGCAAAAATTTTTATGAATCTTACAATCTTAAAATATCCCTATATCAAAAAAGATTTTGATGCTAATATTCAATGCTTGAAATTATTGGATATAGAATCTTAAGTTCTTAGCAGTTACAAGTTGTAGGCAGTTGCCGTTTAATTAAATTCTTCCACATATGAATATTAAATTATACATTTGTGATGTAAAAAAACAAGTATGGATTGAACACTTGTATAAAACAAATTCTTCTTTTCGAGTTGTTCTTTAAATAAATCTAGGTCTAATTTGACCAATAATACAAGTTTAATTTGCTGTTTCTGCTGTCAGTTTTCTGTTACCTTAATAATTCAGGCCATATTGTTTTGAAGGTGTGTTAAATTTCGGGGTCATTTTTTAAATGCCAGATATCTATTTAAAAAATAAGACAGGATGTATATAAAACATACAGTCATCACAGCAATAAATTCTCTCTCTCTCTCTCTCTCTCTCTCTCTCTCTCTCTCTCTCTCTCTCTCTCTCTCTCTCTCTCTCTCTCTCTCTCTCTCACTTTCTCTCTTTCTCTCTCTCTCGCATGCGCGCGCGCGCGAAAGTTAAATGATAGGCCGAACTAATGGCTTACCAACGGATATACTGCAGCCTTGCATTCATGGCAAGTTATTACCACCACCCCCTAGCCTAATGGTTTTATCCGTTACTAAGATACCATAAATATTCGTATCTTTATAATTTGACATTTGCCTGGCATAACGAGAGTTGTCATTCACTTGACACAACTTCTATTTGGTCTGTAGATTGGAGTTCTGTCTTCATTCACACTTGAAAAATAGGGATGTGTTCCCTAGCGAAAGCTAATTTTCATAATTTTTGTATTTCATTTCTGTGGAAAGGAATAAGTGCTTAATATCGAGGTCAGTAGTGCTTTTTTCTGTTAAATGGGTAAAGCTAGATCAAATGAGCTTATGCGATGCCGTGTAGTTCCGTTAGCCCTACTATTAAACTTAGGCGAGGATTGACACTAAACTGTGCACAAAAACACACACAGACACACACACACACACACACACACACACACACACACACACACGCGCGCGCGCGCGCGCGCGAGCATAAGCACACACACAAATTTATCCAAAAGTTAAATTGATTCTAAATGAAACTGGTGCCCTTCGGAATATAATATCTAATGTTGTTGTCACTACAGATGGTTGTAATAACACTATGTTTTGCTGAAATAATTTGTATGATACGTAATAGTAATAATGTCGACCTGACCTCCAAAATGGCTGCCATAGAGACCATCTTAAAACTTGCGAATATTTTGGAACGGATAGCGATATCAACATTTGGTTTTCACTAAAAGGCTTCGTACTATATGTAGTTAGACCTTTTGAAATCATACCGATCTGACGTCACCATGGTCACCATGTTCATCTTGAAATTTTGTTGTTGCTAATTCTTTTAACGTATGATAGTGTTGACATGGGCTGTTTACTGAAATACTTCGTTAAATTTGCATTAGGCATTAAATAACAGTGGTGCAATATCCCCGCGTCCTCATCATCCTCCAAATATCAGCCACCTGAATGAATAGCACTATCATTATGTTGTTGATTCGGAATATAAATGGTGTTGATCAAACAGCCAATATAGAACCCATTGTAACAATCAATACAAATCCTCTTATTAACACTCGTCCTGAACGAATGATAGCACAAAGTGGGGATTTTCATTAAAAGATTTGCAATATGGGTCTGAATTAAACTTGACCACAACATATCTTTGTGTTTGTGAAAAAATTTGAAGACCAAACCAACTTGATCTTGGGATCAAGTCTAATGTCACAGCATGCATATGCATATTACAATGAGCATATGAACACCGGAACCTGCACATAGGAACACCGGAACCTGCACATATGAACACCGGAACCTGCACATAGGAACACCGGAACCTGCACATAGGAACACCGGAACCTGCACATAGGAACACCGGAACCTGCACATAGGAACACCGGAACCTGCACATATGAACACCGGAACCTGCGCATATGAACACCGGAACTCATGACACCAACTGAATATGAACACCGGAACCTGCACATATGAACACCGGAACCTGCACATAGAACACCGGAACCTGCTCATATGAACACCGGAACCTGCACATAGGAACACCGGAACCTGCACATATGAACCGAACCGCACATGAACACCGGAACCTGCACATATGAACACCGGAACCTGCACATATGAACACCGGAACCTGCACATATGAACACCGGAACCTGCACATATGAACACCGGAACCTGCACATATGAACACCGGAACCTGCACATAGGAACACCGGAACCTGCACATATGAACACCGGAACCTGCACATATGAACACCGGAACCTGCACATATGAACACCGGAACCTCACAATGAACGGAACCTGCACATAGGAACACCGGAACCTGCACATAGGAACACCGGAACCTGCACATAGGAACACCGGAACCTGCACATATGAACACCGGAACCTGCACATATGAACACCGGAACCTGCACATATGAACACCGGAACCTGCACATATGAACACCGGAACCTGCACATATGAACACCGGAACCTGCACACATACAATCAAAAGCTGACTACATTTTGTATATAGGTGAATTACAAATGAAATAGAAACTCTAAGTATATATTGAATAGATAAAAAAATCTGTGTATCGTACCTGTTAAGAACAGTTGAAGGTGGGTAGTAAGCAATCAAGTCCAAATAATCCAATTATTGAACTGAATTATACAGTTACTATATGTACTTGATCTCAATTTTTATTAATTAAATGTAAATTTATCTACTCCACAAAATCGTACGCAATATAATGGAATATATATTAATGTCAAAAATAAACTTCTATTTAAAAAAATCTCATTTTAAAATCCAGCATATATGTTAGAATGATTCCAGAGAGGTATAAGAATTCCAACGTCATAAGTAGGTTATGTATCTTACAAAAGTTCCGTGTAGACTGGCAGTACACAACGGGCTAAAAGAAATTGCTGATAACCGCTTTTTCGGAACTTAAAATGCAGATATATAATTTAAAATCTAAATCTGTGAATCACTCTATTTCACAGAGAATTTTTTCAATATTTTGTTTATTCATCAATTGAAAATTATTCACCAGAAAAGGTCGATTTTAAGTAAACAAGACAGTTCTCAGGAATTTTTCGGCGCAAGGGAGGTAACTCCTAGAATAATTGCCTAGTTTGTAAGCATTTGCCACATATCCAACAATGCCAACATAGATTTACAAGGAATTATTTTTTAATACTTATTATTAGGTAATATATTTATTATATGGTTAAATATCAAACTCAATTATTAATAGCATGTATTTGAAATCGTGCTACTTCAATACATAAAGATAATGCAAGTTGTAAAGACTGCTCATTTAGGAAGCAGCTTGATTGAGAAACATAACAATGCTTTTTTTACGTGCTAGATGAAATTGGTGAGTGTTCCTTTAAGTCTTGTATGAGATAAAAAAAATTTGATTTATGTCAATCATCACTGAAAAAGCAGTTGGACTGTGAAAGCGACAGAGCAAACAAAAACAAATACTTTACTGCGTTTTTTTTTTCTCTGACATAATTATATTTCAATTATGGTAAGTAAGCACTGTACATAGGTGTACGCTACTTACAGAATGACTCTATTATCAAATGGAAAATATAAAAACATTAAAAGTTCATTCCTTTTGTTTCTACCTATCTACAATTTCTCCATTAATTTCATTTGGATTTATTCTCTTTAAAACAGTTCAATTAGTATTTTGTCCTTTATGTAAAATAAAAAAAGAGAAATGAATATTTTTTCAAATCTTCAATTATAAAGTTTTACTTTGTACGGTCCTCAAACAGGTATATTAAAATGTATACCTGTAAATGTTAGCTTGCTAGGGTTAGGTTAGTTTTCAAAATTATTTTGAAATAGTAAAGATTACCACATTCATGGACTAGAAACAAAATATTGTTTCTTTGAGAACTGTCTGTCTGTTAACTCTGAACTATCTACCGTAATCTTCTTTTTCATATATGTATCGCACGTCTTGTGGAACTGAAATGTTAGACAGATGATACGATAAAGCTAACAGAAGTTTTATAGTTAGTCTCTATCAAAATGGTGCACAACAGTCTTTTTAGAAATAGTCAATTATGAGATTGATTTCGGTACATCTGTGCTAACTCTCTTTATTATTCTAAAAGCACAAAAGACTGATATATTACACATATTTGATTTTAACTGATTTAAAAAGATAATTAGCGCATTATCTATCTATCTATCTATCTATCTATCTATCTATCTATCTATCTATCTATCTATCTATCTATCTATCTATCTATCTATCTATCCATCCATCCATCCATCCATCCATCCATCCATCCATCCATCCATCCATCCATCCATCCATCCATCCATCCATCCATCCCTCCTCCCTCCTCCCTCCCTCCTCCCTCCCTCCCCCTCTCTCTCTCTCTCTCTCTCTCTCTCTCTCTCTCTCTCTCTCTCTCTCTCTCTCTCTCTCTCTCTCTCTCTCTCTATCTATCTATCTATCTATCTATCTATCTATCTATCTATCTATCTATCTATCTATCTATCTATCTATCTATCTATCTATCTATCTATCTATCTATCTATCTATCTATCTATCTATCTATCTATCTATCTATCTATCTATCTATCTATCTATCTATCTATCTATCTATCTATCTATCTATCTATCTATCTATCTATCTATCTATCTATCTATCTATCTATCTATCTATCTATCTATCTATCTATCTATCTATCTATCTATCTATCTATCTATCTATCTATCTATCTATCTATCTATCTATCTATCTATCTATCTATCTATCTATCTATCTATCTATCTATCTATCTATCTATCTATCTATCTATCTATCTATCTATCTATCTATCTATCTATCTATCTATCTATCTATCTATCTATCTATCTATCTATCTATCTATCTATCTATCTATCTATCTATACCACATACATTAGAAATAACATGGCATTTAAAGTACTGGTATAAAGCATATTGATATACCAATACTATTGGTATATCAAATTGTCACTCGCCCATGTTTCAATAATACGCATATACAAACATTCTAGCGACCTTCTGCAGTTGATTCTAGATCATTTATGAAATTCCACATATTGATCATAAGTAACATATGAAAAGAACGATAAAAGGTAATAATAATCCTCGTTTTCTAAATGAATTTAATATAGCACAAATTTTTATCACAATCCTTTCTGGTTTCTGTTCTCTCTCCCTTTCATTCATAATGGACAAACTACGAAGCATTTGGAGTGAGAGAGAGAAAAGGAATTTGGGGTGGATTAAAACCTTGAACTAGAAATTATATCAAGTAACCTACAAGAATATAGTTCGTCGTAACGATACGTGTGCACTTTCCATGGGATTTATCTACAGTGTTCATCAATGATACAAAGTTGCAACTATTTCGACATTACACAGCAAATTCCTGGGTTACGAGGTACACATATTGTGTTGTATTTAATGTATTTAATGTTTTGTTTTGTTGTTTCTTCGAAATACTATAATGTTGTAAAAATCGATTATTAATTAAGTATGAAAAGGTCCAAAGCCAATCTCTCTCTCTCTCTCTCTCTCTCTCTCTCTCTCTCTCTCTCTCTCTCTCTCTCTCTCTCTCTCTCTCTCTCTCTCTCTCTCTCTCTCTCTCTCTCTCTCTCTCTCTCTCTCTCTCTCTCTCTCTGGACCATCGTAGCAAGATACTGGCTAAAATCTATGACATGACGAATGTAGAGGATTTTCGTTTGTATCATCCCAGGATATATGTGGATTTTTGAATGATGGTAAAAGGTTAGTGAATCCGATCAAAAGACGAGAGAGAGAGAGAGAGAGAGAGAGAGAGAGAGAGAGAGAGAGAGAGAGAGAGAGAGAGAGAGAGAGAGAGAGAGAGAGAGAGAGAGAGAGAGAGAGAGAGAGAGAGAGAGAGAGAGAGAGTTTATGGTCGTTTATACTGTTGCTAAAGCAGAATACTGACTTAGATCAGCTGTAAATATATTAAAATATTTTGATTATCTCTTGTGGGTTCGCCAATTTGCTTAGTTTCTATTCCACATTAATTTCCACCATGAGCCGGTAGGTGAATGGCTTAGCGTTCATGTGAATGGTGTAGCTAACCAAGTGTTTATAGTGTCTACTTTAATTATTAAAACCATCTTTTATGTTTAAATCATAAATTTGCATTGTATTGATTTAATAAATGTCGAGACAAATAGAAACCAAGAAAAGAAAACAATATGCAAATGTGAATGTAAATAGCCACAAAAGGCATAAAACTACATTTTGTAACGGACAGACTCGGGGATGTGATGAGTTCATACACTCGGTCAATACACAGCTGCCTGTAGTAAATCTGAACTCTGTTCAAGGAGAAAAATAGATGCATTTGTATGTGTTATATACGTACATACGTACGTACATATTGTATGCTGTATACATACATATATATTGTACGCTGTATCAATGATATAACAATCGTTGTATAAATTTTCCATTTAAGGGAAATTCAGCAAGCCTAGTTTCCTTTTAACGAAACATTTACACATCTCATGGTATATCATTGATACAGCGTACATACTATATATAAATATTTGACTTTTCGTTGGTTCGTAGGTTGAATACCTTGCTAAACATTCACTAATATATGATCAATACCTTGCAAACTGTTATCAAGTGTGCTTATCTGATCATGCCAGATTGTAAGTGTAAAATAGGATCTTATCCCCACATCGCTCGTGTTGTTCATCAAAGAAATACTTCGCGACTTCTTTAAGCTGTTTATTTTGACACCCCTGCGAATAAGCCGTATTTGCCACGACTTTTAAGATCAGTGGGGTTTTTTTTCTTTTGCTGGATGGATTACTGTTTTGGACTAATTTCCCTCTTTTACACATTCTTAAAATACCATTGTAACCTATTATGGAATAATCAAGATCAGGATTTGTTCATGTCGTATTGACATTTGTGTTCATAATTCTCTCACGTAATATAGTCATTAAAAAGCAATTCCATATCCATGTTTTTAATTTACCGATTGTGCGATAGATACAGAAGCATTTTTGTCATAGCTGCAAACAAATGTTTTCATCTTCATTGTCACGCTTTTCACAATATATCACGCCATTACATGTGTTATATCAAATCTGAGGTCGTAAGAAAATCACATGTTTACAGTGGACACTGGTCTATTAGAATCTTAAAGTGTAATGATGTTCTAAAGTAGTTATGTGTTCCAATCAATCAGATTAACTTTAAATGTTTCTTTTGTCGGCCTAATTTATACAATATCCTCTGCTGAGTCTTAGTTTTTCATTCCCGATACCTCGGTTAATTCTGTTCTGATTACCACATTGTAATTCCAATGAATAAATCAATTAAATTGCTGTATGTTCTGAAAATTGTTTTGTCATTCACGTTCGTCGGTTCTGTTAGATATTGTTAAGTCCTTTTAAAGAATGTTCATTCTAACGTATTGACCACTACAATGCATTCTTCTATCTGATACAATCATGACATTCCTATTTCGAATTGGAATTTCTATCTCTTCGGTTTAATGTTGTTCAAAATGTATATGATACAAAGGCATGTTGAGGTATTTGGCTTACTGTGGCATCTTTTTTTTTTACTGCTTGTTAAGAGTCGTATCTTTACTGTAGGTCACCATATTGTCATGCGCAGATAAAGATTTCTTTTTAGCAAAAAATACTAAGTAATTTAAACACTAATACACGTGGTATGTGCAATAATCATCTGCACCCGTTTTATAATTCGTCAGTTCAGATTGTTTAGATATTTCTACGCTATCTATATTAGAATCATTATATGTACATCGAGTAGTCTTATTCAAAAAATGATTTATTTTAACCCTTCTTTCACTTATTCAAGTGTTACTGCTCTCGTTTTCTTTGAGCTGCGCAGTTTTCTGAATTTTGTTGAACTCATTCGTGTTCACGTCCAACTGGATATAATATTATGGATAGAATATTATGAACAGAATATTATGAATAGAATATATTATGGATAGAATATTATGGATAGAATATAATGGATAGAATATTATGAATGGAATATTATGGATAGAATATTATGGATAGAATATAATGGATAGAATATTATGAATGGAATATTATGGATAGAATATTATGGATACAATATAATGGATAGAATATTATGAATAGAATATTATGGATAGAATATTATGGATATAATATAATGGATAGAATATTATGAATAGAATATTATGGATAGAATATTATGGATGGAATAGAATGGATAGAATATTATGAATAGAATATTATGGATAGAATATTATGGATAGAATATAATGGATAGAATATTATGAATAGAATATTATGGATAGAATATTATGAATAGAATATTATGAATAGAATATTATGGATAGAATATTATGGATAGAATATTATGGATAGAATATTATGGATAGAATATAATGGATAGAATATTATGGATAGAATATTATGAATAGAATATTATGGATAGAATATTATGGATAGAATATAATGGATAGAATATTATGAACAGAATATTATGGATAGAATATTATGAATAGAATATTATGGATAGAATATTATGGATAGAATATAATGGATAGAATATTATGAATAGAATATTATGGATAGAATATTATGGATAGAATAATATGTATGGATATAATATTATGGACAGAATATTATGGATAGAATATAATGGATAGAATATTATGAATAGAATATTATGGATAGAATATTATGAATAGAATATTATGGATAGAATATTATCAACAGAATATTATGGACAGAATATTATGGATAGAATATAATGGATAGAATATTATGAATAGAATATTATGGATAGAATATTATGAATAGAATATTATGGATAGAATATTATCAACAGAATATTATGGATAGAATATTATGGATAGAATATTATCAACAGAATATTATGGATAGAATATTATGGATAGAATATAATGGATAGAATATTATGAATAGAATATTATGGATAGAATAATATCGATAGAATATTATGGATAGAATATTATGAATAGAATATTATGGATAGAATATTATGGATAGAATAATATCGATAGAATATTATGGATAGAATAATATCGCTAGAATATTATGGACAGAATATTATGGATAGAATATAATGGATAGAATATTATGGATAGAATAATATCGATAGAATATTTTGGATAGAATATTATCGATAGAATATTATCGATAGAAAATTATGGATAGAATAATATCGATATAATCTTATGAACAGATGGTTGCTTCATCAAACTGATAGACAGTTAGTTATTGTTCCATCAGTGATTAATGCTGTAATTTTTTGTTTATAAGAGCGACAAAATTTCATTGTTTTGTATTTGATTATATAGTCATATTAAAATAATTTTTGCAGATATATATTGCCAATATAACTTTAAAAATTAAAATTAAAACACCGCTCTCTTCTAGCTAATGTGTATGAATATTAGTAACCTTTTCAGCACTTATATACACTGCGTTTTCAAGAATCAACATATTAATACATTCTATAAAGAAAACAGATGTACGAATATATTTAAATTGCAAAGCAATATACATCCATGCCTTAGTTCTCTTTTCCTTTAACTAACTTCTTTTGTATTGATCGATTTACTATTTTAGTTTATCCATTATGCATATTTTCGTATCAAATTCAACATTGAATGCCTGCTTTATGTTTATTTCGGTTTAAACTGTGTTAATTTTATCGCTTAAGGTAAGAGACTTTTAAAAAAAAAAAATTGCAGTTTTGAATGCCTCTATATCACTTGTATACTTTGGTTTGAATCAGTTCACTCTAGTTTTCCGTTGAATTATGTTGTCCTGTTCATAAAGAACAACCTGTGGTACACCGATAATCTTAGTTATTTCACATTCCTTTATGGTAATTTTTCACTAAAAGCAAGTGTTTGATGTGGTTCGATATCATGTCAGCATCTTTCAGTTCATTTTGTAAACTCACTTGTCAAGCGTAGAAATCTGCTGATTAATTACGTTACAATGTAGATCACAACGTCTGACAATTATTTGGATATTGTAGCCGCTCTGGGCATTGACAAAAATGTTTTACATACTCTTTAATTATTTTATTCATCTTTCACAGCTCTTATTCTTTATAGAAATTATGGGTTATCTATCTAAGTTACATTGGTAATATATATGTTTAATTCCCACTAACATTTTCAGAATCTATAGATACGTTTTAGCCATTCTACACAAACATTTTGTATGCAATATCCCCTTTTCGTTTTACTTTTCTACCCTTGCTTACTCTGAAAATGACCTAGGGTATTGATATCATTTATGGCATATATTATATATTTGTATATCAAAATTATATGCATGCCACTAATCATCCACTTGGTCACATTATCTATGTACAGAAACATATATTTCCCGCTGGCGTAAGAAATTGGTTTATCATTAGACGATAGTGTTCTATCTCCTTTTTGTTTATAAACCGCCATAACATGAAATCGATTCCACCGTGTGTTGAACACATTTGCTTCAAGTAATGTATTAGATAAAAGTTCCTCCAATCACGTTTTGAAAAGTTACACGATTGATCCTTAGGTTTAAGTGGAGGCAAAAGGTTCGACGCCTTTATAAAATGTTGTTTAATCATTACCTGTATAGCACAGCATTTTGAAGATTTGAAGAAAATAAAATTTGCATAAAGTTTTCATATTTGCAATCCGATTTCTCTGGTTATTGTATTTTTGATAATGGTTTGGACTTTTGGCTCTGAAGGTCTTAATCCTTAGTCTGTCTCATTTTTAAATCTGATAGTGACCCTGATAATGGGATTAGCAAGATTAAGATTACTCGATGTCAAAGTTTCGCATTCCTGATCAACTGTAATACTGTCATTAAACAGCTGAGTCAAATTTAATATTTTAAAAATGTCTCGTAATCTATCAGTAGTTGCTGTCAATTTTGCAATCAAAGTTATAAAATGAAAATGTTAGAGGAATTTCCAGTATTTTCAACTGAATCCTAAATAATTATGAAAATGCATATTCAAGACCAAAATAATTGAATATTCTGAATGAATTTCAGATTATTGAATGTCAACAGTCCTGATGCATCAAATAGTATTGTCCTGAACACCTATGAATCATTCACAATAGTCCTAGAATAATATTTTAATCAAATGAGCACGTTGTAATTTCAATGAATAATCCAACTACGTTTCCGGTCAAATAACATTTAAACACAGCATTAAATACGTTTGAAAACTGACGCGACAACAAGAATATAATAAATAAGTCTGATCAAATCACATACTAGAAACATGACGTTTTCAAATGTCCTACAAGAAATACCTGACCTAACCCATCCAATGGTAAATAACTTCTAAGAACCCACCTGACCCCACCAGATGACGAGGAATCAACCCAATCTTGTCAACAGGTTTTATTATTAATATCTTTATTGTTGATTATAAACAACTACGTCAACAACTGTTCATAAAGCCTATGGAATCTTGCTATTAATAATTTATTATAGACGTTCATACCCGTGTACAAAAAAATAGTTATTAATATAGTGACTATAGATGATCATTACAATTTAGTCGTAAACAAAATTACACTTAATATATACACAATCATATATCAAGAGTTAAAACTATATATATATATATATATATATATATATATATATATATATATATATATAATACATACATACATGCATGCATGCATGCATACATACATACATACATACATACATACATACATACATACATACATACATACATACATACATACATACATACATACATACATACATACATACATACATACATACATACATACATACATACATACATACATACATACATACATACATACATAGATACATACATACATACATACATACATACATACATACATACATACATACATACATACATACATACATACATACATACATACATACATACATACATACATACATACATACATACATACATACATACATACATACATAACGAGTGTATCTATTACGTCAAAGGTAGATTCATGATTACTGATAGAAATCTTAATAAGGAGTCAGTCACACGTGTACGGTCCCCGAGCATCCAGGATCGAGCCTTTAGTCGGTCAGTAACATATTATATAGATTATTTACGGTTAATTGATCAGAGAAAACAGATGGTGAAGTGTTCAGAAGAACAACAACGGAGCATTTCATTTAATAATACACTAAGGGTTTGTTCAAACCTGGACATAAATAGCCGCTTCGAATGTTCCAGGCGAGATATACTGCAAACTAGTATTTTTCATTGTTATCATTAGGAATTCAGTATAAAGGGTTACATTTCTGTGAGATTCATGGTCAGTTCTTCAGCAGATTAATAATTCTATGTAATAAATTAGACACTTTTTAAAATAAAAAAAAATCTATGCTTTTGGTTTGGTTGAAAATAGGATATATTTTACTCGTGAAGTCGAAACAATTTGCATTGTCACGAATGGCTTCGGTTTCGCCACTCATGACAATATACGATGTTTACACCTCAATCTTAAATTATTTCCTTATATCTATTAAAACATGTATAAATCCAGTATATAATTAAAGCTTACTGCGTTTGTATTGGAAAATATACACGACTATCTCTGAGTAATATTGCTCGACCTTGGGAATACAGCATTAATCCGAGAACAAAAATAAGGGTTCATATTTTCCCATACAAATGCAGTAACCTTTTCGTTATATAGACATTTTGTTTTCTACCCAAGGCTTAATAACAACAAAAAACACACCATAATAAATGAAGTAACCGAATTTACTCTGTATTGCAAAATATATACACAGCCTTAGATTCGTCAATACACAGTGACAATATTAGTGCTCACGTAGCACCTCACAACAACATTTGAACTTTGTCGCGCTCATAATTAGTTTTAAAAAATACTTGTTTTGGTGTACTTAAAATTTAAATTTCGAGTCATACTGTGAAATAATCCACACTGAATACCATTAGAGAAGTTTTTGCTGACGTTCACTCTAGCGACTTATAAGAGGAAATGAACGATCTTCATCCAATATCACAATACTCCTCCTTCTCCCAGAGAGAGAGAGAGAGAGAGAGAGAGAGAGAGAGAGAGAGAGAGAGAGAGAGAGAGAGAGAGAGAGAGAGAGAGAGAGAGAGAGAGAGAGAGAGAGAGAGAGAGAGAGAGAGAGAGAGAGAGAGAGAGAGAGAGAGAGAGAGAGAGAGAGAGAGAGAGATTCTGTGTAACTAAAAAAATGATTTCCAGACAATTTAAAACTTCATGTGCACGGTCTGGTTAAGAGTTCCCGTCAATGTTCCTGCTGAGGAAACGCCTGCATTTATTACGGACTTATTGGAGTATTCGGGCCCTTTGGTTATCCTCAGCGCCCTACCTTACCTCTTATAAAGCATTATTCAGCATTAGCGCATCCTCGGTAATCCCACCGACCCTCTGGGGATCGATACCGTCAACTTTAGGAACACTGATCCAAATCCATTTCTAATTCATTCATTTCCTCCAATAAGCGCTTCATTTTTCTGTCCTTTGATCTAATACGTAGCATATGAGACAGCTTTAACCCTTAATTTTAAGAATGAAATTCTCAGAAAAAAATATTCATTGTAAATGGAATTACTTACCAATATATTTAAGATTTATTGTAAGCAAAGAGATAGTTTCCTTTTTAAACAATTGTTTTATATCTTTTAGGGCAATCCTTTGCTTGTTAGGATCACATAAGTCGGAAGTTATTTTTCTAAGATATGAGAACATGTAGACATATCTGGTTGTAACAGCTACGGAAATAAATTAGGTGTAGATTGAACTGAAATATTAACAGATAACAGTTGTGCAAGAAACTTCTTTAATATATCTAAAACGTAGGAAAGCTTCAGATCATTCGTAACAGTGACATATTTAAAATGTTCATGAAAGGATTATATCTGTCGGATATAATAAACGTCCACAGGTTACAGTTGTTAAACAGAGGTGTCTACTAAACGCAAATCTGTTCAGCAAACATTGCAAATAAAGACAATAAAGTCCATTTTGAATCAGCATCACCCAATCAAAGCTTGGATAATTGGGAAATATACAAGAATCTGGCCGTGACACTAATTGATTGGAAAATTAGAAACATAAAATGATAGTTAAATAGTCAAGGGCTGGACAATAATATGTTCCATGGATCAGGAGAATGGCGTTGTATCACGCGTTATTTCATCGACATGGGACAGTAAACGTCACGTCGTCTTGTTTAGTGCCAATTAGAATGGACTGGCCACGCTGCTTCACCGTCTGTTCCCGTCAAATAATGAATACCCATAGATGAATGTCTGAAAGGCTTCATTTACCGCACTGGTCAAACATATCCTCCACACCTACTGTTTGTTACGCGGTTGCCATTAAAAACTAGAGAGAACATGAAATTAGAAATTCTGTTTTTAGATAATTTATTATACAACAAATAAATTTATATAAATTTAGGGATGTAAAGAGTAAATTAAACACATTTTGTAAGGCACTTGTAACTCAAATTTGATACATATGTTTGACGTAATTACAGAAAGCGCTTTATTCGAATTTAGAGGAGTAAAGACATATAAAACTTAAGGTTTCTATAAAAGGGATGGGCATAACGATATGCGAAATAGTCATCCCTTTATGGTTCGTTATGACACGATATAAGAGATTTTATTTCAGAATGTTTGTATATGTGACCGTCATGAATGATGTACTCCATAGTGGTAGAGGATAGAATGCCTGCTGTGTTTCGATTGTAAATACAAAGTGCTTTAAAAATATCTGCTTCCCTGTGGTCATTTTTGGTAAAATAAAAATCCAGCCTATTTCTCTAGAGCGACAATTCTTTTTTTGCTATTGGTCTTAAAAGACTTTGCCTCACTTTTAATATTTTCCTATTAAAGACCTTTTAAGCCAGGTGAAATAAGAGTAATAATAATAACTTTCTAAAACGAGGATAACACATTTGGTCCTCAGTTTTTAAGCCAGGTGAAAGAGTACTAATAATAACTTTCTAAAACGAGGATAACACATTTGGTCCTCAGTTTTTAAGCCAGGTGAAATAAGAGTAATAATAATAACTTTCTAAAACGAGGATAACACATTTGGTCCTCAGTTTTTAAACCAGGTGAAATAAGATTAATAATAATAACTTTCTACAACGAGGATAACATATTTGGTCCTCAGTTTTTAAGCCAGGTGAAATAAGAGTAATAATAATAACTTTCTACAACGAGGATAACATATTTGGTCCTCAGTTTTTAAGCCAGGTGAAATAAGAGTACTAATAATAACTTTCTAAAACGAGGATAACACATTTGGTCCTCAGTTTTTGTAATTGGTCTATGTTAAAAAAAAACAAAATGCAAGATTATGCTCATAATCAGGCATCGTTAAACATCCATACATATCTAACACGGAATCTGGGTTTCGTTGTTAGTCGTCGATCGGAGATTACGTTCAGTATTTAATGATCTTAGTTCAGTTAGGTTAGATTTATAATCTAAAGAAAGACCGTTCAAAGACTTAAATATCATGAATCATTTAAAATAAAGAATGAATTTTTGTATAGGTAGCCATTGCAGAAGTGGAAACAAAACATTCGAGTCAGTCATAACGGGAAGTTTTAGTATTATTCGGGCTGCCCTTTTCTGCGGTTTATCAATTCTTTACGTGTTTCCGCATATGGTACAGCCGTAATCTACCAGTGGTAGTATATAACCCGAGAAAAATGTTCAGTTGGTTAGGGAGGTAGAAATTTGTAAAGCAAGTTATTCTTTTGAATACCGTTGCATAGAGGTGATCAGTATGTGCATTCTAGCTGAGATGTTGATCAACATAGATACCAAGAAGTTTTTGTTTTTTGACAGTAGATACGTCTAAGCCATTTTGAGTTAGAAGTAAATCCATGTTAGTAGATAGACTCCGCCTTGTTCCGATTGTCAAACAGTTTGTTTTAGAAATATTAATAATACTTATTATTTTGTTTTTTGTGGACATCAAATTTATATATAAGGTCGATTTGAAGTTTATTTTAAATGGAGTCTGAGATTTACCAGGTAAATGCAATGTATAGTCGCCAGCGAAAAGATCTGTGTTAAAGAGCGAAGGATACAAGGATTAGTCATTGATATATGGAAGTCTTTTTTTATCGGTAAAACTGTCTATTCGTGAAAACTTGTACAAAACCATTCCGTATTCTGAATTTACTCTTCAGTGCTTCTCCCGTCAAGAAATATTTCAGGGACTTGTACGAACTCTCGATTTTCACTTATGGAAAAAGTTTCGTTATTGTGCTACTTAGAACTTTTGAGAAGTAGTCCCAAACGTCGTCGGTATTCGTCGTCTCGAGACAGGCCATCCTCTGAACTCAGACATTCTAGATATAATCATTGTGATACATCAAGACTGTTGGTAAAATGACCTATTCAAGACTATTGGTACATCAGCATAATCGAGACTTTGTAATCATTCGGAATATTGTACACTTCTGGTCTTATGATAGGATACTGTTCACCTTTAGGACTTGTGATAAAACGTTTAGTATTAGCACTGATTTAATTCATAATACTGTAAGTTTCTATTAAATTTTCACTTTATAAATTGGGTAAATAAATTTGCTTGTTGATTTTACTTATTTTATGTGGATTTCGCCTCATTTCTGTTATTTGTTTTAAGACCCGAGAGTTAACACAAGGGAAATAAAAAATTAAGCAGAGTACCAACCTCTTCATTTTCAAGTGTAATAACAGTGGTAAAGACAATTATGTTATGATCTATAAGTCGTGTTTAATTGAAATATATTTACTTAGTTATACGTTTTGTAGCCGCATCAATACAGATTTTCTGAAAAATTAAACTGAGATCAGAAATGAGAGTAGCAAGCTTGATAATGTCTTTATTTTGCATGTACTGTGTTTTTAAAATATCATTTTAAAGTTCTGAGTGCAATATAACTGTTTGATAAATGTAGTATAACTTTTCTACTGGCATAAAGTAGTACATTTAGTTCAGATAGGTGTAATTTCGAGAACAGTACCTTGACGTGCGTTGTTTGGTGGGAAAAAAAATAGTATACAAAGGCAGAAAGAAACAATTGGATAACAAAATTACGCTGTATGATAGGTACATATGAAAGCGTGTGTTCTATGGTATCATTTTATTATGATTTTTCGCCCTTTTTTCTGCATAGCGCCACCTATAAACTACATGACCGTACGTTGTTACTACTGCACCACCATTTGATTTCGTAAAAACGTCGGGATCGCTGTACACTTGTAAAAATGGCCGTATCCCATATTCTCAAATGGAAATGTTCTTAAAATCTATATCAATGTAATAAATCTTTCTGTAAAAACAATCGATTAATCAGTTTTCGTCTGATGTCCAAAAATGTTATGCAAGAATCAGATCACATGATTAACCGTACTTGTAGAACCAAGATATCAAAATCTATGGTAGCAAATAAGAGTAAAAATGCGAGGCGATATTTGTAACTTTTAATTGGATCACAGATGGTTGTTTAACAGTCTGTGGTCGACACTACTTTTATGCTCATGATTGTGGCCTATTCTCACCGGCAATCCCGGCGCTGTTCCTCTATCACAGTTGGTTACAGATGCATTTCTTTAATTCTCTAATAAGTTTTTGGTGTTGTAGGACAAAATTGGCAGAATAAAGGCAATGGAGGCATCATCTAGTTTTCAAGTTCAATTACATTTTTGTACACTTTGACAAGTATATGCCATCGTAAAAATTTATTTTTCGATATTACGACGATATCAGAGTAAATCCCATTGCGTGAGAGTAGTCTTATAAAGTGTATATTCTTGCCCCGAACTCTTTTTTTTGAACTTGAATATAACATAATTTTCTCCTTCCATAGCCCCCACCCCTCGTTCGTCTAAACAATTACTAAAACAACTTTGTTGAGACAAAAGTGTCTATTTAAAAATCGATTACTAGTCCAGGACATGGCATTGACGTCTTCAAGCAAAATAGGGTTTGATCCAGAAACAGCCCCATTATATAAGAATACTGATATATTTCACACAAAATTGCTAGCAATTTTTGCATTTGATATTTCACACAAAATTGCTAGGAATTTGTATATCTGATATTTCACACAAAATTGCTGGAGATTTCTTGAGATGTTTTTAACGTCTCAGCCTTTTGCAATAATAAAACTTTCATTAACATGATAGAAGTACATTTTTATTTACCGCTGTTAAGAAAATCAGGTTCTAAAATTTTGATTAAGTTGCCATACAAAACTATTATCATATTAAAGTAACTCTTTTAAGTTCATCATCAGCTGTAATTTTTTGTATTTGTTTGCCGATATCAGATTATAAAGATTGTCAATAGATAAACAAGCTCTTTTGTGATCAAAGCAAGTTTATCAAAATATTCCGAATAATCATTACATACCAAAACAACTTTATTTTGTTTCTATTTTTGAACTACATGCTCTACTTTTCTTTCTTAAGCAAATCGTTAAATGCTTAACCTCGAAGAGAATTCTCTTCATTTATAACATGGCATCTTCCACTGTAATATACGCCATTATATTTCATGTTTCGCACACAATGTTTACTATCCTTATTTTTGAAATGAAATCGCTGGCAATTTACTGCAATACATTTTTTTTTAAAATCCACCTTGCTAAAACCAACATTCCGACATTTTATATCCCAAATGTATTTATTGCCAACATAACAATATCTCTTATCATCGAAATTGCAAGGAACAGACCATTGCAGTGAAATCATCTATTGGTTGGATAATCTGAAAGATCAGACAGATCCTGGTGTTCATATCTGTAAATAGCATCTCCGCATGGGGATACTTAACCCTAACAAAATTATAATGAAAGTCGTTCATTAACATATTTGATATCTCAAGCACTGCCATTCCAACATAAACTGGTTTATTCAACTTACAACTTTATTGTTCTCTTGTGTATTGCGACAACATTTTCATAACAATTTTTCAAACTAGCAAAATTATGAGATGCTGCAAGTTTATTACGACGTTCAGCGTTATTGACGATCTTAGTATTTTCCCCAGGTCTTTCCGAAGACGCTGTTGTTCATGAGCTTAAAGAAGTTCTTTTCTTCAAATTCTGTTGTTGCAGCTGCTCTTCGTCTAGTATTAAAGACGATATAACCTTTCATCCAAAGCCACTGATTAAGCTTTAATACACGATAAACTTTTCTTAATATTAGATCATGATCAAGCGCCTGTTTGAGATTTGAATAATGCAAACCATATCTTCGTTAAAAAATATTTGGTAATAGTAATATATTTACTACTGGTGTTGCCACTATAAAGTAACATTGTTCTTTATCTGATAGCAAATTATAGTCGATTAGAATTGACTCAGGGCAATATGGATTGTCGTTATGAGCGACACGAACATCAACGGAATATTCACGATCAACATCAATAAAATAACAATGTGATCAGGTACAGTTTTATCGGTTTCTTTGAAAAACTGATTCGGACATAATGAAATCCGCCATACGGCATCGGCTAAGAAATTGCATAGCCATAAAAATTATTTTGTATCCAAATATAAAACACGACAGCAGTGTTTTATAATAGTTACTTATGTACTTGTTATTACCGTTAGCATACTTGTTGGTTATAAATCTTATTCCTCCTCTGATTCCATGTTCTATGAAACAAAATATGTCAGGATATGTCAGCATTTCAAGTTTTATTTTGCTGTGCTTTAATAATGCTTCTTTAGGGGCCCCGAGTTGCCAAGTGGTCTAAAGCGGTCTCCGTTACGGATCACTGCCATCTCACCTCTGTCTGCGTGGGTTCGAGTCTAAGATTCGGCGAATGTAGATATGTGGGAAAGCTTGCCAGTAGCTTTTCTTGGGTCGGTGGTTCTTTCCTCGGATTTCCCGGTTTCTTCCTCCACCATTAATAATGGCCGCATTGTATAGCCTATCATGTGCTGAAAAATGGCGTTAAGCCCCAGAAGAACAACAACAAGTAATGCTTTCCAACTTAGTCCCACTGCTGAATACTACCATAGTTGGTATAAGTCCGTAGTTATCAGTGCTGACATACCTGTAATTTTCAAATATATCTGCGAGGAACAACACATCTGTGATAAGATACAGGTCATGATAATCTCCAAAGGCTTTACAATCGAAATCATTCCACATTTGCTGATCATAAGCATAGTCGTCATCGCTAACACTTTTTGAAGATTTACTCGAGACCAAAATCTTTCCAGGTAAAGTAAACTTGTTTCATCAAATCGTCCAGATACTCGTATGGAAAGATACCTGTTGGTGTAAGTAAGTTTGCTTGTCACCAAAATAATCAGTCAAAAATATCAAACTTTCCACATCCTTTCACTAGTTTGTCTTACGATGCCGTCATAAACTGGAGACTATCAATAAATCTCAACTTGCCAACTTTTCAGTAATGTCTGGAATGCATTTTATTTTCTCGCTGATATTAATTTTAAGGCAGTTAATTATATCCTTGTTGCCGATTAGTTCAACGATAAATATGAGAATCATATCCACGGAAATAATACGCGACATAAGGAACCAAATCTGGAGTGGTATATTTAAGATTTCGTTTGTCATGAGCAGGATGGCCATACTTACCTGCAATATGACAGGGATCTTTTACTCGATTTTTGAGTCTTAAAAGCCTGCTCGCCTGCTCGCAAATATGATATATTTATGCCGACGTAAATTCAGTTTCATTTTTTTACGGTAAGCTGTTTAATTTTCATCCTACTTCTGAGCAATATCATGATGCATCAACCTCGCTAAATAGAGTTCTTTACAACCACGGAGCGGCATTAGAACCACGATAATATTTAACAACAAACTTTTATCAACAGCACATACGATTGTATACGTTATTCCACAAGAAACATGCTCTTGTACTTCTTCTGCAGAAGATTTTTCTGGATTATTTTCAGCCCCCAGAACTGAAGTAGAATCGACTCGAAATCGTAATTTATGACACACGGAACTTTCGTAGCGCGTTTGTTATTCGTGAATTGTAATTTATTTTGATCTTTACTTGACATACATACTCATTGTACGTTAGAACAATATTCTAGGTGACGATCTAATACTAACTGCGATTTATATCCGTGGAGACTCTTGAAATATAAATGTTTCTTTTCGTTGTGCTTGTTCTTCTCACTTACTAACCCGTCAAAGGTTTTGATCCACACGCTGTGGTTTTTATAGAACATAATGTTTATTGTTGTTTGTTTGGATATTGCAGTATTTGATGTGGCTCTATCGCTGATATATCATGGAGAGATCTTTTATTTGAATCATCGTCTATTCCAAATACAATATTACCTGGCAAAAATAAAATGTTTTGTTTCTCAAATTTTGGAATTTAATACTCAAAAAACGGGAAACACAATACCGGAAAAGTTTAGATTGTTAGAATGACCAAATGTAACTTGATACTCTGTCGGCGTGCTTATCTACCGAGAACAACGCTGACAATAACGCCCATTGAAAACATTTGTTATCGTTGTTCTTGACATTGATACATTTCGAGTTTTTAATTTTCTTTGGCAGATCGACATATGAGCTGCCCCTCAGTGGATTATATTTCATAGTATGAAACAAAATTTCTGTTATTTTCTCGAATCTCCAATCCGATCAGGATGTTGAGCATTAATAAATAATCTTTTGTATCTCCTGAAATATTTCATCTGACAATGACAACACAAATTTGTTATAATAAAATGTCTAATGGGATATCGGTATAATGTAAGCGTCTGCAATTACTTCGAAATGTTGTTTTTGTTGATTGACTTGCCAGTTTGATGATATACTCAACTTTGCAAAACGAGCAGGAAATTGCACAATAATTGTTCAACCTTGTGCTTTGCTAGCTCAGATTTTATAGTTGGTTGCAGTAAATGAAACTGATTCGTAGATGAGAACTTTATTAGTAGAAGTTGATACTGAAATCTCCAGCTGTTGTCAAATCGGTCAAATGCCGTTGCAATTTTTCGGGGATGATATTTTTGTCACGAATAAACTTCGTTTTACGATATCTGCAACTTTCAACATCATATAATATTGGGTTTTATATTTTTCTAATAGTACGATACGAAATTGCTAATTAGAGATATTATTTAGAGAAACAAAATTGTTAATATTATAAGATAGCAAATTTATATCATTGTGCCATCCAAAATAGCCTATTCGCTGGCAATGAACTTGGAATTATTATTAAACTCAAAACTAAAGCTACGTTCGGGATTATAACACCTGTTGGTTATAAGATTATAGTAAACGCAAAAGATGATAATGAATATATTAAGATGTTTTTACATGAATTGTCTGAAGGGTACATCAAAACCTGAGTAAGAATCATATCCAACGGTAAAATTTACATACTTGAGGTCCATTTTATCATTGCTCATGAAAACATTAACCACGTCTAACAGCGGGTTTATATTTAAGGTTTCAGCCCTGACCATACTCCTTATTTCGTCTGACATTTTTATTATTCATATTAGATAAAAGGTTTATGTATAATGACGCTGATAAAACATGATATATTTTTACGATTGCCTGATCTTCGAGCTAATCTCGATAAAATTGAAGATTGTAATCGACTGATAACATTACACCAGCATGTATAACAATCACAATTTGATCTTGAAAACAAATATATATATTTCCTGTACCTTATGATCAACTTGCAGATGAACAAGGTGTTATATCTCAACATGAACAAGTTTATGTTGCAGCGCTATCACAATATAATGTAAAATATATTCTTGACAAAAAGATAAAGAATTGATTTCGCTGTCACAGAGCATCAGATATTTTCGGATTAGCATATCCGTTTATGAGTAATGGACAACTCGATGTTTATGGTCGTCAAAAAAAAAGAAAATATGATTTCATCGTTGCAAAGATTTTTTAACTTGTGGACATCTTTAACAGAATATCAAAAAAGATATCTGATATCGTGCATACCGATTAAACGCAGATCTGTTCTTCTAAATATGAAAATATTTACAGCGATCTAATCGTATCGCTAGCGACATAGTGAAAGATCTTTGATTTCAATGGTCGGTATCCAACTGTCAAAACTGTCACCATAACCGTGCTATTTGATCAGACGTCGTTTAACACTCTTTTTTTATCACTCGTTCGATAAAAAACAAATATATCAGCTTATCTGTTACCTTTATTGTAGATAAAATCTTGTCGATGATAAACACTTCTTCAAATGTCTTTTTCGTTAATGAAAGTCTTACACGATCTCCAACGTTAAATGTATGCCTGCTACATATGTTCTCGTTTGCAAGAAACGGATTTTTTAATAGCATCGTTTGGTGACATACCTTTTGTACTGACTTTAGCGTTATTATCATCCATTATCATCGCTGGCAGATCATCAATATATATATATATATATATATATATATATATATATATATATATATATATATATATATATATATATATATATATATATATATATATATATATATATATATATATATATATATATATATATATTGGTGTTTATTACTGTAAGTTATTTATAAATCTTTTCTTTTATCGTGTGTCTAACTAGTTCGACAACGGCAGTCTTTCATGCGTTACCGGTAACATTTTTTTAATATTGTTTTGTTTCAGAAACTGCTCGAACCCGATGGCAGCCTAGTTTATCGTCGACGTGATCACGGTAACACATATCATGAAGCAAACCAACGGTATCAACTGCATTGATAGGTTTTTGTCCTGGTGACGGATCGTCATTTTCATTGATTTGCTGATCAAGTGGATTCCATCGATATATCTATTTATGTCCTAGCAATGTCCAGCATGCCTTTAGTTTTGGTAATTTGCCAATAATTTTATTTATATCCAAACCTGGTCCTATGACAGCTCTGTTATTGAATCACTGTCAAAAGGAAACTTATTTTTTCGTTGTCACATATATTTATTCACATCTTCTCAGATACATTTAATATATTTTTAGCAGCTGACAAAAATAACTTTCTCGTCGGATCGTATTCTTGGAGTGCTAGCACTTTGTGTGTGCATTGCACAACCACCAGTAATTGTATCACCTGATTTATTTTTTGATAAGAAACATAGTCTTTCTCTTACAACATACATTACATATACTTTTTCTGTTCTTAGCGGTTGTTTTTGTTGTTTCATTGATGTTATTGGTTTTGGTTCTGCATTGAAACCAGTATGGTGTCATTTTTATACTTGATATCAGACAAAATCATTGATAAGATGATTTACAAAGAATTGCTTTACGATCATTGCTGACACTATGAAACGGGTCATATTGCAAAAAAAACTTTGAAAAATTGTTGCGTTTAGATTATCAGATCCAGATATTTATTTGATAAACATATACCAATGATAAACACTGGCTGATGCTAATTTGATTTGTATTTTTTAAAAACAATTTTAAAAGATGTATTGTTTGATAACATCACTCGGAGGAAGACCAAACGAGTAAAAGTAGCTATTGTTAATAAATATATCCGCTGCCATTAAGTTTATTGGCGATCTAAAAGTTGTTTAACACAAACGATTTCATATTTTGAATTCCATAACTCATCGATGATTTCATCTCCTGGTTCTCTGTAGAATCAGTCCTCTGCCCTGACTTCCAGGAGTCCGTATTTGCATTGGATTTATCTGCATTCCATGTCATATCCGTAACATATTTGGTAATGAACTTCCCACTATTCCTGCTAGCAGCTGACCTATAAATCCACCTTACGAACACGTTGCGGTTCTTTCTTACGGTTCTTCCTCTTTTTTTTTTGGTCACAGGAGTATTTTTGTACTCGTGTTGTCGGCATTGCTTATAATTATCGAGGAGATAAAAAAATTAGATTTTATAGTGGCCCCTGTTACCGGTACTGTTTGATTCCGTCACCGGTGAATTCGTCTCCGGATACAGATTTCGTTGTTACTCCTGATACTGCCCCTGATGCTGCAGTTAATCCGAAAGTTCCTAGCGCAAGTAATATCTTGGGTAATAGTGTTTGTGCTAAAGTAGCTATCGTTGTTCCGATTGATCCGCCAAATATCACGTTCGATCTGACAAATGTTATTTGTGCCACTGACATAGCAAATATAAAAGGCTATCATTTTAACAATTTGAATGTCTGACTTTTGTGTTAGAAATTATTTTGTTGGAACGCTACGTCTTTGAATCTATCTTTAACGAAACTACTTTAGTTTAGTTAATGTCCGTCTTGTTTTGTCTTTGCCCTTGTGACAGATTAATGTCATGAAAACTATATTTCAATATTGGTTTTATTAGATAAAATATTTGTTGACACCACACCTAGATAACCATCCTACCCCTTACGGCGTCGAGTCTTGTGTATCTTGTCAGATGTCACAAGCACATAAGCGTAATACTTTGAAACTGCTGGAACTACTGGAAGACCAACTGTAACAGCAGTTCCTGGAACAACTTCAAACGTCAAAGTTACCTCACTATCAGCGATTGACCAATAACTCGTTCGCTATGCTTAGACACATCAAAGTTAAATATCGGCTAAAGAGTCGAATCTCTTCGATAGATATCTGAGATCCTTAATCAGCGTCCTGATATTTTTGCATCGCCTCAATCAGGTACATATATTCCCGAGATAGGTTTCTGGTATTATTATTTATAAAGTTCCATTCAATTACTATTTCAATTATTGCTTAAAATTGATTCTGACAAATATTCGCCTTACGTCAGCGTTATCTAAAATAGAGTTGTTTTATTCTTGACTGCTATGCCTTTCCTGTTGCTTAAACGCAACAAATATAAGTCTTGATAAACCCTATGCTGTTTAAAGTAATATCTTTCTGCTGTACAAGGATATCATTTCAAGTTCTGTTAGTTTTGAGACGGATACTCCAACTCGTGGTATCCATAACACCAATCGTGAAGTCACAAATTGACAATCAGCACCATCAAATCGCATCATACAATCGTTCTGATCAGCTTTTCAAGCATAAGCATATGCTTGGTACCACGAAATACTTTGTTACAGCCTCGGCAAAACCCAAATATTGTACTAAACGGAAGTATCACCGTGAATTTTTTAATAGTTCTGTAAGCGCTTTACGTTTAGCATATTCCTCGTTATAATCTGGTCGACTAACAGTACCGACGGCACTTCTTATTGTCGCTGCAACAGTAGCTCCACCAGCCGTATCTGCTATAAGTGCTGATAGAATATGTTGTGTTGCTGCATTAGCACCAGTTGGTGTTAGAATTAGTCCATTCTGTACTGCAGCATCAGCATCAGTGCCGGTTTTATACTCGTTTGAAATAGAATTTTCGGTTACAGTAACTTTAAACCAAAGCATATCTTTGCAATAGATCTCGAATAATCATCGCTGAACGACATAATTTTAAGAATAGTACTTGCAATCTGCTAGTGCATAGAAATATATTCAACTGTTTGATTGGTGATATGTTATCTAGCACTTTTAAATAAACTGGGACTGTTAATAACTAGTGATATATTTTAAGCAGCAATAAGGACTGGCTGATTAGCTGTTGTCATACTTCCTTGTACATTGAGAACGGCTTTATGAGGAAGTAAAAACACATCTTCGTCTCGTGCATGAAGTGTTCTGATCACATTTCATTAGAGTTCTCGTCAAGACATTCGACTTACTCTAACTCCGTTGAAGAGTCTTCTATATTTATCCCATCCGCAAGGTCAAGATTAATGTTTTAGTCATATTGTAATTGTCAGACAAAATCGTGATTATTTTAAACAATCTAAAACACAGTAACATCGAGTAAAGTACTAGTACTCTTAGGTTTAGCTCGTGTTATTAACTTTCTAACAATCTCTTTGCCGGCCAAGACAACAACTTTTTTGGTGTTGTTATCATCACACGTGCTGTTTCTGATGATGAAACTATTTTAGAAATAACATGTCTTATACTCGAACCACTTGGTACTCAACCGTTCATTGTAATGTCAATCTTTTGTCCGACAGCTATTCCTTTTGCAGATGCGGCTCCTGTTGCAAAAGCCTTGACCTTTGACACGTCTAACGCAATGGGCGTTACTTTGTGAGCTATTCCAGGTATATTTTCGATTTTCCTTGAGAACATATATCCAAAATGGCAATTTTTTGTGATAAAATGATTCTTTGTTTCATCTTGTACAAAATTGTCTGATAAAATTGGCTCTGATTAGTTAACCATGGTCGGTAAACCGTACGAAGCAGATGAAGATAGTAAGTAACAATTTCATTGTTAAGATCAATCTGGCGACATGATTGATTGTTGTCATCGTGATAGACGATACTTGAGTTTCAACATTAATAGGATAGTACATTACCTGTCAATGATTGACTTGCATTAACGAACCCAGTGGAACATCATGGCTAAAGGAATAAATCGTTTGTCCTTGGCTACCTCGTGCCGTGTATGACCCATTAGCAATAGAACAATTTATTAGGACTGTATTTACATCTGTGATGTTGACGGCTGACTCGCTGTCATATGATACTGTTGCAAATGTGTCAGAGCTCTATTGTTGTTTATCAAATCCTTGCAATGATCCGATTGTGTATTGGCTTCTAAGATCGATAAACAAATTGATTTTAAGTGTTATTCTTGATCGCAACGTGTTTAAGTTCAAAATGATTTCGACATTATCAGATGATATAACACTACTGCCTTCAGTTATAATATTTTTATCGTTTTTTATATCTGTGACGTTGTAGGCGCCTTTTGGTATCTTAACATATCTCCTTTCAATTACGCCATTGGTTTTCAAACCCGAACGTAAAATCATCGTTGACGTTAGTTTTAGCATTTGCCATAGAGTTCCAAACAGTAGCAATATCTGATATCTTTTGGTTAACAACATTTTCATAAAATTTTTCATTTTCAGTAAAATTAACGAGTTTTTCATTATTGCTGGTCAAATCACAAAATTTGTCTAATTCATCAATGTAAGGTTCAAGTTCTAAGATGGCATTTTCATATTCATCTTCGCTGAGTTTTATTTTTTTGTCATGTCGATGTTTATTTCTATTGAGGAAACCTAAGTAGTCTTTGGGATATTCTGGTCAAAACTTGCAAGTTGTTTTTTTCTAAAATTATCTTACCCTTAAAATAATTTTTTCAGATCCACTAGTCATTACTTCCTGGAACTTTCTTAAATTTTTTCAAGGTCAATTTGTTTACTTGCGATACTTATTTTGTTTTATGCTATCATTGTACGATTTTTGTTATTGATTGTTTTATATCTTCAAGTTCAGAAGCAGTTTTTGTAATAATGTCCTCAGCAACTTTCTTTTGTCCTTCAAGTAGTACTCGCAAACCTTTTCCTTTATTTTTTCTAGCTCTTCTGGTGATGTTTTATCAACACCAAGTTATTTCGCACACACAGACTCTGAGAGACTTAAAGAGTCTTGCAGTTTCTTCTGCTGTTTGTTATTGTCCAGCGCATTCTTGCTCAACTTGTTTCTTAAACTGGCTCTTGTAGCAACATATTTCTTTAGTTTATCCGCGTCTTGTCCATTATTGTAAATAACAATAATTTTATACTTCTTTACAAACTTTTCAATCCAGTATCGAAACATATGCTTGGTATTTCTGGAAAGTTTACTGGATAAGAAAAAACTAATTTCCATGAGCGGCTTCATGATACAGTTGAACAAATTTTCTTTGGAAACGTCTCAGCATTGTTCTCGTTATATATATTTCACATCAATGTTGTCCAGTCCGTTAATCAATATAAAACAATCTTTAATTCTTCTGATCAAACGATCAATCTTTGAAACTCCCTTGTCAAGAAAAACTGCATTAACTCTTCGGTTTATTGACAATGAACGATCAGTGAGTAGCATAAATAGAATAAACTTTACAGCAGATAACATCATCTGAGACACGGATAAACGTGTTTTTTTGTCTTTTGCAACAACCTATGCAATACCTGCACATCTGGTGCGTAATAATTTTAGCTTAAGAGATTTAAAATTTGTATTAGGTTATATTTATTAAGTAAATGATCTTTACCAAACTAACGTGAATGATGTTACCGAAATACTAACGATTTTTAATTCTCCACTTACTGTGATCCATAGAAAGTTTTTGATGATGTTAGGTATAAACGATACATCATCTAAGGCAAATGATGAATATAAACAGTTTCCTGCTGAGCCTGTTAATAGTAAGTTCAGTTATCTTGTTAATAAAATTGCTGCCTAGGGGAGTTAATTTTTTTTAGCGATGTTTCATAGTCAGGAAAAAAGAAATAAAAGACTTCATTCATATTTCATCTGGTCTCCAAGACAACGATAGAGACGAGCTGATCAAATAATATAAATATAACCATAAAAAACTTGTGCACCAGATAATATTACAGCAGAATAATAAGCGCGCTGAATTCCAATATTACTAACAACAGCTGGAAATGCTACGTCCAGCGGAACCGCAAACCATTTATTGTTAATTGTATTGGGGATATGTATTTTTTAATCAACAATCGATAAAAAAGATCGAGCCAAAATACGAAAACAAAAAAAAAACTCGAGTAAAAAAACAATAGCAACTTATAATAAAATTCTTAATTAACTTCCTAGCTTTTCTCAGACGTGAAAAGTTTATCATGCTATATCTGACATAGGAATTGCGAGTCAAAGACGATTTCGTTGCAGATATGATACAGAACAGAGTTGCGATATACGAAAAACGATACTCAGTAAATTTTATGTAAAATCGCTGGTTTTCATTTAATAAATAAGGATAGCAAAACTTTGGTGTGAAAAATTAGTATTTTAAATAATTTCCTGTCCAAATATATCACGTCTTTTTCAAAACACTCCAGCATTCCCTCATTTATATAATAACTTTTTTCTCGGAACGTAAAGCAATATGTCTTTTTCGCATTTTTCCGACTCGAACACATAAAGGCGTTTGCTCGTACGCCTTCACCACATGGCTACCGAGTTCTTACTGATATACCCATGAAATTCAGATATAATTATAAGATGCAGAAACAAATCTATTTTGTGTGTGTAAATATATTTTCTGTACAAACTCAGCGAGTTATTAATAGCGCATTCATTTTATTGATGAGAAGTTCGATTTGCAAGTTACAGTGAGTTATTAATAGCGGACTGGAATTTTGTGTTATTAATAGCGGAATGGAATTTTGTAAATGATACATATAGTAATTTTGTGTGCAATTTCAGATACAAATTACTATCAATTTCTAGCAGTTTTGTCTGAAATATATCAGTAGTTATATATAAAGAGTTGTTTCTGGATTCAACACCTATTTTGTTTGACGACAGCGACGATTCCATAACATGTTCTTGACGAGTAAACGATTTTGAAATAAACGCTGTTACTTCAGCAGAGTTGTGTTTGTAGTTGTTTAGATTAACTTGAAGGGGCATGGAGGGAGATAAAATATAGTAGTAGGGAAATACCAGGTTCTCAGCGCAAAGACCCTTTTTTACACCCCTCCTGCCCTCCTAACAAATACAAATTATCCCACTTTATGTCCTAAAATCCCACCTCAAACGGTTTACACAAAACCAAAACCAAGTTCTTAGCCCACCCCCTCTCTCAAGTATCAGAACAAATGCAAATTACCCCCTGTCACAAAACGTCCAACTCAAACAAATTTTATCAGAAGGAAGGTAAGGGTTTTAGTGCAAGACCTACTCTATACCTGTAGAAACAGCCATGTACATTATCTTTAGTATAACTGAGTCAAACTAGGTACTCTATTTTTAGCCTTGAACAAGGATGAATAATGCAGTGATGTATACTACAGATGTGTCATACGGTGATCCATATCATATTCGTCGTCCATATCATATTTACACCTCGCAAGGAAGATCGAATCTGATCAAGTAGTTATAACCGATGTTCGAAAACTATTCTGTTTTATTAAAAGTCTAGGTTCAACTTTTTTACACGCTGTTGAAAGAGATACACCAATACCAGATATGATTATTAAAAACGGGTTTAGTGATGCCCCACTTGAAATCATACCAGAACTGATTATTAACAATAGTAGATATGATATTATTCGAAGTATTTCGTTATAGTATTTGTAACATTTTTTCACACACCAAAGTTTTTTCTGATAATATTTGTAGTATTGTTTTAGTGCGTCCACGTCTTGTCTTGGAATATCTTTTGAAATATGATTGAAATCAACTATATTTTTTCATTATAATATTAGTTCACATAATCCCTTGTTTGGTTAAGTAGTAGGTAATCATGATGTTTCAGCTATAAATTCCAAACACCACTCTTTATCCCGTCTGACTAAACATGTATTAATTGGATCAAGCATAAATTCTTCTTCAACACCCATTTTTAATACCGCAGATACTTCTATAGAAAAACCATCAGTTGAATAATACCATAGATATTTGATAAAAATTTTAAACTTTGCAACGCTAAACACTGACAATCTATACATACCATTAACTTTTTCAGTGTGCTTGATAGAGCTGTTTTGCCTCCTCCTTGTAACAGTTCCAGGATCAACAGTATACACAATATTTTTAATTTGTGAGGAATTTTAATCAGATTCATTTTCTCAAAAATATCAGGAATTCCACTGATAATATCATTGAGTATTGCGTTAATATCAGCGAGTGAAATATCAACATTTGGTGGACTCCCAAAAAAAATCTTTTTTGGTTTTGTTTAGGTTTCTGCGAAAATTTAAAAATGTGCTTATGTGATTAGTAAAATCAGTTTTTAGTGTGTTTATTTCATCATTGATTGGAACTTCATAGTCATCGACATATTTTTTTTTTGTTGTAACATCAAAATTAGACTCTGGTGTTCTGAGGTCAGTAATGCCATTATTGTTCATGTTCAGAAATGCACGCATCATACCACCACGCACCGAAATGTATTTTTATTCATAATCATCAACATATTTTTTTGTCGCAGCCTCATTATCTTCGGTTGGTTTTCCAAGATATGTAATCTTGTTACAGTTCATAGAAACATTGCCAGTAAATACATGACCAGGTTTTTTTTAACATAATCATTCACTGACCTACCCGAATCTTGTATCTTACCTTGGTTTTTAAAAGTAACGATATTATTAACAACCGCACCAGGAATTCGTGCAAGTACATCTGACAATTGTACATTACTGTTTTTAACTTTCCTCTTCTGTCTTGAACAACAACGATTCATTTGGGTCCACACTTGTAATATTTAATAAATTATTGATTTTATTTCTAAGCTGGTCAAGAGTTGCGTATCTTGATAAATTAACTTGCTGAGCTTTGTCTAACGAATCTATCAGTATTGTTCCAAACTTTGTATAGTAGCTCATTATACCTATAACGTTACATAAAATTGTTGGTTTAATGTAATATAAAATTATACGATGTCGAAGATAATAAATTTTGATACCGAGCGATTAGTGAAACATATACATAATAACGAACTTCCAGACTCTCATTATCTTATTGTTGGGCGAATCGGATCAGATAAAACAAATCTTTTATTAAATCTTTTGCTCAACAATACCTTTAACTATGATAAGGTGTACATATAAACCATCAACCCCCAACAAGACAAATACGAATTATTAAAAGAGTACCATGATAAACTTCGTGACGATTTTGATGCTGGTGATGATATATTTTTGATACAACAACATGAAGAACTTGTTCCAGTAAACGAACTTGATTCGTCTGAGTATAAGATAAACGTCTTCGATGATATTCAGCTAAACAACGAGGAGATGAACAAGATTAGATCTTATTTTTCGTTCTCACGTAATAAAAGATGTAATTCTGTTTATCTTGCCCAAGGTTTTTATATTGTCGATAGATTTATTAGGCGAAATACAGGTTGTTTCATATTATTTCCCGGACAAGATAATGTGGATGTGAGAACGAGCAGTGCGGTGATGTTACAAAAGAAATGTATCGAATTATATCATCATGCGACCAAAGATCGATACAATTTCTTTTAATTTGACAATTTAGCGCGTGATCCAACCAAGATGTTTCATTGTTGCATTGACACGTTTCTGAGATCTAATTTTGTAAAGCGATATAAAATAATGAACAAGCATCAACATAAAATCGAATTGCTAAAACGTTTCTCGAAACTCAAGCGGCTTTTAAGAACAAAGGGGAAGAAGCTCGACGTGGTCAAGTTCAAGCAGAAGAAGAAACTGCTAAACATTTTAAACCTGTTACTGAGACAATGCTTGTCAAGCAACCAGAAATACCATTATTATCCCCAGAAGAACTTGTAACAATGAAAGACAAATGTTTGTTTTGTTTACTTGGAGAAAGATCGAAAGAAGAAACTAAAAATTGTAAACGAACTTGTAAAAAACATAGCTGATTCTGCTGCACAACAAACTGAGTTTGACAGGCTAAAGAACAATCCTCTTGCACAAGAAATAACAAGAGTAACGGTTGATCCAAATGAGTTAAGAAGGATGATGGAAAACATGTCAAGGAAAACAGAATATGGCCGAGAAACAAACAATGATGGTTGAAGCTAAAATACCTATTGAAAAATAAATATTTTTTAAAAGAAAACAAGCTAAGTTAAAAATAAATGATAATGATTATAATGATTTTTTTAAAAGAATATTATATTAGAGACATTGACAGCGTACGAAATTGGCCAGAAGAAAGATATAATTTATTGAAAGGAACATTATAATATATTATAAAAGATGGTATCTCTGCTGATGAAGAGATCAAGGATGACACAAGAGAAGAGAATATTCGAGAACATTTCGAATATATTAGAGATGGAATTACTGCTAAAGTTTTTCTAGAAGCAGTAGAACAATATCGAAATAAACCAGGAGGTTATGGTAGAGGTTGGCCTTTGAAAAGAGTGTTTGATTTTTATTAAAAAAGAAGATATAAAACATTACCAGAGAAACCAGAGGAAACCACTGGATCTGGAGCTAAGGATTTTACATCAAACGCAGAAATAATCGATCGGCTGATGCTGATATTCTCGAAAGAAGCTTGTAACGAAAGTGTAGAGATTGATATCGAAATTATTGATATACTTGATCATCTAAGATCGAACGGATTACTAACATCGTCCGAGTACGAAAGTTTACACCGCGATTTTATCTAAAATAATAGTATAAATGTCAACAACATTATTGCTTGATTCGTCGCAAACAAAAGGAAACAGCGCAAACTTTTCTGTGCATTATAATCAGCCAATAGAACTTGATCCTGCAAAACAATATGAGAATGGATTAATTTCATGTACTTGTTGGAATGCTATGCCTAACGTGAAAACTGGGGTCAACGATGAAATTTAATTTACTCTGATTACAGCATCTTCAACATCTACAACAAGAAGATTAAAAATTATATAAGGAGCTTATAATGTCACTGATCTAAACAAGACAATCAAAGAACTCATAACAAAAACTGGCGGTGTTGCTGATAATTTTGAGTTAACAGCGAATTATAACACTTTGCGAGCTAGGATAACACTAAAAAATATGTTAATCGGTTTCGAACCAAGGGAAAGAATTATTGCAGAACTATTAGAATTTACTGAAAAAAGTTATAGTGCTCTTGATCAAGCTATTACGTATGACAGTGAACTGTGAGTAGATATAACAGAAGTAAATACAATACTTGTAAATTGATCAATTGCTTCTGGATCTTCCTCAGCCAAGAGCAGCAGAGGACAAACAATCTACAGTTTCTCACCAGAAGTTCCACCAAGGTCAATCATGCAAATTAATCCACGTCAGATTATCAATTATCCGATTAATCTTGAAAATCAAATCCCAAGCATCACAATGCAGCGCACAGACCAGTTAGACAGATCGATTTGAACAACGAGATAATTACGTATTATTTACACCTACGCACTGTGTAAGCCAGCAATTTTATAAACATAATTTTATAGATGAGACGAAGAAAAGTATATCGAAGAAACATCGTAGGTGGAATTTTTTGAAAATATATTTACAACAATTGCAGAGAATATTCTAGGAATTGCGCGTTGTAACAAGATAACCGAGTTTGGGATTTTCGGATTAATAACAAAACACCATTGTTGGAAATGCAATACAATGCTTAATGTTACATGGTGGTATGAAACGAAATATTATAGACACGTGCTTGCACTAGGTCCCAATATGAGACTAATTAACATAATAAGCACGATCTTAAATGCAACCAATATGTTACCGAGACAAATGAAAAACGATCCACAGTATATCACAAACAGAAATATGATCGTAAAATACGAATAATGTTATGTTTAAAATGACGAATTGATATAATAGCTAAGTATGATTGTTCGTTCAAAACTAACGAATTGCAAGTTTTACTCATACTAGTAAAACGAATAATGGTTTGTTCATAGTAACGTCTTGATAGTTCTACAAACAAATGAGATTTCGCTCAAACTAGCGAAGTGATAGTTTTTACTCACGATAGCAAAAACACTGGATATTACAATAAACCCTGCATTAGCCCACGGCTAAAATATTATGTATCTGGAGCAATGTAGACACTACCTGATTCCAAGCAAAGATTTGTAGTCACCGACCACCATTGATTCCTGGGTAAGACTATCAGCGTCCACCACGTTGGTCCGCCACGCTTGATCAACCTCAACCCGACTAGCAACGTTGAAATATTCGAAGCACTCGAATACACAAGCACAGCACCCCTCAGCACTGCACACGTAGCTCTACACTGCTGTACGACACGTCACAGCAGCACAAAACAGCATACGCCCTCACAGTACAGACAGCTGCACACGGCACAAACTGCTGCACCCGGCACAAACGGCTGCACACTGCACCAACACAAACACAGACAGACAGCTCTATAGCTGGAGGTTTGGGTCTCAATAGACAGACGTCCGATTGACAGAACGGTCAGTAATGTAATATTTCCGTTACAGTTTGAATCATATATACACAGGCAATGTAGCTCAACATCGTCCGTGTAATCCATATATTCGGTTTTTCCAGCCCGAAGCACTTCGCACGTGCCGAGCAAGGAAGAACCGAATTCACTATTTTTCGAAATGTATAATATACATTGATCACTTTGGGGTATCATTGCACACTAAAAGCGTAACCCGAGTACGTTTACTTAATTAAAAAAAAAAACATTTATACAATTCCGTGACAATACCTTCCCCCTTAAAAAAAAGTGGCAACACTTTTAGAAAAAAGTCACGGAATGTGAACCTGAAACATTTATTAAAACATTCAATCCTGAACCCTGAAAATAATCTGTTAATTACACCCTACTTAAAAAGTCAGCACCAACATTTTCCGACCCTCGAATCGCCTCGATCCGGAAACTATACGGTTGCAAAGATAACGCCGAGCGCATTAATCTTGCGTTGGCGACCTTCGCTTTGTTCAGATACAAGCGCGGCTGATGGTCCGTCTGCAAGGTAAATTCCCTCCCGAAAAGGTACGTATGGAATTTTCCTATCCCCCATACTAAGGCTAGGCACTCCTTCTCAATCACGGAGTAATTTTGCTCCCTAGGAAGCAGTTTCCTACTTGCATAAGCAATGGGCAATTTCACCCAATCCTGCTCCTGTAGCAAAACAGCCCCAAGTCCCGTATCGGACGCATCAGTCCTCAACACAAAAATTTTATTCAATTCTGGCAACTTTAAGATTGGTGCACTTATCATTCTTTGTTTCAAAGCGTTAAACGCATTTTCCTGGCAAACACCCCAGGGAATTTTATTCGGTTGTCCTTTCTAAGTCAGGTCTGTTAATGGGCTGGCAATAGCCGCAAAATTGGGGACAAATTTCCTATAAAACCCAATCAAACCTAAGAAAGATCAAACTTGTTTCTTAGTTTCCGGTCTAGGTGCATCTTTAATCGCACCTACTTTGTCTGGGTGGGGTTTTAACTGGCCTAGTCTCTTTACAAGATGTCCCAAACATTCAAGGTTAGAGTACCCTACACTACATTTTGTGGGCTTAACTGTAAGATTAGCTCTACGAAGTCTGTCAAATAAATCCCTTAATGTCTGAATATGTTCTTCCCAGGTATACGTGTAAACGAAGATATCATCCACAAAACTGTATACGTTTTCCATACCGTTAAGTAACTTGCGCATAAGACGAACGCACGATGCGCCGGCGTTTACTAAACCGAAAGGCATGACCCTGAATTGATAGACACCTTTTGGAGTCGCAAATGCCGTTAACTCTCGGGCATTGTCGGCGATTGGAACTTGCTAATATCCTTTGGTAAGGTTAAACTTGGAAATAAATTTATAGCCTGCCAATTTCGAAAATAAGCTTTCCATATCTGGCATAGGCTCTGCGTCAAACACGGTGATTTTATTCAGCTGCCGAAAGTCAATACAAAAGCGGTTTGTCCCGTCCTTTTTCTGACCAACACAACGGGGGATGAGTATGGGGAATTGTAAGGTTCGATCACTCCCAGGTCTAACATTTTTCACACTTCATCATTGACAGTCTCCCGTGCATTAAAGGGTATTGGGTATCCCTTAATTCTGATCGGCTTTAATGTATTCAACTTGATCTCATATTGAATCAATCCAGTCCGGCCTGGTTTGTCTGTAAACACGTCGGTGTATTTGGACAATACCTGCATGATCTGTGTACGCTGAACCTCAGATAAATCTGGGCATACACTGATCTGGTCTACACCCTCTTTCCCTACGTCACTGGGGTATTCAAGGGGTAATTCGGTACTGGAGACGAATTCCGATTCGTCACACGACCTATCCTCTATCACCGCCATGCATACTAAATTCAAGACCCCTTTATCAATAGCCTGACTAGGTCTATCTATGTAGAGTTTTAGCATATTAGCGTGAAATATTTTGGACCTACCTTCCATGTCGATAACGTAATCCATCTCGCCTTTCACGTGTTTGACTTCATATGGTCCCTTCCATTGGACTAGCAGTTTGTTTCTGTTAGTAGGGAGAAGCACCAGCACTTGATCACCTACGTTAAACCTCTTGCTCCGCGTTCCCCTGTTGTAATACTTCGCGTGTCTATGACTCGATTTCGCGAGTTCGTCTTGCGTCATTTGGCATGTACTCTCTAATCTTTCGCGTAGATCTACAACGTATTGGTAAGTGGTCTTGACCTCTTCGTTCGCGACTTCGCCCGACCACAATTCGCGTAAGATACGCATAGGACCACGAATTGTTCTACCGTACAACAGTTCAAACGGGGAGAAACCCAAACTTTCGTGAGGGACCTCGCGATACGCGAACAGGATTGCGTTTAGATACCTATCCCAATCCTTAGGTCTTTCTGCGCACATCCGTCGCAACATTTGCTTTAACGTCCCGTTAAATTTCTCTACTAACCCATTGCACATAGGATGGTATGGTGTTGTGCGTAACTGTTTAAGGGACAACAACCTACTTATTTCCGCCATGAGATCTGAGGTGAATTGCGCCCCACAGTCTGTAAGAATGTCTTCGGGCACTCCTACCCTGCTAAACATGTCTACGAGCTCTTCGGCTACACGTTCAGTCTCAATTGAGGGTAAGGCTATGGCTTCAGGGTACCTAGTCGCGTAATCTACCAGTGTTAGGATGTAACGGTTTTTACGTTCCGTGTGCGGAAATATGGGCCCTACGATGTCAACAGCTACTCTTTTAAACGGAGTATCTATCAGGGGCATCTGACCTAACGGTATTCTAGTTATCTTGCCTTTAGGGACAATCTTTTGGCAAACATCGCACGAACGGCAAAACCGCGTTACTTCGCCATTGACCCCAGGCCAATAGAATTCCCTGGTCACACTATCCGATGTTTTCCTTACACCTAAATGACTGGCCATACTTGATTCGTGCGCGACCTTGAGTACATGCACCCTAAATTTCTTGGGAACAACTAATTGTTGATATTTCCTACCATCAGGAGTAGTATACTCTCTATTCATGAAGCCTTTACGCTTTAGAAACCTGGAGGACCCCCCGTTTTTGCACTCTCTCACGCTACCCGACAATATTTTCTCCCTGATCGCGTGTAAAGTCTCGTCTCGTTCTTGCTCGTTTAGAAATTCGTCGCGGGAGATATCAGTAATGGCGTCAGGTACTTTCAATTTCCGTAGGGGTTTGTTATTCCCCTTTACCTGAGCTCTAGTCTGCACTGCTTGGATGATTGGGAATCTGAAATCTGACATGATCGGAAGTCTAGATCCCTGTACATTGCCAATGGTCAGTTCATAGATCGGATTGGCTATGCACAACGCTTCAACGGTTCCGGTCAGAAAAGGTGTTTCAATTTCTATCCTTGCGACCGGAACATGGTCGATTGATTGGCCCAGTAGCATACATGGCGATTTGAACCCCAGCAATTGATCATCGCGAACGAGGCTCCGTTTCACGACTACGCTAGTGCACCCAGTGTCTCGTAAAACGGTCACTTCCTGGCCATTTACAGTGCCATTCGCCGTCGGTACCCTTCCTTCTGGGAAAATACATGTACCGATCGATTGGATAGGGTCTCGACCGATCCCTGCACGCATTACTGGCTCATACGCTGCTTCACGGTTAGCTGGCTGGGAAATATCGAATTTTCTATTTATCGACCGCCTGCCTTCAATGGCTACTGCGACTCTTTGGACTGGTCCCTTCCGCTTTGGACAATTGGGGGAGATATGACCCCACTCCTTGCAAGTGAAACATTGATTGTCCTTATACCTCCCCTGGTTTTTCTACTAGATTTTTCAGGTTCTCTGGGTTTTGGGTCCCTAGCCTGATTACCGCTTTTTCCATCTCGCGAGATAACGTTCTGGGACACCCCCCCCCCGAGCTTCAGCAAATAGGTCCGCCTGTGTGGCCATGTCATATATACTAGTGAAGGATCGTTCCTTCAAAAACAAGTACAACTCTTTGCCACAAGTTGTTAATAACTGGTCCCGAAGCAAAAAGTCCATAAGACCCTCGAATGTCTTCACGACTTTACCACATTCCACCCATCGCTGCAAGTAATTGCACATCCTAGTGACGAATTGATTAAATGTCTCGCCTCTCTCGGGTTTACTATATTTAAACTTCTTGCGAAACCCTTGCTCGGTTAACTCGTACTCCTTCAGAAGTGCCTCTTTCAACGCGGGGTAATTAAGCGAATCCGTCGCGGGTAAACAAGAATAAACATCTAAAGCTTTACCCTTGAGCAACGCGCTAAGATGAAGCGACCAATCATCCTTTTTCCATTTATGTGCTATGGCGTACCTTTCAAACCTATTAAGATAGCTGTCCATATTATCTTTATCGTGTTCGAATGGGGGTAGTTTTGGACCTTTCAGTTTAAAATCACATTCCCCCTCCCGTTTGGTTTGCAATAGCTCAGAATTTCTTTGAAACTCCTTGTCCTTATTTCTATCTTCTATCTCTAAAGTTTCTAATCTCGCTTGTTTTTCCCTTTCTGACTTCCTATCTTCTACTTCTGTTAGTAGTCGTACCTTTTCCCTTTTGGTTTCCCTTTCCCATTCTATCCTTTCCTTTTCAGCCTGTTTTTCTAATTATATCTTTTCCCTTTACAATTCTATCTTTTCCTTTTCGGCCTGTTTCTCTAATTCTATTTTTTCCTTCTCAAAAGCCCGTTGTCTTTCTGCGGCTTCCCTTTCTAATTCTACCAATTCCCGTTTGGCTTCCCTTTCCTTTTCCCTCAGATCCCTTTCTTAAGCCTGTTCTTCACGAACAAAATTTCTTAAAACTTCCCCATCGTACCCAAACTGCTTCCCCAGTTCCACAAGTTCTTTCAACGAAGACTTTTTTTTTTCAAAAAAAAATCTGATAGAACCAACCTAAAAGTGCACAATTTTTTCAAAAGATGAAATCTTTACACTTTGAACAACTGAACCGTATTTTCCTTCTCGGAAGGCAACAACAACATACGACTGTACGATAAACAAGGCAAACGAAAAAATGGCTACTTAACTTACTGTCTTGTCAAGAGCGTCTGAAACATACAAAAATAATCATACACTAATAATGAAACAATGTTTTGTTAAATCCGAAGATCCCACTTCTGACACCATTTGTAACAAGATAACCGAGTTTGGGATTTTCGGATTAATAGCAAAACACCATTGTTGGAAATGCAATACAATGTTTAATGTTATATGGTGGTATGAAACGAAATATTATAGACACGTGCTTGCACTGGGTCCCAATATGAGAATAATTAACATAATAAGCTCGATATTAAATGCAACCAATATGTTACCGAGACAAATGAAAAACGATCCACAGTATATCACAAACAGAAATATGATCGTAAAATACGAATAATGTTATGTTCAAAATGACGAATTGATATAATGGCTAAAGTATGATTGTTCGTTCAAAACTAACGAATTGCAAGTTTTACTCATACTAGTAAAACGAATAATGGTTCGTTCATAATAACGTCTTGATAGTTTTACAAACAAATGAGATTTCGCTCAAACTAGCGAAGTGATAGTTTTTACTCAATTATACGATTAAACCTGGAAATTAAATGCATTTTAATATAAATAAAAAATTTGACATGCATTACCTATTGAAGGTCAGAGTTTTATTTACTTATTCGCCAATCGCAAATTAAAAAAGAACAAACTATATCACAGCCCGCCAGTAGGTAATTGTGGGAAATCAACTTGCTACCTTATCCATGGACATTTTCTTGGATGTAGTTGGTAGGAAGAAACTGCATATTCAAACAACACTGTGATCGATGAGCTGCCATTGTTTCGTTGACAGCTTTCAACCACGCTTGTTCTTGCTGTCCGTCTTTGGGAAACTTGTGAGGCTTGCGTCCAAATCAGTTTTAGTGAAAATGGCACACAGCATGATGTCATTAGTGATCGCACAAGAAAAGTGTTGTCCTTTCTCATCACCTTATAACACGGATAATGAGCAAAATATTCTAAATGTAAATTGATCCCAACCAATCAGATCATCTTCATATCTGTAAATCAAATAGCATAGACTCTGAAAAAGACTTATAATATCAACTGAATGTGCCACGAATATATTCTTATAAAATGATAAATACTGAGGTAAAGGAAAATACTCGACGTGTCAACCATCAACGAGTGCCAATTTCAATTTTTATCTGGAAGCTTTTAATTAAACAAATTTAAAGAAATCATACTTTTTCAGAATAAACTCGCTCTGTTGTCACACTTTCAATTAGTGTTTTTTAATATTTTTGACGTCAAACAAATTATTGTGACGTTATAACACAGACTTGAAGACAGTTCGAAATGGACACTACTTACACACGAGGGCATGCACAAACATGCAACGTAAAAAGGCCGAATACGAGCCAAGTCAGGTCGCAATCAATCTGAATACTTCGTGGCTTTTCTCACCGCTGAGATTCGTTCAGAAAGCTGTTTTTGACTTTTGGGCATTCTACACCTTAAGCCATCGTCTTCGTGCATTATACATGAGAACACTTACCGGATTCTACCTTCCTTCCAAATCACGGATTGAAATCCAGTGAAGAAACGAGGTTTGAAAAACCAGACCATGCTTGGCTGCTTAGGTGCACGTCATTGCGAAGTTACTGATATAATATGACCTATGTGCCCGCTTTCTCGTAATGCCATCCCATGTCACACCTCGGCAAGTAAGGAATTTCTGACATTTTCCTCCTTATTACTGTTAAGAAAAGAATCGCAGAAATTACGGTTAAACTGGGTGTGATGCAGTCATGGAAATGTACCATTTTCTCTAGTGGCATTTTACCGCAAATTTACATCGCTGTGGCAGCGGTCTTCTCCTTTCAAAGGGAGGTAACCCACTAGGATAAGTATGGCTTTCTACCCAAATATATTTCAGAAATACTTCGGTGGAGTGATAGAGCGCAAAAAGGGGGAACTCGACGGAACACTCAGTCTGACGAACTGGTACCGTAAAGCAAAATAAAACTTTGACAATGTTTTTTGAGGAATTACGTGCACTAGTCCAATCAAATAAAGTTCATAAATAAGTATACACTGCCAAAAGGAAACTTGAAAATGCTTCTGCAAAAAGACATCTCAGTAAGTCAGGTAATTAACGCTTTATGGTGTGACGTGCATATGACGTCATTTTTTATACAAGGAACGTGGGTATACAAATGGAGAAAAGCCCTACTGCTCAGATTGGAAAAGCATTTGATGGTGGCGACCTCAACTGTAGCGTAATACACCTATATCGGTCATAAGAGACTCTACAGGAGTGAACATCTGCATTCCACGAATGCGCTATTCTAAAAGTAAGAACATCTACGCGTATAATCATTGTGTGTGGCTAATAAGGAAGATTTCCAGTCAATATGTGTATTTAGTCTTGAATTACTGGCTTGTAGCAGAGAATTCTTTGAGGAATATAAATATTTCGCACATTATCTGTAATATCTTGTACTAATTGTATTTTTCATTCATTTTAGCTGGCTGATCTTTGTTATGGATAATCCTAATGATCGTTGAATAATGGAATTATAAAGCCATATTTCAATGTCAAAAATATTACTCATAATTGGTATGATTGTTTTATATAGATATAGAAAGAAGAAACTTCAAATTGTTTTTATTTTGCGTTGTTGTAGTTGCAAACTTTACGTATAAATCATAGGTTTATCTCCTCGATTTATTGGCCTTAAATGCCGTTTCTGTGATAAATATTAACTGCGTTTTGAATTTCAGTATTGTTGTAACTGGCTTTATCTCAAAAGGGAAAGAGAAATGTTTGCTTATGAATAAATACTCAAACATTGTTACCTTTGAAACCCTCACAAGCAAAGCGTGTTTTTGCTACTAATTATGTTTTTGTTGTTGTTGTTGTTGTTGTTGTTGTTGTGCGGTTTAACACCATTTTTCAGTACACTATAGGCTATACATGGTGGCCAGTATTAACCCAGGAAAATCCCGGAAAGAAAAACCAACCAACCTACGAGAAACTATTGGCCGGCTTTCTCACAAAACTACATTGGCCGAATCCGAGACTCGAACCCACTTGCTACTAATTAGATTAGCAAGACATTGTAAGACTTCAAATAATATCCTTACCTGCTACTACTCTATATTCACATTGTACAATTTTTAATAAATCGATTGTACATAACCATGAGATGTATAGGATGTTTGGTCCAATATATATATATATATATATATATATATATATATATATATAATGTGTGTACGTGTGTGTTATTATATTTTTGCAAAACAAATATTTTCAAACTTAGTCTGCACAACACAAACATCCACCATTTTGATCAATATTTATAGGTGATAAATATCTAAACTTTTCAAAAAATGTGTATAGGATATTTATATATTGGCATTTGAGACGTTTTGTTTAACAAACAACTGATTTTTTATGCTATTTCTCAGGAGATAAATTTTCCAACATAAAAAAATAAGTGGTGTAAAAATGCACATGACAAAACAATAAATAACTCGCGAAAAAAGTGAAAGGGAATAACTGCTCAAATATGACCGGGAACAGTTTATGACGCATGAGGGAAATAGGTGTAGCTTTGCAAGATAATTTGGTTTAGGTGTGTCAAATCTGACATGCATGCTAGCAAAGAATGTCTGTTTGGTACATCATAGCATGTCAAGTTCAGTGTTTTATTTACTTATTCGGCGATCGGAAATTAAAAAAGAACAACGATATCACAACCCGCCAGTAGATAATTGTGAGAAATCAACTCGCTACCCTATCCATAAACAGTTTCTTGGATGTAGTAGGTAGGAAGAAACTGCGATGTTCAAACAACACTGTGATCGATGAGCTGCCATTGTTTCGTTGAAAGCTTTCAACCACGCTTGTTCTTGCCGCCCGTCTTTGGGAAACTTGTGTGTCTTGCGTCCATCTCAGTTTTAGTGAAAATGGCACACAACAACATCATGATTACCCATTTCAATTTTTATCTGGAAGCTTTTAATTAAACAAATTTAAATAAATCATACTTTTTCAGAATAAACTCGCACTGTTTGTCACATTTGCTAGTAGTGGTGTGGCGTTATTTAATGTTTTTGACGTCAAAGAAATTATTGAGACCTATAACCACCACAGACTTGAAGACAGTTTGAAATGGGCACTACTTACACATGAGGACGTGCACAAGCATGCAACGTAAAAAGACTGAATACGTGCAGAGTCAGGCCGCAATCGTGTGGGACTTTATAGTCACATAAGACGCTGCACAGCTACAAACTAGGACACCTTTCATGGGCGCATTTCCATCGTCTCTCGAGACTAACGAAAGCCAACTAACCAGGCCGCAATCAATCGGAATACTTCGTGGCTTTTCTCACAGTTGAGATTCATTCAGAAAGCTGTTTTTGACTTCTGGGCATTATAAACCCTAATCCATCGTCTTCGTGCATTATACTTGAGAACACTTACCGGATTCTACCTTCCTAATCACGGATTAAAATCCAGTGAAGAAACGAGGTTTGAAAAACCAGACCATGCTTGGCTGCTCAGGTGCATATCATTGCGAAGTTACTCTTACAATATGACGTATGTGCCCGCTATCTCGTAATGCCATTCCATGTCACATCTCGGCGAGTAAGAAATTACTGACCTTTTCCACCTTATTACTGTTAAGAAAAGAATCGCAGAAATTACGGTTAAAACTGGGTGTGATGCAGTCATGGAAACGTACCATTTTCTCTAGTGGCATTTTACCGCAAATTTACATCGCTGTGGCAGCGGTCTTCTCCTTTCAAAGGGAGGTAACCCACTATGATAAGTATGGCTTTCTACCCAAATATATTTCAGAAATACTTCAGTGGAGTGATAGAGAGTACAAAGGGGAAATCGACGGAACACTCAGTCTCACGATCTGGTATGGTAAAGCAAAATAAAACTTTGACAAAGCCTTTTGTGGAATTAAATACACTAGTCCAATCAAATGAAGTTCAAAAATAAGTATACACTGTAAAAAGGAAACTTGAAAATGCTTCTGCAAAAAGACAACTCAGTAAGTCGAGGTAATTAACGCTTGATGGTGTGACGTGCATATGACGTCATTTTTTTATACAAGGTACGTACGTATACAAATGGAGAAAAGCCCGACTGCTCTGATTGAAAAAGCATTTGATGGTGGCGACCTCAACTGTAGCGTAATACACCTATATCGGTCATAAGAGACTCTACAGGAGTGAACACCTGCATTCCGCGAATGAGCTATTCTAAAGGTAAGAACATCTAATCGTAATATCATTGTGAATGGCTAATAAGGAAGATTTCCAGTCAATATGTGTATTTAGTCTAGAATTACTGGCTTGTAGCAGAGAATTCTTTGAGGAATTTAAACATTTCGCACATTCTCTGTAATATTTTGTGCCAATTGTATTTTTCATTCATATTAGCTGGCTGATCTTTGTTAGTTATAATCCTAATGATCGTTGATTAATGGAATTAAAAAGCCATATTTAAATATGTCAAAAAAGTATCACGAATAATTGAAACTTCAGTTGTATAAACGTGCAACACTTAAAGAATGTTTAGAAATAATGCAGTTATTATAAATATTTTAATTCACTCAAACCCGACGTGGAATATAATTGTTTTGTTTTGCGTTGTTGTAGTTGCAAACTTTACGCATAAATTATTAGGTTTATCTACTTGATTTATTGGTCTTAGATGCGGTTTCTGTGATAAATATTAACTGTTTTGAATTTCAGTATTGTTGTAACTGGCTTTATCTCAAAAGGGAAAGAGAAATGTTTGCTTATGAATAAATGCTCAATCAAACATTGTTGCCTTTGAAACCCTCACAAGCAAAGCGATTTTTTTTTTGCTACTAATTATGTTGTTATTGTTGTTGTGGGGTTTAACATCATTTTTCAGCACACGATAGGCTTTACATGGCGGCCAATATTAATGGTGGAGGAAGAACCCTGGAAAATCCCGGAAAGAACCACCCACCTACGAGAAATTACTGGCAGGCTTTCTCACATACCTACATTGGCCGAATCTAAGACTCGAACCAACTTGCTACTAATTAGATTAGCTAGACATTGTAAGACTTCAAATAATATCCTTACCTGCTACTACTCTATTCACATTGTATATATATATATATATATATATATATATATATATATATATATATATATATATATATATATATATATATATATATATGTGTGTGTGTGTGTGTGTGTGTATGTGTGTACCTGTGTGTTATTATATTTCTGCAAATAACATACATTTTCAAACTTAGTCTGCACAACACAAACATCCACCATTTTGATCAATATTTATAGGTCATAAATATCTAAACTTTTCAAAAAAATGTGTATAGGATATTTATATATTGGCATTTGAAACGTTTTGTTTAACAAACAACTGATTGTTATTCATGTTATATCTCAGCAGATAAATTTTCCAATATAAAAATAATTGGTGTAAAAATGCATATGAGAAAACAACAAATCACTCGCGAAAAAAAAATGAAAGAGAATAATTGCTCAAATATGACCGGGAACAGTTTATGACACATGAGGGAAATAAGTGTAGCTTTGCAAGATAATTTTGTTTAGGTGTGTCAAATAGGACAAGGACGATCGGTATACACGCTAGTAAAGAAAGTCTTTTTGGCACATCACAGCATTTCAAGCTATTTTTTTTGCTAAGATCTTATACAATAATACAGGTATAAACATATTTAATAAACGGATTGCTGTGGTACGTATTTATACCAAAAATAAATTAGACTATATAATTTAATTTATAGACTTTAGATAGAGTGCTTTATTTTATGCTTAGGACTGCTTTGATAATTTAGTTCATATATATATATATATATATATATATATATATATATATATATATATATATATATATCTATATATCTATATATATATATATATATATATATATATATATATATGAGCAATTATTCTCTGTCACTATTTTCGCGAGTGATTTGTTGTTTCTTCATGTGGATTTGTACACCAATTTTTTTATGTTGGAAAATTTATCTGCTGAGATAAAACATAAATAACAATCAGTTGTTTGTTAAACAAAACGTTTCAAATGCCAATATATAAATATCCTATACACATTTTTTGAAAAGTTTAGGTATTTGTGACCTATATATGTGTGAGTATATATATATATATATATATATATATATATATATATATATATATATATATATATATATATATATATATGTGTGTGTGTGTGTGTGTGTGTGTGTGTGTGTGTGTGTGTGTGTGAAACAAAACAGAAAAAAACAAACAGTTGTGTTCGAGACATACTACCGGCGATATATGCCGATCGCAAGACAATTAAAATAAGCGACAAAGGCACGTGTACTGATAACTTGTATTGCAAAACTATTATGATCTTTGTCGGTGAAAAATAATATAGTTCATGGGAAACACAAGAAGACACTTAATAAAAAGCTACAAAGAAAAATATACTATCCTAAGTATAGAGTCAAAGGACGATCATGAAGTACTAATAAAGGTAAGCAATAGGAAAGTGACCTTCCCTCTGGTGTAGTAAATGTCATACGTCAAATACAAACCCCCCAGGGCAGAATGTCGTAAATAGCTCTGGGCTCGTTGTTTTCGTTTTCTTTTAATTACATATTTTCTCTAACCGTTTCAGGAATTAGAAGAATAAGCATAACCTTTCCGTTGCCTAGTATATATATATATATATATATATATATATATATATATATATATATATATATATATATATATATATATATATATATATGAGAGAGAGAGAGAGAGAGACAACTCCTCCTAGTAAAATAGCCTCATAATGTTGTCTCCCTTTTTTCTTAAAATTTGTAAACTGATCACCCAATCTGATTAAAATACGACCTCCGCTTTCCTTCATGTATGCATAGCAGCGGAGATCTGATTTTAATCAGATTGACGGATCACATAATAGTATATGCATCACTTTAAATATTTCCAGTGTACAATTAGGTAGGTACTCCTTTGGAAAGATTATATTTTGGAATCAGTACTGTTTCGCATATTTTAAATTAGCAAATCCAAATGTGTGCGATTCTAAGTAACTAAATAAATGAATCCAAATTTTACGTCTTTTCTTTGCTTGCTTGAAGCCGATTACTGTCCATTGACATATGACAGGTCTTACTGTATCCCTCAATCATATTGTTTTTGTTGGGTTTAACAACACTTTTAACCCTTTATTGACTTTAACACACGTAAAAAATGGGACCTATTTACTTTTCTCCAAGGACACACCGAATCAGTGAACCCAAGCTGGCATGGGCTAGGAACGAAATCGCGACACTTAAATTACAAGTCCGAAACTGAACCAATTCTTCCTTCGTAACTATTTTATTGATCAACGTTTCCTTTACATTTTTTTTGTGCAACAAACCCAGATAAAGTTACACAAAATCCATGAAATCTTAGAGATATAATAATTTATCTTCTTTAGCCTGCTACTCGTAAGCTATCACCTGCTACTTCCGTCTCACCCGACACTGTAGATTTTGCTAACCTCTTTTTAGTTTAAAACTTTGTGTTGTTGTGTATTTCAGTCCAGCGTCTCGTATTTTATACATCTGTAACCAGGTAATTTACAGTTTCACGAATCTTTTAAAATTTATACCATTGCCTTTTCGAAGTTTCCTTTTGTTGACTATTTATATGAAGATATACTACTTAATTATTTTTATTTGGAGGGATCGTATTTGTTACCAAAATGCAGTTGTTAACCTAGAAAATGAATTTGGAATAATCAGGCTTTAATCTGTAGCTATTTGAACCTTACCAAGCAAGTAACAAAAACAACCGTAACGCCACCTATCGAGTGTTACATCAACTTGCTTGATCATATTTTAAAATTAAAATTATCAGCAAGTTTTGGTTTTATTTAATTAGATGTATTTCTCCTTTTTTAGTTTTTAAAATTCTATGGACTTCAATCCGACTTGCCTGCCTCCACGCGTACAATATACTCGTTTATAAGTCGAGTAAAACTGCAAACAACTTATCAGGGTTTATGTTGTTTGTTCTACTGGTTACTAATAACAAACTGCACAGACCTAGATCTATCGGCGCATTGTGCGACGGCAGATCTGGGTCTGTGCTGTTTGCAGTTGGGCTCGTCTTATACACGAATACATACGGTATATTTCTTCTTTAGTGAAGTTACTTTATCAACCTTTCATTCTGATTTTCATCTGATTATTTGCCACGATAATCTTTAATTTCCCCCCATAAATAAATATAATACAAGGTAGAGAAAACATGATGTTAAAAAACATCAAAATGTAAACTACGGAAATCAGGACATTTTCAAAATGTAAAAAAAAAAAAATACATAATCTTTAGATTTATAAAACTAGTTATTGCTCCAAATCAGAAATGAGGTATGGTCGTTACTAGAGACATTGAAAGGAAAATATAGAATACAAGAATATGCATTTTTTTTTAAAAGACCCGATTCATTCCCTTCACAAACCAGAATACAAATAAGCTTTCTTTTCCACCAAATTCTAATTTAAATTATATTTTGCAAATATTCAAAGCCAGTATAATTTTTAATTGATGTCATTTCAAAACGAATTAAATGACTATTTTCCGCACATAATCTGTCGTTAGGTACAGCATGTTGCGGTGCTTTTCTGGAGCTTTCTCACGCGTGCATTATACATCACTAATGTGCGTTACGTCTTTAACAAATAGTGCCCTTATGCATTGAACACATGCGTACTTATATAGTCAAGTTAGACTAAGAACTATAAGTGCGAGAAAGTGAAATCTCAAGTGAACAACTCGAGGTTGCGGAAGAGCAGAACATATCTCATCCGTCGCATACATTAGGATGTAGGAAACGCGTGGCATACTAAATATTCCAGTGATGTGATATTTACTAGAACTGCGCGTCTCTTTTATTTCTTACTGTTTTCAAGCTCTTTTAAGCCCTTAGGTGTCATTGCCTTTGGGAGTCAGTTGTTGAACTTGTTTGTAACTAGGTACGTACACATGTTTATTTTCACATTATATGAGCTGCACAAAAAGTTAAACAATACAAATATTATTTACAGACAGTATCTACAAGGTTCCTGGTGTATGTACTTCAAAACAATTTAGCTTATATGTATTTTTTATTACAGAATCTCTGACGATGCTACTCTTTGTTCTTGGGTGTATTCTCTTTGCATCTGCAAACTCCGAGCCACCGAAGCAGGTAATATTTTCTAACATGCTTAAATGGTATACATGAATGCATTAAGTTAAAGATTTTACACGTTAGGATACCGTGCTTTTTAAAATAATAACGTTGTCATTATTTTATAATCAATTTATTTTAGTGACCCAAAACTATTTGAACTGAAGATATAACATGAACAGTATACAATAAAATTTTGACTTGGTCAGGTATTTATTAAATTTAGTTTTTTCTGCTTAATTTGTTGGTGATAATCTCAGAATGTACGCATCTGATTTCTGTTTGTGACATGGCGCGAAACAATTTCGTATTTTGCACAGATTACACTTTTAAAGATAAAGTTAGTCCAGACATGGGATCGTGTTGTTTATGGATGAATACTGCTATGCTTATGTTATTGTAAATTAGTTTCATTTAAACGTTCAGTATGTACGAATTACTGAGGGTATGTGGCCCTGTGTGATAACCACAGCGTTCGAATACGAAACCATCCGCTCAGAGAGAACACATAAATTGAGAAAGGCTGTACCAAACATTCGAGATGAAATTAAAAATGTTTAGCGAATCAGATTTATTTAATATTTCTTCTAAATAGAGGCAAATTAAATTATTTTCGTCCCCATATGGTTAGGAATATTTGTTTATCAGAAAAGCGAGAGGGAAAGTATATCAAATATGGGCTATTTTATAATAATATTTGCAAATTTACAAGCTGGATTAGGCGCATTCAGAATAAATTTGACTAAAGAAATACGATAAAAACCACCAGCTACACTTATAGAGACGTTTATTCAGAATCTTATGTGATGAAAATATGACAGTTTTTTTTGTCGGTTTTTACTGCAAATGACAAACGTACATGAAAGTGATTTAAAAAAACCCAACCCCAATAGACTGTGGAACGTATGCCTCATCTCGAGACAATGAACAATGATACCTTAATAAATTAGGTTCAACATATATCTCTGGTAAGGAGATACTCAGATACAAGAATTCCGAAAATGAAATACCTTGTCTGTTCCGTCAAAGCCTAATTTATTCGTAATCTCAAAACAGCACAAAACTAAGTCACTGCGACCTATATGCCAAGGTACTGACTGTTATTCTCAGAAATGAATGCACTCGAATTTCATGACTGTACATGCACGGTGTGCAAGAAAAGGAGGTAAATATAGGAAACATGAAAATTAGTTCTTGTGACCTACTTTTTCTCCCTAAGAAGTTCTCTTGATTGATGAGCCCCTTCCCGTTAATGGCTATTCATACGATAATGCCAGGAAAAAAAGAAAGCTAAACTGAAAACCTTAACTTAAAACAATAAAGCTGTTAGAAAAGTAAAATCCAGACCAACATTTATCAATTCCTAAATCATCTATACCCTACCTCCACCCTCGTAAATTATTTAATTTTTCATATTAAAATTTTTCAGGTGTAACACCTCATAAATTTACAGGATCATAACTCTGGCAAACTTTTTTTTAAAAAGTATGGGGTAGTAGTCAATGTCCTTTTTGTAAAAGATTTTCTGGAATAAAACTTGCAGGCTGCAGTAGAATGTGAGTACAACAACAAGAAGTTCAAGCCTGGAGATCTTGTTACCGGAGACAAGTGTGACCCCTGTTTTTGCTCCTCCTTTGGGGCAGTGTACTGTGAACTTCGTCAGTGTCCACCGGTCACGTGTGTTGACGCCTCCGTTCCAGAGGGAGAGTGCTGCCCTGTTTGTTCTAATGGTATGTACGGAGATACATTTTCTAATTACTTATATAGCATGGCTAGCTACGTCCTCACGTAACTGACAATCGAATCGTGTCATTCAACTCAAATAGTCGTTTTCATACGTAACCACGTTATATGTATCTGCCTGTCTGTCTGTCTGTCTTGTAACATAAATATCATATGCTTCTTTCAAAAATAAAAACCTTATATTCTCTATATATTCCACCAATCTATCGTCTTCATCCCAATCGTTGCAAGTGTCATCTTCGTCTCTATCATCATTATCGTCATTATCGTCATCAGTACAATATCTTTCTCTTCTTCTCAGACAGTAAGTTATCATTGTTTTCTGTTTCAGGCCCGAATTGTTATCTCTATACCAAGCGGACTATCATACCAGGTGGTTCGGTGTACAGTATGACCGATTTCATAGAATGTGAGTGTGTCCCCAACTCTATGTGGGCCTCCTGTCGACCCAAAAAGGGTAACAACTTTCCCCAGCCTATCCTTTGAGGGAAAACGGATAGACAATGGCCTCTAATAAGATGCAGTCACCTATTCTAATCCGTATTCGAGCTACAAGTGAAGATCTAACGTGCATTGTCTCAACCACATGGTTATTATTTTCTTTTTAAAGAAACATTGTACTAAAAAAATTTCAGTGAGAAACAAAAGAAAATAAGCAAACATTTTTCAATGTTTCCGTCTCCATGTGACATAATTTAAAAAATCAACATTTTTCTTTTTGTGATTTGTTTACATTGAAAATCTTTCTCATTGTCTGTAAAATATTTAATTATTTTCAATATGTAAATTACATTTTTAATCTAAATTATTGATTATATGTACTTTTTGTTTCAGTCAATAGTTAAATTGGAATGATTTAAAGAAAAAAATATGAACTATCAATACGTGCATCATAAGTGATTTTTTAAAATTTAAATTTGTTTTTAAATACGGTTTCCTTGTCTGGATTACAAATTTATTAAAACAAATAATTGTTTTATAAATTTAAGTTTGTATTTTAATTTGTGAAAATACGTTCAGTATAAATAAATATGTTCTGAAAATTGAAACTCTTATTTTCATTTTAAAGGAATATTTCAATGTATATTGAAGACATTTCAAGTAGAGTTTGGATTCGAATATATATATATATATATATATATATATATATATATATATATATATATATATATATATATATGTATATATATATAGTTTAATACAAACAATACTATCTTACAGCTTAGATAAATTAAATTCGTACTCTTACCAAGGTCCGCGAGTAAATGTATATATATATATATATACATATATACATATATATATATACATATATATACATATATACATATATATATGTATATATGTGTATATATGTATATATGTGTATATATGTATATATATGTGTATATATGTATATATGTGTATATATGTATATATATGTGTATATATATATATGTATATATATATATATATATATATATATATATATATATATATATATATATATATATATATATATATATATCAAGATATCAATTCTAAAAGAAAGAAACGAAAATATTAATTTGTGTACAACATATTGAAATCTCTAGTTATTGGAAGATAAAAACATCCAAATTTAAGATAGTGCTTTGATATTGATTGGAGTGTAGGAGAAGCGTGCTCCAATCAATAATTCATATCCTGAATATAATAAGGACATCGAAATGAATTTAGATTAAGCATTTATTATTGTTCAGCTTTCACTTGGTAATGGAAAAAGCCTAATTAATAAGCCAGTTCAATAGTTCAACAATCGGATAGAAGTGGAATAATGTTTTATCTCACCATTCAATCAATAAAACCTTATTAAATTTCGTGTGATGTTGGGAACAAAGTAATTGATAATCACCCTAGGGAATAATTAAATTAATTAGGTTTACAATGTGAATGACCACTGGAAGGTTATGGACATGATCCAAAAGGTCGTTACTTGGAAAAATACCGTCCACACTCACACTCTACCTCCCCACTAAAACTTGATATAAAGTTAAAGCTGTCCTTGGAAAGCACGCAAGAAGCACGCGTCATTTTTAGACAAACATCTTTTGAGACTGGATGTAGCACTTGTGATCAGGCAGCTTCCAGAATATAAAAAAGGCTTTGAGCTGCTTTATTCTCAACTGCGGTTCCATGCTCAAAAGAGTATCATGTCTATTTCTTACAGGTAAGAAACTTATGCTTTATACTCGCTTTTGGAAGTTAAAGATTTTATAGTGAGTTGTGGTATTCTTCTGAATTATTTTTATTTCATTAATATAATGTAATAGTGAGTTGTCTTTTCTACTATGAAATAATTTACTGATTTAATATTTTACTGAATTGATGTTCATTGTATTTATAATATAATATTATTGAGTTCCCTTCTTCCACAATCATAATGTAACGAAATATTTTACAGCTTCGCTGTTCATTGGTATTTGTTTGAAATAATTACTAGCTTCATGTTATAATTTAATTGAGAATAAATATATATTCTTTAAATAATAAGTGTAACATTCACAGATCTTTTTCAGGTCTTTACCTTACAATAAATAAAATAAAATACATTATTACAGTTATTGAATTTTAGGCTCTTTAAATATTTAAATCACTTGTATTCAAAAATACAGAAAAATGAATGGACAAATGAAATACTAGATTGTGGAAGAACTATTTAAAAAGTATTGTAATATGTATTGTATGTATTTTCAACATAAATAAATTTACATGTTGTATCTTTAGAATATGTATCTATCTATCTATCTATCTATATATATATATATATATATATATATATATATATATATATATATATATATATATATATATATATATATATATATATGTCAATAAAGTGCGGTTCCATGCTCGGAAGAGTGTCATGTCTATTTCTTACAGCGATCCTTACAGTTATTGAATTTGAGTTGTGGAAAATGACATTCCATACAGTTATTGAATTGAAGTGGTGGAAAATGACATTCCTTACAGTTATCCAATAATTTTTCTATCATAATAGTGGTGGACGAATAACAAGAATAAGTGTCATGAATTATTCTCTAAGAAATAGACTATTGCCGAAACTCTTAACACCATCTGACTTTCCTTCGCCTGGCTCTGCGAGACTGAGAACATCCGCAACCGCACCTCTCTTAACACCATTAGACTTCACTTTGCCTGGCTATGCTACCTCAACTCCAGAAGCGACAGCGCCTCCATATTCCAAAGAGAAAACCCAAATTAGAACAACCGCACTCATTTTAGACACTACAGCAACCAGAAATATCACAGCGGAACGAATATGATTGCAACTATGAGAGGATCGCAACATAAAATGCATACATCGCCTATGAGAATTCTTTTTCCAGTAACACCTGAGACTACGACATTTCGAATGCATACAGTGCTAAGTCCAGCTCCAAATTTGACCTAACTACAACCCAAAATGAATTGCAGCGACGACATCTACGCTCTCACAGATCAGCGACAACAGCATTAACAGTCTCCTTCTCAGTGAAAGTGACTTTAACATTTTGAACTCTTTCGGTATTAGAGACAATAGATGTATTGTTTGCTATTAGTTCATATCAAGAATATTTCTTCATTGTGGTACATCTCACAAAGGTATGATTTTTCTATCTCTTATTTTGATTTTTTTTTAAAATGACAAATTGAAAGTTAGTGCGTAAATTTCAAACGATTAATAACACTAATCTAAATTATGCTATATTTCATTTTTTATTGAGTAAATAACATTGTTATACTTACTGTCATTAACATACATCAGAGTTGCTAAGATTTCTACTACAGAGAGTATGAATGAACCTTTAAGTTTAATTCCGTGCCCTAAGCATTTATATCAAACAACAAACCTACTCGTCTTGACCCTCCAAATTACATTATACATGTTTCGCTACTATCACACATATCGATCGTACCGTATTTGCCTATCTTAAGGTGCATTGTACTTTCCGCTATGCCGTTTCAAACATTGATGCAGAAGTTGTTTGTTTTGTTAGCTTAATGGTGTTCGATAATGTTATTGAGAATTTCTCTTACGTGTTTCATATGAAATCATATGAATGTATACCATAATGTATAATATATGGTATTGTCTTGGCAAAACGCCAAATGTACGGTTCTAATGTCTTCAAACCAGTCAGAAGAGAGTTTCCTTCTATGGTTTTGCAGCATCAAATGATGTTGTAGTGTTATTATGTACGTTTTTCTATAGTTCAAGTGTCTGAACGATTGTTCGGCACAGAGTTTTGTAGCAGCTAACGGCCTGCATATTGAATGTTTGACGCAGAGAGAATGCTCTGCATATTGAATTTTTGAATGCATAATGCATTTTGAGCAGCTATTGCCTGCATATGATCAACTTCTGAGTAAAGTTTGTTTGAAGGATAACGGTAATATATTTCCTTTCGTACGTCATAGGTAATGTCAGTAATACACGCTCAGTTTTACAATTTTAATGATACACTACATCATGTCGATTCAGTTTTACGATTTTCATATTTTCACTTACTGCTCATAGGTTCGATTAAATGCAATTTCATACACACACAGGTCAAGGTTTGATTGCAAATGAACATACGTTATGGTTATTATAGTAGAATTAACATTACACTAACATTTTCATCTTCATTACTCTTGATTAATACCAAATTCTTGCAAGGTTCTCTAAGCAAACATTCTTACCTCAATGTCGCTTGTATTTAATGATATTATGTATGCACTAAGAAGATAAATTCAATATTGGTTTACAAGTACTATCCATAATAATGAGAGTTATTTTTACAACACGTCGCTGAAGCAAAATAATAACCGTAGTCACTGATAAATATGTTATGCTGATGTTATGCAAAATAAAAAAAATAAATAAAAAAATAACAAAAAAAGAGTAAAATAACATTTAAAAAAATAAAGAAACCAAGAACTACAAGCTAATATTAACTTTTTATACTCGTCTTACAGGACTAGTATTAGCATAGATTATGTACACCTACAAATCGCACACAATCGAATACACGTCGTACACGACTAGGTCGAATAGTTCGTAATTGACTTAAATACGAAATTCAGAAGAAAATTTGTCGTATATTGGGAGAAATGATTATAGTCCTATCCTCCATTCCATTCTTTCTTCATACCTTCTATCTCGTTTTCTTCTCTCTGGGTGTTCAAACCTCTCAACCTCTTTCTTTTTCTTTAAGGTATGGATGGAATATGGATTTGGTTCGTAGGATTGTATTCTTTTTTTTTAACTCTGAATTCAGTATCCGCAGAAACAGACCAAAATCAATTTACGCTAAAGGCTATATCTAGCCACTCCCACTATTTTATGATTCAGCCGATAAGTGGATTCACGCTTTCAAATTAGGCTTTTAAGGAATTATTCAGTCGAATGTATCGAACATTGACACAGAGATGTCAACAATAGCTACATACATGATATTCTTTCGCACATCAAGTCAATACGAATTACAATGAATATGCAGTTTAATATACCAATCTCATTAATGAATTCGTTAATTCAGAAACGTGTTTTGCATTCTTCAAATGTATCGTGAGAGAAGTTTTGCCTTCATTGATAAAATAGGTAAATATCTATTTGGAATGCTGACAATGAAAACATCACGACATTTAGCAGGTTATACAAATATGCTAAAGCAACAGAATAATGAAATTTAAATTTTCGGTATTATTGCTCGATAGGGAGATGATTTCTTCTCCTATACCTGACAAATTGATAATAGAATTAGAACATGTTAACGGCTATTGGTCCACACTCAAAAACGCTTCTACTATTAGAGAAAGCGATGCTTGCTATTGTCGAAATATTCGTGAAAAAAATTAGAAAAAAGAAGAAAGGATTGCAGCTCAAATGGTTGAGATTCAGCAAATTAGTCATACAGCGAAATTTTCAGCAGGCGTATCTATATTGCGCTACATACCCCAGTTGTCCAGATGACATTCAAGACGTATCAATTAATTCTAGTTTAATGAAAGCATCACGAATAAACATTATACAGTTACTTGGTTTACAAGAGATCATACCGCATTATGACACACATTTTAGATATCTCCTAAATTAAAATATTAGTTGTCTCATATATGAAATAATATATTGGGAAGTCGTAATTCACATCCTATTCATAAGGAGTATCACTTCAATATTATGAACACGCCGTTCTATTGATCGCATGATCCTAGGTCAATGACATATGATGGAAATAACCTAGCGCTTACACAGCAATTTTAATTATGTTCTGCTGAAGTTATTTACAATAAAATAGAAATAATAATAAAATACTAACAAAAAGAGTAAACTAGCGTATAAAAAACCCAACATAATATATAAAAAAACCAACATAATCATAAATAATAATAATATAGAAGAAACATTTTTTTTCATTGCAGATTTTCACTATTGTACTTGAACTTCATTGAATGTGTCAAATGTGTTTTCGTAGGATTCCCTTGAATAAAATCTTTCTTTACCATACAGATGTCACATTACGTATTATCCTGTCACATTGTATCTTTTATTGTTTTCTTAATATATTGTTTTTCTTCATTCCTCATCGAAGTACTACACGGTAAATTTTTTTCCCTATTTCTTAACTTTTGTCAGTGCATTGTATTTTGGTCTTTTTCATATTTTTACTTCCTTGTGTAATTGTCATATCTTTTTCAATTTATATTGGCTCCTTATTACACATATTATGGTACATTTTTCTATGTATCTTTTATCATATCTATTTTAGTGCATTGTCAACGTATCTTACAGTTTATTGATAATTATACATTTTACTATATTCTTTTTTGAATTTCACAATATGTACTGCAATGAACATTGTTCTCATTGCCGTTTTGCAATTTATCAACTTACCAATGCAATATAATTTTTTCATCTACCTAAGCATTGTAATTTTTGATTTTTAATATTTTTTTTCTTTCTTCTTCCTCGCATACTTATCAATTTTTTTTACTAGCCTCGAGGTCTCG